>VWZP01009941.1:587440-733700 GCA_013396995.1 Dicaeum eximium | reverse complement strand
AAAAAAAAAAAAAGGGGGTTTGAGCTGCTTCATAAATTATTTGTGCTGAAGCACAGGTCCTGCTAGCAGACTGTCTGCCAGTGCTGGACTAGATGTTTGAAAGGAAGGATGACCTCTACACATCATGCAGCTGATTCTACACAGGGTCACACTGATGACACAACTAGCTTGAATAGAAAACCCCAGTCATTCAGGAATTTTGGAAGTGGTCATGGACTATCCAGAAGGCAAAGATTTCACAATATCACTAGAGAAAGTGTTAAAGAAGTCCCATGCTGGGCACCAGAAAAGAACCATTGTGGTTTAACCAAGCAGGTGCTTGAATATCACACAGTCATTCACTTACCCAGAGCCCCGTGGGGACAGGAGAGACAAATGGGAGAAATAAAAGTAAAATTCATGGCTTGAGATAAAAGCACTATAACAGGACAGAAAGGAAGCAATAATAACAATAATAATAATAATAATGATAATAATAGTAGCAATCCTATATACGAAAGAAGTGATGCACAGTGCAATTGCTCATGACCTGTTGGCCAATGCCCAGTCAGTCCCAAAACATCACCCCAAAGCTGCCTACCTTTCCTCCTGGTTTATACACTGAGGATGACCTTCAGCCAGTTGGTGTCAGCTCTCCCAGCTGTGTCCTCTCCCAGCTTCTTGTGCTCCCCCAGCCTCTTCACTGGTCAGGTGGTAGGAGAAAAGGAAAAGTCCTTGATTTAGTGTAAAAGCTGCTGCTTTTTTTTTTTTTTTTTGGTCAATATTCTGGTCCTAAATCTAAAATACAGCACTATACCAACTACTGGGAAGAATATTAGCTCTCTTCCAGCCAAAACCAAGAAACCATTTTTATCAATCACAACATAATATATAATTGTAATATAGTAACTATTATCAATTTAATATAATTGGGAAGATAAGTTAGTCTGATCTGTTGTAGTGGAGTTTGGGAGGAGAAGAAACAAGAAAGAGTAATGAAAGCAAACAACAGAAAGACTGGGTTTTCAAAACGTGGACGAAAGTTTTTGCTTCTCCTAAAAGACTTGCTTCTTAATGAAAACTTACAGCTATTCCAAATGTTTCTGGAGTCTGTTTTTGCATTTCCCTTTGGAAGGGAACTTACTGCATTATTGTATTTCTACCATTAAAATTTCCACACCAGGAACAGGCCAGGGGCAAAGTTACTCAGATTTTTACACTGTCCCAGAACTGTGTTTTATTACTGCATCCCCTCAGGTCCCTAAGTTACAAAAGATATCAAAGTCAGCTTTCCAAATCTATTTTTATAATAATTCAAGCTGGTTTCATTTTTTTTTTTCTTACATTTTCCATCTCTAGCATGATTAATATATGAAGCCAATTATATGTGAAAAGGTCTGATTTAATGAAAAATATAAAGACCACATGTACACTTGAGGAGAATAAACTCTGTGTTATCCCTTGCATTTGCTCTATGCAGCAGAATATAAATACAGGTTTTTGTAGCTTGTTCAGAATTGTTTTTGGTAATATTTCTTTGCATTCCCATGTCTCAACTTTATTCAAAGTGGATGTAAACAATAAATAAAATTATTGCCAAGGTTACTTTTCCTAAAAGTGGCTGCTATAATCAGAAAAAGGATGCTATAAAAATGGTATCTAATATCTCACTTTTATTCTCCCTCAGTGACTTCTTTATCAATTGTGCTCATTTTGCAAGTCAAAACAAGATCCTTCTGACTGCCAATACTGCAGTTCCACATGTTACTTGGAAAGCAGACAACATTCTTCTCCTCTCTTTTTCAGTGATAAAGATTTCAGAATAAAAACCATACCCACCCATCTGGATGATGATGCAGGAGGTAAAAATAAGTCTTTGCAATTCTACTTAGCAGTTCAGATAGTGGATAGTTAAATGTATGAAAATGTTAAAAACCTGAGGCAGGTACTTGGGCTGCCAATTTGTGACTGTCCTGATGCCAAAGCTTTGACTGCAACAGCAGGCCTTGAGGTATGGCAAGCATAGACATTAATGCAGCAGCAATTCTGAGTAAGCATATCAAAGTTTAAAATAACTGAAATTATACTGAACTGTTGTCTTAGTCAGCATCTCCAGTGAGCTGATTGAGAGCTCCAGTCTGCATCTGAGTCACAGGACTTTTATGGTACAGTTTCTAACAAACTGTCAGACCCTTAGCACCTTATTTAACCCTGAGTGGTGTAGTAACAGAGAAAACTCTAAATGGAAAAATAGTCAAGACTGTAAAACTTGTGTTGGTTTCCAAGTTTTTTGGTGGACTTTTGGCCTATGTGTAGAACAACCAAGGGAATCCATAATCAATGTAATAGATAGTTTTCCACCTTGAATTTCCTACTACCTTCTTCATTGTAAGCCTGTATCTTTTCTGATTCTTTACTGATGATCAAAGATAAAGGAATGAGTACTCCATTGTTGCACCTGAAAAAGAACATTTTCTTTATAGTGAAAATATATATATATTTCTATGTACAGTGCACAGAGAATGGCTGCAAGAACAGAGACAGAATTAAGTCTGCTATTAAAATGTTCTACCATTTTTGGTGTTAGTGTTTTGGAGATTTTAGGGCTTCTTTTTTCAAAAGTATATATTTGGTATTGTGTGTTTCTTAATAATAAATTATGTCTTCCTGTTTTACATTGACAGGGCCAGAAGCCACTCCTTGTATGAACCTAAAGACTTATGTTAAAACAGTGAAAGGGAAAAAAAAAATTAAAAATTAGGAGGGTTTGCTTTGGGAATGATGCTTCATTTTCTTTTTTCTCCCTCATAAATTTAACAATCAAAGGACTGTTTTTGCTGCAGTTTAGAGAATGGAAAATTTAAAATACTTCCAAGTATCTGGCACATATTTAAGTAAAAGTATTTGCTCTAACTTGTTTCCTTCGATTTACTTGGAGTCTTTAAAAATGTTCTTTCTGCTAACTATTGGCAATGTAACCTATTGTTTGTTAAGCGGCCAAGATCGATTTACAAACCTTTTGTTTAAAAATCATTAAACAGACTAAAATAATGGCATATTGTGTGCTGCTTCTGATAATCCAGTTAAGAAGATAGCAATACATATCTAATAAATGTTTTCAAAGTTTCACTGAACTGTCATTGGAGCAACTGCTCTATTGATTATTCTCTTTTCTTCTGCTCTAAAGGGCTACATTTATACAGCTCAGATGTCTAACAAAAGAATAATCTTTCCTTCAATAACCTTTATTTTGTCTGAGCTTTTAGCACATTTGATGTGCTGCTGCTCTTTAAAGTCTAGAATTTATAAACAGCTGTTTGAATGTCACACAGTGGTTCAGTGCAAGCTACCTAAACATATGCACTGATTTAAACCATGGGAATTGTCACAGTGTCTTTCACAGCTCTACCTGTGACTGCAAAATTGTCTGTGCTCAAATACTGGGTTGAATGCCTGACTTAGAGAGACATGCTAAAGACTTTTGCAGTCAAACTCTAATTATCACCAAAGATCATCTAGGTGTTTGTTTACACATATATCACCCCAGCAAACTTACCAGGACTTAACCTCTCTCTTAGTTATTTTCTCCCATCCCATTGTCTGTGCTCAGCTCTAAACCAGCTTCTTTAAATTTCCGTGAAGGAAACACGTTGCCCTCAAGTTGCCCACCAGACATTGGTGCAATCGACATGATTTGCACTAGAATAAGCAACAACCTAAGTGTGTTTACAGTGAATGCATTTTATTTTAGATGTTCAGCCTTGGGCACTGTCAGGTTACCCTCAGAACCTTCTCTAGCTTGACCTTTCCTTGATTATATTTTTTCCCCTGGCAGAAACCTCTGAATAAGCTTTTCCCTTTGCTATTGCTTTTTCTTTCTTTGCAGCTGCCTCTCTTCCTAACATACAGCTCACCCACCACAAATAGCTTGTCATATTTGTAAATAAGGCAGACAGACAGACACTGACTCGCAGCCACATACAGACCACCCAAACTATCTGTAGCTCCCATCACATTTCACCTTTCTTGTCTGAAATGAACAACAGCCAAAACTGGCTGCTGTTGAACTTCTGCAAAGCATATTAAAGGCAAACTCACCAATAAAGTTTAACCATGTTTTTCTGATCCATATTTATCTGGTTCATATTACTGGGATTTATGATGTGCAGTGTGTAGTGCTGGATCTTTGCCCCCTACATTCATTTCTTTTCCCCTTAACTGAAAATGTAGCCTAGGTTAAACAGAAGCCATAAAAGCTATGATCAGTAAAAAGAGAAAATCAGATGCAGTGTGTGATATTTCAGTCATGCAGCACAGCTAGAAACTCAACCAAGAGGTTCTGTTGATTCAGTTTATGTGTGATGCTGAATAAGCTGGAAGCTGTTCTCAAGATTCTTTGTTTAAAAACTGAGTACCAAAGAAAGAATTTCTGCCAAGTACTGTCCCATAGCAAATGTTAAAGTAATTTCATTCCTTTTTAATTTCCTCAGATTACAGACAGTCAGGAATCATACAAAGACAAAATCTATTCTTAGCTTCACTGGAATGGATGAATCAGTTCAGATTAAAGAAGAAACAGCACAAATCTTTGACTGAAACTTCAGCCAAACAGTTTCAAATGTACTAGGATAAAAAGGGGTTTAGTTAGCTTTGTGTTATTATTTCTAGCCCATCACTTCATCTTTTTCAGTGAAATCAAAATACTAAAATAACAGAAAAAATATTCTCGTGTTTTTTAAAAAAACCTAGACGTTCTTTCTAGACATATACCTAACAGTATGTAGAATATTTTTTCATGTCTGGCTGAGTTTGAAAGCAAATGAATGCACAATAGGAAATGATCAGAAATAATTTTTAAAAATATTTAAAATTGTATGCTGGGGCATACAAAATTAGTAATTTGCAAACAAGTTCCTCAATATCCATACCTCTTTCCTTGCTAGAACTGATGGGCAGTGCATGTATCATATTTAAATCCTGCTATCTATAAACCATTGTTTGAGTGTAAACAATTCATTCTATTTAGCTTTGAACACAATATATTCTACATGAAAATCTAGTAAATTCTTGAAGCCAGACAAAGCAGAGCAGTGCACAATCCAGGACTCCCCATTTGCTAAAGGACCCTTCTGAGCTTGTGCTACTAATGATGTTACTGTGTGCTGCTGGAAGCTTTTTTTCAAAAGGTTCAAGATTAATTTGCTATCAAAATGGATGACAAGCATTCACACAGAAAATAATGATATTTTTAATTCATAATTTATCATGTCATGTGATGTCATAAATTAAATAAAGCTGTATTAATTCTAAGTGAAAACATCCTTTCAGGGCATAGCAATCAGTTCCGACGTGACTGTGTTTCTCAGACAAAGTGGGAGGGTGTGTGAAACAGTTCTCCCTTAAAAAAAAAGAGGATTTGCAAAACCTGGTGAGGAAGTTTACAGGAAGAAATGTCTGGAATGATAAACTGAATACAGTCGTTGTTGGAACTAAAAAAGAGCACAGCAGATTAATTTTTTTTTTTTTTAATGCAGAAATTAATTTGATACCACTTTTCAGTCTCTCTCATTCAAATAAGATTATGTTTGTTGCCAGTAAGATTATTTTCAGTGGGGATAGGATAAAGATTGAGGGCCAGACTGAACAACTCTTTCTCTACTGGAAAATCTATGGATGAAATAATGACAAAATTTGATATAAAAAGCAGACAAAGAGAAATATTTCACAAAATACATGTTGTTCTTTCTAGTTCTTTCCCTAAACTGACAGAAAAGAAGCGGGATAAGCTGAAAATATTCAGAAAAAAAATGGTCAGGTAACCTTCCTCCCCAGTGTAATGATAGAGAGCACAGCACACTGCATTTAAGTAGGAAACAGAACAAAACCCAAGCAATCCTAACAGCTCCCATGCTTCTGCTGCAGTTGTGAATATCAGAGTGCCTTGGAGACAAGGTTTCACTGTTGGCTAGAGGAGTCCTTGGGGAGGTGGGAGCCCTGGCTCAGATGACTCTCTTCGGTTTGCTTTCCCTCCCCTTGCTGGCTGTCCTCATTTTCCTCAGGGAGCTCATACTGTGTCACAGAGAGCATAAAGCATTATCTCCTTTGTTCCAGGAGATAGCTGGGAAGTTGGAACGGAGCTGCTTGCCTGTATTTGGACTTGGCTCATTCTGAGCATACCCAAAAAAATCACACGAGGAAAAATTGAAAGCAGAGTTTAAGGTGTGCCTAGATACTTAAGGGATGAATGGAGGTGTAAATGCCAGTCCAATACAAAAGAACATTTAGGCACCTTGGAATTCATCTAGACTGTGCAAGGGCCAGGCACAAACTCATCAAGCTAATAGTGATCAGATTTCTACATCCACACATTTTGGGTCAGCATGATACAAAGATGCAAACTAGGTATTGAAAGCAAATGCTGTCCTCTTAATGCACGGCCCTGACTAAGTAGTACATGTTAAGCCAGGTACTAATTTTACAAAAAGTGGAAATGTAATCTTGCAGTCCCACATCCAATGCAGCCATCTCCATTTTAAGCCTTCTAATTGTGCTCCTAGGAATTGCATGTCCACTATACATCTCCTCTGTGAATATAGCTTTGGATTAGATTTCCAGGTCTCTTAAAACAGAGAACTGTAAATGTGCAGGTCATTACAGATGGAGACAGATCAAGACATCACATGCTTACAGGTAAAGTGGAATCAAATCTTTCCTTCCCCTTGAATTTGATATTAAATTTATAACTTCTTTTCAAGTTTTAAATACCATTGATACAAACATAATTAGAAATTTTCTGATAGTACAATTATTTTTAACTCAACAGGAAAAGGCATAACATGATCTGAAGGCTGGAACTCCAATGAGGTGCAGAGAACAGTATTCTGCACATGAAAAGGGGTGGTACAGCTCATAATGGTAGGTCCCCAGTAACATTTGTACTAAAAGTTAGTATATTTGTACCAAAATAAACCCAAACAAACAAACAAAAAAAAACCCCCTTGTGTTCTTTGGACCTTCAGCCCAAAGAACTGAATTTCTTCTCTGATTTTGTCAACTCCTGTGTCAGATAAGTGAAGTCACTCATATTAAGCTTTTCATAAATGATTCTCCTAATTTCTAATTTTCTGAGTAACCATCTTAAAAACATAGAGTTTGTTTTTCAAAGGACCTGAATAGTTACATCTGTATTTAAAGCCATGGGAAAGACACATAGAAAATGCTTTAAGTATGCTAAATTCTTTGAAAAATCAATACTTTGTGGTACAATGTTTGAAAGTTTAAGCAGCAGCTATTTTGATACACATTTTGCTCATATGCAAACAGAGATTATCTTCTTACCTAATAGGCATTTCAATAATAAATTCATTACACATATAAGGCAAAATTTCTGCAATACTTGGCTACCTAAGAAGGCCAGATTATTTTTTTTTTCTTGATTATGATCTCTAGTAGCTGCTAGTATTTTTTGAACACATCACATATCCCTGTGGCTGCACGTGAATTCTGTACTTGCATGTCTCCTTCACACAGCAGTGATATGAGGGAACAAGTTTCAGACCTATTCCATCTCTACTCCATTTTTTTTTCATATTTTCTTTGTGTGGTGGTTTTCATGGAAATTTAGTTGAGCTGGTCACTCACTATTTATATTAATCATCATATACTGTTTAACAGCTTTACATGAGTATAGTGGTGTTTAGAAATTCAGGAAGGCATAAGGCTCTCCAGTTTCATCAGGGGTGTTCTGGGCAGACAACAGTGTGTAGTTAAAAAATATGATACTGAAACAAAGAAAATTACATTCTGTCCATTTTTCACTTGAAACAACAGCCAAACACATTGCTTATAGCAGTCAATTTGGACATTTCTAGGGCCCTGAAGAGAGATGGGAAAGCTGTTGGGCAGAGCCATCAGGTGTACTAATGAGATAAGGGAGCTGGAGAGATCCTTTGAAAATAGTTGTTGGAGAGGTTAGGAGGAAGGAGTTTGGAGGTTTGGGTTTTTCATTTTGGGGCCACATATGCTCCAGGAAAGATTCATATTTCCTATCTCAAAGGAACACACATAGGAAATGTTACCAGTAGGAAATACCAAACAATCATAAGCAGTGCCCAGCAACTTCTGCTCTCGGTGGATATAAGTACAGAGATGATGAAAAGGCAGCTAAACACCAAATTGAATAACACTGACTCTAAAATAAATCACAGTACTCAGTTCAAGTGTAACCAATATTACCCACATTCTTTTGCCAAAACAATAAGAAATTATTGTCAATTCTGCACAGACATTTTAAGACAACATTGCTTTTCCTTCACTTCTAGAGGAGAAAATCATTGTGTGGAGAATGTTTAAGAATGTATCTTTTTTCCTAATAAGACATTCCATAACTGACTGACCTGCTTATTCTCTTGGAAAAAAATAAATCAATAAAAACAAATAGTTAAGTGGAAATTATATGTTTGACAGTTCAGCAAAGTTCAATTTTTTCCAAATGCAGGCATACTAAACTTTGTTGATGAGTTCAAGTAATCTAGATTATTCATTTAAATTAGAAATTACTTAGGAAAATAGACATTTTATTTACAAAATTATTTAAAATATTTTCTCTCTTGATTATGATCTCTACTTGCTTGAAACATACTCAGATTGTTCCAAAATCATACATGACCCAGAAAAGAGAGATCTGAAGAATTTACAGTATTTCTTTTTAGCTTGCAACATTTCTCTTACCAGTCAGTTCATGCCCATTAAATTTTATATGTATTTTCTTCCACTAATGATGACAGAAAACTGATTCAGAAAAGTCATTGTGCTGGATTTCTTCAGTTTAAGGGAGCGCTTATACTTTTTATATGAAAAAAAAGAATATTAATAAAAAATTCACATGTGCTCTTATGTTCTTTCAAAGTTAATGCTCTTTGAATATTTTGTCTCATAAACCTTTGGGTTTTTCTGGAAAAATATTCACACAAATAAATGCTTTGTATATTTAAAAAATAAAAATAACTCATTATGCTTTTTTATGAACATGAGATAATCATATCTCTTTTGAAACACCTCTATGCAAGTATAAACTACAAAATGCTCTCAGATCTTTAGGAGATCAAAAAGCTCATAGCTTTGAAAGTCAGTCTCAGCTAAGTGCAGAAACTTCTACACATTTGGATATTTTATGATTGTTAAAATTTTGAATATTTAAAGGCAGAACTAAGACTGACAGAAAGTGAGGTAAGGTACTTCTTACATGTATTTGTGGCCATACAGGTTCAAAGGAGACTAGTGTACAAATCTGCTTGTAACAAATTAATTTTGGAGGTTTTAGCCAGCAAGAACATTAACCTTTTCAGACACTTTTATATTGATTTATTCAGAAATTCTTTTCCTAATGATCTCACCCAGGCTTTGCTTTGACGTAACTGGGGCTTGTGTATCGAGCTGCTGAAGATGACTAGATTTGCCCTCATTCTATCTGAGGAAGAATATTTCCTGCTTCCATCCAAATGAGGTCCTCCCAGACCAGTCTGCTAGGCAATGAAAGGAAGAATGGGGTCGGCTAAAGATGACAGAACACAATGGAAAACAGATGTCTTTTGAGACCAATGCATTACAAGACCTTCTGATAAGGAAAGAATGGACAAACACCTCTTTTCTCTCTTCTCTTCTCTTCTCTTCTCTTCTCTTCTCTTCTCTTCTCTTCTCTTCTCTTCTCTTCTCTTCTCTTCTCTTCTCTTCTCTTCTCTTCTCTTCTCTTCTCTTCTCTTCTCTTCTCTTCTCTTCTCTTCTCTTCTCTTCTCTTCTCTTCTCTTCTCTTCTCTTCTCTTCTCTTCTCTTCTCTTCTCTTCTCTTCTCTTCTCTTCTCTTCTCTTCTCTTCTCTTCTCTTCTCTTCTCTTCTCTTCTCTTCTCTTCTCTTCTCTTCTCTTCTCTTCTCTTCTCTTCTCTTCTCTTCTCTTCTCTTCTCTTCTCTTCTCTTCTCTTCTCTTCTCTTCTCTTCTCTTCTCTTCTCTTCTCTTCTCTTCTCTTCTCTTCTCTTCTCTTCTCTTCTCTTCTCTTCTCTTCTCTTCTCTTCTCTTCTCTTCTCTTCTCTTCTCTTCTCTTCTCTTCTCTTCTCTTCTCTTCTCTTCTCTTCTCTTCTCTTCTCTTCTCTTCTCTTCTCTTCTCTTCTCTTCTCTTCTCTTCTCTTCTCTTCTCTTCTCTTCTCTTCTCTTCTCTTCTCTTCTCTTCTCTTCTCTTCTCTTCTCTTCTCTTCTCTTCTCTTCTCTTCTCTTCTCTTCTCTTCTCTTCTCTTCTCTTCTCTTCTCTTCTCTTCTCTTCTCTTCTCTTCTCTTCTCTTCTCTTCTCTTCTCTTCTCTTCTCTCCTCTCCTCTCCTCTCCTCTCCTCCATTTTTTTTTGTTTCTAATAGAAGATTAAGATTTGAGAATTATGTGTTTGAAAATCAAAAGCAAAATTCCTGTCTGTCATGTTATATCACTTATAATTTTCATAATATCTGAAAATTATGTAGTGTATATTTTTGTCAAAACTTGAATCAACACTAAGGGTCAGGGGCACTATAATTGACTAACCCAGCAATGAACTTATCTATTTCTTTATTTTCCAGATACTATCTCCTAAGGAAAAAGAAAACCTTATATAAAAGGAATACAGAATAAGAATGTGGTAATGGGAGGAAGCCAACGTAAAACAAAACAAATCAAGGATTAGCACAATATCTTAGAGTTATATTTAGTCACCCTCAGCTGGGACATGGGAAAGGAGACTAATTACAGAGGTTAGATGGGTCAAAAGTTAGGAAATTAACCTTAGATTTAGAAGACTTACATTCTCTTCCCTAGTGTGCCACAGACTTCCTAGGTGAAACTGGTCAATTCCTTTTACTTCTGTCTTGATTTCCATTCTTCATATGCAAAAATGAGGAGAATAATACTTCCCCCATACATTCTGTTAATGATTTTCATTATTTGAATGTTACAGTGGTTTAGATTGTATAGATTTGGATAAGGGCAAAGAGAAGGACAAAAGAAAAGGTGTCTTTTTGAGAAGCTGAACTGTCTACAGAGGAAAAGACTCCAAAATAATTATAACCATTAAGAAAAACTCTGCCTTCAATGGGTTGCAACTCAGATAGCTGAAATTTATGCTGTAATGTCACTGTGGGTATTTATTTCCTTAAATCTCCTCTTTGTTTAAATCAGAGCCCGACCATTACTTTGGCTCAATTTTTGTGCTGAAATAGAATGATATTTATTAATAGGTTGCTCTTTTAGTCTAAGTCTATAATTTAAGGTAACTATGAAAGTCAAGATTCAGTAAAACCTGTGTCCAGAAGTTCACAGAAGCTCTGGTAAGGGTGGCACCTTTTTTGAAAGTGTTCCTAAATTATGTCAATTGCATGGTTTGTGGTATTATATACACTTAACAGTTTTCAAAGAACTAGTTGATGATTGAATCTGTTTCTGTACATTCATTTAATTAAAAAATACATATTTTCTCGGTCTTATGTTTATTATTTTCAATATAGCTGATAAACTGCTGAGGTTGAAACATATAATGCCACTCTAAGTCCAGTATGGTCAGGAAAGTTCTAAATTACATCAAATTACACTATTCTTCCTTTAAAAAGTCAAGCCAACATATAATGCCACTCTGAGTCCAGTATGGTCAGGACAGTTCTAAATTGCATCAAATTACATGATTCTTCCTTTAAAAAGTCAGGCCATGAAAAGACATTTCACAGGAAAAGTTAACAGTAGCAAAAAAAAAAAAAAACCACGTAGAGAAGACCAGCCAATAGATTAATTTATATGCACACCCACAGTCTCTTTTTTTTCCTATGCAAACAGACAGCTCAGCTGTCTACAGCTTTCTCTCACCTTTTCAGTACCTCTGTGTATCACTTATCCACATGGATTTTCCAAAGGGTAAAAGGGAGTAAGAGCAATTAACTGGGCAGTGCAGCCTAATGGAGTTGTGGCCCTTGTTATGTTCCCCCTGTTTGCATCACCTGCTCCACCAGTTCTTCTTAAGAGGCACCTGCCAAACCGCACAGCACTCTTCCCTGCTTGTGCAGGTAATGCTCTTCATGTGGCCTCTTAAATGGAACAATTTATCCTCTGGGAAGTGAGTCACACTTCAGTTAATGATGATGCTGAAGCCAGGAGGGGACAATGTAAAGGTTAACATGAATATTTTGCAGCTGATATATTAACAGTATCCTCCACTTTTCCTGGGAAGGGGGCAGTGGTTAGCTTGGTCCTGGTCATTATAAATGTCTGTAAAATGAAGAAGAGCCAAAGAATAAATTTAATTCAGGCAAGAACTCACTAAACAGCACCCAAAGACAGGGGCAAATATTTCCAAATATTTAAAATTAATTTCATCAGGTGTAACTGTTGATCTCAATTTGACAAAACCACCCCTTCAATCCACCCCCCAGGGACTTCTCAAGTAAATCAACTATGATTTACAGCTCATGAATGACTGTATGCCCCTCTGATAAAGTCTTAGAGGCACAGACTATTGAAATCAATTAAGCTGCTTATCATTAGGCTTTAGAGTAGGCTATAAGGACAGTGCAAAAGTTCTGACATTAAGTTGTTCATTAAAAGCAAGAATCAACAGAATTGACAGGTAATTTATTTCCAAATATTATGAAAATGCCTATATACATAACAATTACAGTGATATTATAGGTCATGTCAAAATGGCATGAAAAATCTTAGAGATTAAAAACATCTAATCAAAGATTCATAGCATATTATTTTATAATAGAGATATAGCAGATTTCCACTAGTCTATAAAGAAATCTATAAGTAGGATTTATAAAATAAATTCAATTTTCCTTTCTGAATTCATGAGTCTCACTATGTAAAAGAGTTTGCATCTTAAATGAAAATAAAAGACAGAAATTCAACCACACAATAAATATTGCAGAAACAAGTTTTTTCAACACCCATGAAAGCCTACAAATCAAAAGTTTAATGTAATATTCTGCATACTATTTCATACTTAATTGTATTTTCATTATTCTTATTATATATGAAAGAACATTCATTAATTTAGTGTTTCTGTTGACATTTTTGTTCCTGTTTTTTTGGGCTTTAAGCAGCACTCTTGCATGCTGCTCTGATGAAAGTTTGAGAGGGTGTGAGTCTTGGGTTTTTTCATTGAATATTTGAAAACAAACAGCTTAGAGTAGTATATTTGCAGACAGATTTGCTCAAAATATCTTTCCTAGAGCATAAGAATAGATTGTTTTCCTTGGTTGTTATTCCCAACTCCCCCTCCAGTAGCAGATCCAGCATATCCTGAAGACAACACAGGACCCAAGTGGAAGTACAACCAATATACCAATGACAAAAGTTGTAGTTCAGAAAAATAAAGATGAAACAGCTCTCCTTTGAACCTACACACCTAAAAAATAATTTTAACCCAGTTTTACCATCCCAAAATACTTTCCTTCCCTAAATATTTTTTCTTTTACTCTTTACTTCAGGCAGTTTTAAAATAATAACAAAGACAAATCTCTACATTGGATTCCATTGCTTCCATGCTTGACTTGGTGTGAGTCAGATCTCAAGACCCTGAGTAACAGCAAACATATCACTGGACACAGCTCATATTGTAGGGACTGACCAGGACCAAAATCATCCCTCTAGTCGATCTCATGCTGATTCTGCTGTGCAAAGATTTTGTGCACAGAACAAAGAGAGCAAGGAACTTAAATACAGTAGATGACATGAAATCTAGCCAAATTTTAACATGGTGGACTAACCTAAATGAATCATTGATGATCTCATTATATGCTATGGGACGTCCAAAGGACCAAAATCAAAGCCACGAATAACTGTCATTTCTTAGGAGGATTTTTATAAACGTGTTGATTAATTTTACTCCTAGCCATTGGGGGTTTTTGTGTAGCTGCTGTATTGTCCTGCAGTATTCAAACTGGCAGCAGCCATCCATAGCAGTTATTGCATATAGCATTCCCTACAACAGAATCACAGCTGTCCATATTTGACTATGGCACAGAAGCCACTCATAAACACACAAGCCACCGTTTAAACAGCAGATGGATCGCGAGGAGTGGGAAGTTCCCAGCTTTACTCCTGCCAGAACCTGGCTGTGCCCCTTGGCTGTGGGATTTGGCTGTGAGTGCTTCCACCAAAGGGCAGAGACAGGTTGTGCTGCCCCGTGACTGAGAGTGCAGCCCTGGGGAGACCCTCCAGAAGCAGCATGGTCTCTCCCTGTACCCTATGTGCTGCCAGGCCACTTCCCAGGACAGGGCTCCCTCTGCCCACTCCAACACAAACTTACTTGTAAAAGGGTTCTTGAAGTCATTTCAGAGCAAAAGTTGTATTCTCTCAGCATATCCTTCCTCTTTTCCCTCGGTGAAACTCATCTTTCTGGGTTAAAAGGGAATATATCTTAGGGTGTAAATAGGAATCCAGCCTAACATCTCTCTAAAGACACTATAATCAAATAGCATAAATCATATAGTTAACCTTTTGACACAGTAATTTTAATTAATACATTTTTAATCATACATTAATGACAAGTTGTATCTGCTAATGAGTGATGACACTGGCTAGAGAAAGAAGTATGGTACTGAGCCTCAGAAATTTTGCATTAAGCATGGCAACAATCACCTTACATCCCCATTCAGGAAAGCTCCCAAGCTGAAGCTTCAATATGAATGTATGTGTTGCCTACAGACATTCTAAAAAATCTCTTTGAATCAAAGTCTTCACTTCCAGGTAGCTTTTTTCTCAACATGGACAATAGAGACCACTTATTCTAATTGCACTTTCACAAGAACAGAAGGATAATTTTGAAACTCTTTGGGGTTAAAAGATGCCACTCACACTTTCATCTTGAGATAGGTTAATTACTAATCTCTACAGATGGGTTTTTCTTCTTAAACACAGTGAAGGAAGGTGGAGGATAAAGGTTTTATTTCCTTGTAATGTTAGTGATGTGTTTGATGGTCCAGTTCACTAGAAGATCAACAGCACGTGAAGATTTCCCCAGAGACTTTCATCGTTACTGGTGTAGATCTCATCACAATTCAACACATTTATTGCTCTGTCTCTTTTCACAGATGGCTGTGACACTGGTTTTCCTCCTTGGCTTTTTTTAGCAACTGTACTTTAAAGAAAACAAGCTGGACTAACAAATCTTGTTAAGATTCTCACATAAAGCACTAAAAGGGTAGAAAAAATCTCAGTTAAAAGTGAAATGTACCATATGCCCTCGAACAACTATGCATCATTTAGAACTGCCTTTGTGACTGTCTTATTGTCCCCAATTGCACCTAGATGTATGTAGAGATAAAATTTTCATTACAAGCTGTAAATACCTTCCTTTTCATTATTCTTTTTGTCAGTACTGAAAAATACTCTTTTTTTGCATAGTTTTTTTTTTCTGAGAGATTTCATATACAAAAGCTATGTAACAGTTTCATAGATATCCTTTATTATGAACATTTTTAGTTCAAGGATGTAAACCAATTTTAATTAATGGGGATGAGTTTTTAATCTACTTCCTTTTTACAGGACTTATTAAAGATAAAAGTGATGTATGGAGAGTCACTCTCTGAGTGTGTTATAACCCTTATTTGCATAATAAAAGAGACTATGCATAAGTTTAAGAGTAATCATAAATGTTTATTAATGAAGACATTTATAGACACATGAAAATGTATACCATGTTGGGAAAAAAATCTAAGTTATTAATGTTGACAGATTCAATACAGATGATGTAATGTATGTTAATATTATTATAAATCCTTATTGTTATTCATAGGATTATATTAATATTGTCATTATGAATCATATTCTGTCAGATCCCATGAGAAAATAAAAATACATGATGGCAATACACAGTGGCAAAGTGGCATTGTCATGTTTATATTAATGTCAAGTTCAAATTAAAATTAGTTCTAAAATTAGTGACAAAGTCATTGTTTTGCATTTTAAAACAATCAGCATTCATGTTAATGCTGCTAATAAATTGATATTGAAATAACCAACTTCAATAACTATAGATTGAATGTGTTTGTTGTCAAAGTAAATGGAAATATAATCTTTTGAAGTTGTCATTACCGAGCAATGAGTAAGGAAAATTATGTGTAGACTCTTTGCTTATGAATATGATGGTCCTGATTCTTTTTCCTGATGACATTTATTTTGCCCTAGAGTTGGTTTATGGATGTCACCCTGTTCTGTGTTTTTTTTTCTCATGCCACAACAGTCAGGTTCAGGACTTGCTGAAGGGCATATATGGCTCTGAGATCAAAACAGAGGGTAGTCACTGGGTATCATAGGGTTGACTGAGCAGGACTTCACCTTCCTTCACCTCAGCTTCAGTTTTGGACCACATGCAGTGTTGAATTATCTTTGGTCCAGACTACTGCTAGAAGAACCATGATGCTTGTTTGCTTAGTTACATCTCCATTCAATTTCTTAAGAAACATTTAAATGAGAACTTATACTAAATATATGGGGTTTATTAATATGATGATTGAAATTGTTTCGCCTTTCTTCTTCAGCACTGTGTCAGTGACGAGTTGTTTGTTGTATACACAGTTGTATTAAGCATTTTTGTTCATTGTTCAGGCACACAACTTGTGGTGATTGGGAGTGGGGCTGTGGCTGAGCCTCATCCCCAATGGGCTACAGCTGTGCAGGAGACCAGTGTTGAAGGCAATGAGACATGGAGTGCTGAGATGCACTGACCAATCACAGGAGGGTACAGAGGGCACAGGTGGAATGCATGTAGGATGAAGGCTATAAAAGTTTGTACTGAAGAACAAGGTAGTGCTGATGCTTGGAGCCTTCTTTGGCATCAGTCTTACCTCCACTGTCACTTCTGTTTTCATTAGGTGGAACAAAGTACTAAGGATCTGCTAATAAAAAACAGAAGCCTAAGCCTTGCACCATTTTTTCTCCTCTATTTTATTTTGCCTGGACTAGAAAGAGATAGAAAAATCTATGTGGCAATAGGGGTTGGTATATCATTATTTCCCAGACAAAAGCTAAAACAGTTGTAATACACCATAACGTATAATGAGCACCACTTGTGAAAATCAGAGTTTGGATTGAATTATGTTGCTAATTTGAAGAGCATTTAAGAAAACCTAATAGCTGATCCTTTAAGAAATATAATATCTATACAGGGAGAGGTTAATTTTGAAGAAGTTGAGTTGTATATAGATTCTCATGAACACTATGTACTTTCTATACCAAGCAGTACTTGCAAATGAACATCTGTATACACAAAAGACTTTGAATGCATATGAGAAACTCTTTCTTTATAAAGTAATTAAATTTTCTTGTTTACTTTCTGTAGATACTTCACAATGTAGATAGAGATTTTCATATTATTCTACCTATGACACTCATCTTTATTTTTAAAAATATTTGGGCTTAACTAAGGATACAAAAATCTGTACAATGAGAAACTATGCACAGGATGTATACATTAGGAGTTTTCTATCCATCTTTCTATTCCCTGACAGGATACCTTTCATTCAACCTATGCATTACTGGTGTCATATGGGCATTGATAAAAACACAAAAAACCTGCATAGATGGAGCAACCATACCCAGTTGTTTTCCACTTGAGAAAACATATCCCACCGTCTTTCACGTTAATGCAAACTCTCTACATTTCTCTACATCTCTACATTAAAAACTCACTTAATCTACATGGGAAAAGTTATTTCAAAAAGAAGGCTAATTAACAGTCTGCACTAGTGTACAGATGCCATAGGTAGTAAGTGCACAGAAACATTTGTGAAAGATGAAGATTTCGAAATGATATAATTTTAAACTAAGCAGATTTAAAGTGAGAAAGAAATGCTACATCAGATCTACTCAATCAGAACTGATAATTCCATCTGCAATGCCCTAATCTTGTTTCCTGGTCAGGAAAAGACCTCAGTAATGCATAGGACCCTGTTTCAGACAAATATTTTATTGGCATGATTATTTTAATAATGGAAATTACCCCACTAAAATCTATTTACCTCAGAGAGCTTCATCCTTCAATCTTTTTTAGAAAAGCACTCTTTTTTAAGCCTAGAAGCACAGAATTTTGTATCAATATATTGGAAAAAAAAAAAAGAAAAAGAGAACTGTACTCTAAAAAGTTTTTCAGACTTGAATTTTCCACCTAATGTACATGAATACAACCAAGGGCTTTTCTTTTTGTGTATTTTTAGACTGTCTTGATTTGTGTATGGATAGCTCTCACATTAATCAACAATGGTGCCATATTTGGATCATTGTCTGTTCTGAAACCATCAAAACTGGAGAAAAAGACGTCATTCCCTCCCCATTTTTTTCTGCCCATCTGCCTTTCATTTCTGGTGGCTGAGAAACCATGTCTAACCCAGGGAAAGGGATGAAACACAGACAAGCTACATAGCAATCTGCAGCTTAAGCCTGGCAAGAGATCAGCCTCCAAAGTGCTCCCTTTCAGAGAAGCAGCTTACCTACCTTCCATAAGTATGTGAAAGTCTGTTTCTTTTCTACATTTTGTCAACACTTGTTTATCTCATCCTACCAAATCTCCTTGAATTGAGTTGTGCGTCTGCAAAATGAATCCGAAGCTCAAACAAGCCATTGACATTCTCTGCTCCCACCCAAGAGAAGTTTCATTTTTCTGCTGGCAATGATCCATGACATTTAAATTCTGTCATCCACAACAGACTTACAGAAAACTATGGAAAGAACTACAGAGCCAGTGCAGGAAACATAACTTTATCACTCTCGCTTAAACCAACTAGCAAAGCCGATCAGGATAATGTGAATTTTTGTTTGCTAGCTCATTTCTTGACTTCTTACATGACTGACTTTCCGACATGCTATAGCACATCATTTTCAAGATCCAAGCATGGTCTGCAGAACAGCAATAATCTCCATGATGGTGAAAGAATAACAGCCTTGAGACTGTACATGAGTTTGTCAAGAACCAATTTTAAACCTGTTTTAGCAAGGCCAGCAGCTGCTGTTTTAAGCGGAAGTGAAAAGGGTGACAAACTCCCCCAGTTAACCCAGGCTCACTGTTGGCTTCTGCCTGGCCATGTTCATGCCACCACTGGTCTGAAGGGACTCCAAAACAGATGGTCTGGCTGTCTGGTGTATTTTTTCTCCCTAACTCTTAATGTTAACTCAAGGCAAAGCTTCTCTTTGATGTGTCGCCTTAAGAAAGCAGCATTACCAGAAACCTTGTCTCTGGGGTCTACAGAAATTCAAGCTGCAGGGAAAATAAGTCCAGACTTCTGGAAAATTAATTTCCTTGAAGAGATGTCCCATTCAATGTCACCTGATAAAGCTCCTATGATTTCATGGCAGAGCTCTGATCACTCAAGTCTTTTTCCCACTGATCTTTAACTCATGCTTTGCATTCCATATTTTTCCTTTTACATCTGACTAAAAATAAATTATTTCTTGCAATAATTTGTGAATCTGATGAGGAGCATATGGCTACAACTTTTCTTCTTTCTTGCAACCACAATTCCCCTACCTCTTATATTTAATTGAGTATAATTTATATAATAATAATAATGAGAATAAGAAAGATATGCTAAATGCATTCTTATAACTACAAATTCATGATTGCTCTCTAATATATGTTCTCCAGGGTTTTCCTCAAGCTTGCTGTAAAAATTATGATATTCCCATGGGGAAAATATTACCATGAAAAAAATACACTGTTTTCATATGCAGCCTATATTTATTTAACCATAGTTAAGTTTGGATATTTTTTCTCATCCTGCTTCATAATTATATCTGTCTTGTATGAGCTCATCCATTTCCATATTTGCTATTGGGCTGAGTAAAATAGTAGAGACCTTTTAATTGTTCCTCATCTTTAACTCACTCTTTCAATCATCACAACTCTGTATTTAGTGGTACATTTCTGTAGGTGGTGGAACTGAAGGCAACAGTGTGATCTGGCCAGAGAGGTACAGCTACAATGCTACTGTGCAGAGTAATTGTTCCACTGGCTTACTACACAAAATCACATTGCTTTTTATTGCCACTGCAATCCATTACTAGCTCCTTCCTAGCCATTTGATAGCTGTCAGCCCCAGATCTTTTCTAGCACAGGGCCTTTCACATACCTCCTTCTTGAATATCTGGGCTTTGGAAGCATTTTGGTTCTATAAACAAATCACGTTTTTCTGCCCGGATATGTGTCAGAGTATCCACTTGTAGGAAAAAAAACTTTTAGTCACTACAACTAAGGATGTGAAAATAGTAATATTTTCTCTGGCCAGTACTCTTTTGGTGAGATTTACTTGCTTTTCTCACCATTCTGCAGAAGGAGAAAAGTGTTATGTTCCATATTTCACAGACCCAGCAATCCAAAGAAGATACATGTGGCCTAATTAGTACTCATCAGCTCCTTATAAACACATGCATTAATTATCACTGAAAGACACTTGATATCATAGAAGACCTCATGCAAATTAGGCAACACTGGCTTTGTAGTTACACTAGTCTTGAGTTCTGTCCACCTTTCAAATTCTTTTTTATTTTCCAAGTATCTAAAGAGTTTTCAAGGACGGAAGGAAGAGGAAGAATTGTACCAAGAAACTTGCTGACCCCTTTCTGAATGTCATGCAAGTGATTCTGAAGACAGACAAATCTCTTTTCTCTTGGTTCCTATGGAAACATCCACCTCTACTCTCCTTTATCACCATATAGATTATTTCTCATGTCTCTAGGTATTTTCTTTCTGCTGCCCAAAATGCTTGAATTGAATATATTCTCCATATTTACTCCTTATGTGATTTGACACTCCCTTTATCATTGATGGAAGCACTCAGCAAGATTTCAAGATAATCTTTCACCCACCCATTGGTAAAATCTCCATAATTTCACTAGAGGAAAGGATGGACTGTCAGCATTTCTACACAAAACTCTTCCTATTTTAGATGTGCTTCTTCCAAAGAGATTATGGGAGTTCACCACTTAGACTGGTGGGATGAACCTCTGAAGGCCATATGCAGCCTCTCTTCAGCACTAAAATCATATGTTGCCTGTGTTATTAACAAAGGTAATAACTGTAAGCATCTATTTATGTGCATGTAGAAATGTGAAATACAGGTTGGAAAGACAATGTGTTACTTCTTTTTTCTAGAGCAAAGTGATACTTGTGATAGGTTCAGTACTTTAATAGTACCTTTAGGAAAAACATAGAAGAAAACATTACAGACTATGAGTGATATTACATTCAAATCATGAATAGATCATTTCAGTACTGATGTATTTCTTATTAAATTTAAATGAAGAGGGCACAGGAAGAAAGAAGCCCTTTCCTGAATGCCTAAGACCAAAGCCTGAAAGAGTGTTATCCTGTATCTGTGTATGAGTGAGTTTTTACATCACCTGATGAACAGCAAATTTTATCTGACTTCAAGATAAACGGTTCTTCATGTTTTCTGTTTATAACACCACTTCTACCTTCCCCAAAAGAGAACTGCCTTTACCAAGGATATATCATCAATGAAAATTACAATGGGGTCTCATTAACAACTTTTTTCAGCAAAGTCAGGGTGCAACAATGCCTGAGTGCAAATAAAAATGTACAGCTGTGGATAAAGAGAGAGAAATGCTTTAAATTAGTTCTAATAACAAAACCAAGTGCAACACCAAGTCATGAAATTATCACTAAACAGCAGTGATGGAACTGCATATTGAAGTGTGATAAGAAAGCAAGCTAAGGAGCAAGTGCTGGGCATATTTCTAAAAAAAAAGAAGGCCCAAGTAACTTTCAACTTCCTTTCTTTTTGCACTTTGCATTCTCACTAAATGATGTGCAAAGATAGCAACATTTATCATTTTAAAACTTGAGAAAATTTCAGAGAGGGCTTGTGTTTGGGGGCACATAAGTCTTAAGACTGTCTTTTTGCCTGTATGCTGTACTGCTATTGCACTCAGGGTGCACTGCTGACAGTCACTGCTCTGCAAAAATGACAGAAAATAGGGAACCAGAGTAAGCAGTTTCACTTCTTGCACACAAAATGTCAACTTAGCTGTTATCTTATGGCCTAAGTGATTAGCAGAAGTACACAATCATTTCTGAAGCTGTTTACTGTATCTGCCACGGAAGCAGCCAAATTCCCAAGCTATCTGAAATCCTCTGCTTCCAATTCTCAGGGTTGCTTGCTTATATTAGAGACGGTGATTCAATCTCTCGCAGTGGTTTTGCTGCCAATTTTTTGTGTGTTGCTGTATTATTTTTTAACTCACTTCCCTTTAAGTCATATTCTCTTTTACTAGAAGGTTGAAGTGATCAGGCACTTTTCAGTATAAAGCCACCAATCTAACATTTGTTGCATAACTTAAATATGTGGTGAGGGAGAGACTACCTGCATAATTCCATTGTGTTGTTTACTCAACATACTGAGATAAAGTCCCTAAAGGCACTGTAAGCATACAAAAAAAAAAAAAAATTCCGTCTTTCTCATTCTCTTACTCCCTCATTACTCACTGGGCTTTCTTCCAAAATACTGGAGGTCAGCCTGAGGGGATTTTTATAACTTCATCCTTAGAATCTAAATCTACACTTGTTTTTTCTTCAACTAAAAGAAAAAAAAAGAATAAAATGCAAAACATTTCTCTCAGTTATGGACTTATTTTCTGAAGAGCAAGTTGGATTCTTAGCTCCCGTGGGAATTACATTTTCTTTTCTCTCTTCAAAATGTGTCTGGTTTTCATAAGGCCTTTAATTATCTAATATAAAATTGCCTGATTTGTCTTTTCTAATGTCTCATTTAAAGCAGAATGCTTAAATCTGCCCCCTCTGACAGACTGTAGCTAAAGTAATATTTTATTTTTTAATTCTGAGATAATTTATTATGATAAATAAATCACTTTATTATGGTAGTGAATTACATTCATAATTGCTGTTATATTGGCTTCAGGGCTCATTAAAAATATATATTTATGTTGTAATAACTATTTTGTACCAATGCATCTTAGTACTGAGCTTTTTAGAAATATATACTATGATTATAATAAAAATACTGAATTTACATGCTATTTTTCACCTAGGTAGAGAAAATATCAGCTACAATACATACTTGTGAGAGACTCCATGGAGAATCTCAGCAACAAAAAAAGAGGGTTGACATTCTTTGGGTGAACACAGGACAAACTCCAGCACAAGTCCTCTGACCCCTTATTCTTGATGTGAAATTAGATCCAAGCATCAACTGTCTTCCACTGAAAGACTATTTGGAAATTGTATTATCAAACATAAAAGAGACACTTTCTCTGGGGACACCACATGTGTATCAAGATTCCTACTCCAGGGTTTCTCAAACTGTCATCTGTGGAAATCACAGGTTAAAAACATCACCACACCCTTCTTTGGAGGGTACACTTTTTTCACCAGTTCATAGCAGAAATATGATGCAACAGGCAATAAACCAAACTTTTAAAATGGTGTTCTATAAAAAGGGAATATGTTTGCTCTTTAAACTCACATAATGGTAAACTGAAAAAAGGGTGTCATCTTGCAGAATTCCTCTCTCAAAAGTGTGCATCACACTTATGAATTTTATGTTGAACCATAAACAGCTGTGAGAAAAAGGCAAAAAACACTCCTCCAAGTTTAGAGCTTTTTTTAAAAAGTGTTTAACAAATAGTGCACTGTGTTTTGCTTCAGTAATAGTAGAAGAAAAACCTCTGTGCAGGTTTACCACTGAACAGCCACAGCGGGATTAGTTCCAGACTTAGGTGTGCTTCCCATTGACTTTGATTGACGAAGTAAAAGATGCCTAAGACTTTTGTTCCTCACAGGATCGACCAAAAAACTTTGATATATTTACGTTAGGCAGAACAATGCCTGTTTTAAAGAATTTGTCCCCAAAAGTATCATCCGAAATCCAGAGCCTTGAGCTGTGCTCCCTATATAATATGAAAGAATCAAGTGCCTTTAGATGTATGATCCAAAAGCTCATACCCTTAGCTTGGGAAGCAATTGGACAGTCAAAATACAAATCCAAAGGTGTACACTCTGGGTTTTCTTTCATCATATTGGTGTCTGTGAGCCAGGACTGGCCGTGACATAAATGTAGTCACAGCAGCATTGCTTTCCCCCTTAACATTTTCTCTGAACATAGGTTTGTGGGGTGGGATCTGAGAAGTCATTTTGGGCCAATTAGTTTTCATATGGACAGTAACACGACATCTCCATGACATGCAGAGGAGTAGTTATTTAATTGCCTATAAAAAATGCTTGGGGATTACACTGGACCTGAAAGTCCACATATTTTGCAGTATGCTGTGTAAGATCTGGAAAACTCTTGGAAATAATTTACTCACCTGCAGGTGAGTACTTTACTAGTCACCTCCTGACCTATAGTCTTAACCAGAGAAGTGGCAGAGGCCACGCTTTTAACTTTGAGGAGAGTGCCACTATACAGGTTTGGGAGCTGAGCTGAAGGGCAGCCTAGCTTCATTCTCAAAGTAACAGCTAAGCAGCAGCAATAATGAGCAGGATACACTTGTCCATCAATGGCAAGCTAACTGCAAGCTTTTTAGTGACCATGTCTAGTGGCCAGGTCATGTTTCCTGTCACCAGAATGCAAGAAAAAGCACTCCTTAAGTCCTGCTCTGTGCTGAACTGTTCTCAAGTAACTCAGGCTGCAGATTGCTGCTTCCTAAGCAATTACATTCAGGAGTGTTCCCCAATTTCTACCTTAAAAGTCAGCTGTCAGTTCCAATTGCCAGTTCTTCCCCTCCACAACTTTTCAGTTAATGGACTGATTTCTGAGCTGACCTGGAGTTTGCTTAACCATAATAAGAAAGTTCATTCAAAATAGAATGTTGGGCCATCTCTAACTCAGCTGATAAAATCACTCCCCTTGAAATGACAGAAACATCAATATTTACAGAAAGTAAGGAGAGTTTTCAGTGTTATTGAAGCATTAGCCTTGGATGCTGGGTTTTGGTAATAAGAAAATGGCTCTCTCCCTAGCAGTGTTAGGGCAAAAGGTATTCAACATGATTACATTGCCAGCAAGAAAATTGACATAACAAGGTTTTCTGTCTCTATAACCTGTATTCACCTAAGTAGGTAATCTAGCTGCTAGCCTGCTGAAAATTACCTGTTTAGTGATACTCAGTGGTAACTGATTTCTAATGCAAACATTTATTGCAGCCGTTAGTTTCAATATTTTTCCTATTTGTTTTTGCTTGTGGTTATGGTTTTGTTTGTTGAGTTTTTCATTATCCTTTATTCTAAAACTTGAGTCTTACTAGACCAGAGGGTCTCAGGTAAACACAATTTATGACCAGATCTCATCACAATGCCTCTACCTTTCTCACAGATTAACAGAATTAACAGATTAACAGAACTCTCCTAGAAACTGATGGTCTGAAAGAGATTAGATAGATTATTAGGACTCCAGATTTGCAGCTAGAAAGGCTGGGATTTCATGCTGCCAACCTCCAAAGAGATCAGTTCTTCTAAATCATTTAGTTGGAAAGGGCTTTGACTGAATTAGTATTTCCTATTATTTTAATTTATAGAATCAGACAATTAGATGAAGACCTATGTTAACAATATGGATTTAAACAGTTTAATGACCATATAAAATTCCTTTACATCATTTTTTTAGATAATGCTTGGGCTAAAAAAATCTAATAAATATTTAGAAAGAAACAGAAAAGGAAATTTTTAAAAAAGCAGTTTGCTAAAGTAATAGCTGAATGTGAAAGTCAGATTCCTAAACTGTAATTTTCAAGTAGCATGTGCCACTGAGCCATTAGCATGCACAGAGTGCTGCTCTCCACCAGGTCTTAAGGGTGATATTCTTACAGGAGATTTTCTCTACAGCCAGGCTTCTGATGAAAAAATTTTAAGTGAGTCAGCAACCATTCATTTCCCCTTCCTTGGATTCTCTGATAAGTAGCAGATTTGTAATATGGATATTTGTCCATTAGGAACCTGGTGGAAATTACCAAGATCTTTCACACATATCACATAGTTTAAGGCAACAATTTATTTCCTGGTATTTTTGATAGTTAAACTGTGCTAAATTATAAGGTGAAGTTTTAATGAGACAGAACTCTATTCAAGTGTTGTCAATGAAATACTTTTCTTTGCAGTTAGTTAGGGTTAGCTTTAAAATCTCATCAAGGTCAAGTATTTTTAATCAAATTTGAAAAAGAGATTGACAAGTAGTACTGGACTTTTTAGTAATATTATTCTCTTGTTTTTATATGACTCTGGATTTGGGGATCATTTTTCCACAGATTACTTTAAACTTTGAGATGGAAAACCAAAATGTTACACAGATTTTTCTGAAGTTGCTGTTGATATGATTTCCAGATATATCAAAGACACCTAAAGCATACTTTGTAAAATATTCTAGGTACAAAATAACTAATAGATTTTGGTGTAATGATCAGCATTCTGAGATAGTGAACAAACTGGTACAAACTGGTGGTTGATGTGAAAAGCAGCTCCAGCATTATAAATGTTAATTGAAAAACATGAGTATAAAGGAACATGAAGTTTCTACTTTATAAATATATAAATTTCACTGACATTGTAAGAAAAAGAATTGGAACAAATTTGCCCTTCCCAGTAACCCTCCTCTGTCATATATACCTTGATCCACGATGTGAAACCTCAAGACCGGGTATTTAAAATGGAAAATTTCCATTAGATGTGATTCTAAATGGCTTAGAAATTCTTTAAAAACTCTTCTGCAAGCTTCATCTTATTTTAAGTTAAAACCCATGCTTGTCTGTCTTTTCAGCTGAGATGAAGGACATTACACCACTTATTAGGCATCTCTGGCCTCCAAAATACACCTTCCTAGAAAAAGAGATACGTCTTGTAATCTGCTATGCCTTATGAGAATTAAATATTTGCTTAATTTGGAAAAATAACTGGCATTCATCTTTTTAGAAATATTTTAGCAATGCTGGAAATTGCTCCTGTAATCTAAAGTAGAGGCTAGAATCTCAACTAATGTAAAGGCTTTTAGTTCCATCAAATTCAAAGTTGCAAGCCAATGTACACCAACTCCAAATCCAGTAAAGCTGTATGCTAAGCTTCATTCTATTTGTTGAAATGAAAGGATGAAGATATGATGTAGCCAGACTGTTCCTTTCTAGAATTGTAGAGATTGTATTGATATTGGCAATACAAGTCTGACCAACCATCTTAACAAAGAGAGATTTGTTTAAACCAAGTATGTGTGTGCCTTGCAGGCCTGTCTCAGAGAAGATGGCAATTTCCTCTTGCCCTTTTTCAGTACTCTTTATACATAGTTTTATGAAAAGCTATAATATTCCCAGAGACAGAAAAGATCCAGCTAGTCTTACTTACTCAGAACTGAAAGTTTTAAGGTTAGTCTTGAGGGACATTATTACACTGCAGGTCAATAATGCCTCATAACCTCTGCCATGCCTCCTGAGGGCAAACACACATATTGTGATAGCCCATTCTGCTCTGCTACAGATGAAAGCCTTTGCAAAGGCTGGCTTAAGGTTAGGAACCGTATGAAGGAATCCCCCCAAGGAGGCTCTGTCGGGGCACCAAGCTCGTGTGGAACAGCAGCAAGTTTGCCTCCCCTGAACCTTGCTCTGTGTATCACTTTATCTTTGCAGCAAAGGTACTAAAGGAATTCTGGGCTCTAACAGAAGATGACAAAATATTTTAGATCCATGCTTCCCACACCTGGGAAACATTTGAAACTGCTCTGCTCATAAACACTACATTGCAAGGCTGAGAAAGACACTGGGTGGGAGAGTTTGGGGTGGGGAGGCCAGTTTAGGTGGGGGTTTAGATTGGGAGGGGGTTGAGTTCTATTCAGTTTAAGATTGACTATGCTCTACTCCATTTTGAAGTTTCTCAGATAAGCATAAAAATTGCTCCAGGAATTTTTCAGTAGGGAATCATTTCCATTTTGTAATGCACTTGTTTGAACAACCCTGGGGCCCTTATCTTAACCTCCTGAACTAGAATGACCATACTAGATTTTGCTTCAGTGACAGGCTAAAGTGATAAACTCAGTTTTTAAGTTACAGTCTATTAGATTATAGCAGTGAGACTAAAAATAACCATTTGACTTATTGAATCATAGCTAAAGGAAATACTTGAAATCTAGACTACATTTATTTTGTTTTGTGCTTAAAGTTTCCGTCTTATTTATTGTGCATTTTGGCAAATCAGAATGTCACATTTCCTTTCCAATTAAAAATTATTCCATGATATTGAAAATTAGAAATTATTTTTATATTGAAGGGAGCAGAAAAAATTCTGCCTTCCCTCACACAGAAAATCAAGGTAAATTAATATCCTCTGTCTTCTGCTAATAGCAGAAGTCTTGATGCAAAATTAACCTTCCTGTGTAGGCTGCGTGGCTTAAATTCTAAAATGCTTGGATCATGGGTCCATTTTCACTGATAGGAACCACAAAATTAGCAGAGAAAACATATCTTCAGCTGACATAAATAAATTGCACTGAGCTGAAGTCTGTTTTTCTGTACTGATCTGAACAAATTTCAAATCTGGTCCTGTAATGTGTAGGAGGAAAAGTTCAATAGTTCAAGAAGTTTATATTGCAACAAACCTTTCTGATTTGCCTGTAAGAAATCTGTTTCAGAACCAGTCTGCTTCCAACTATCTAGTTTGACCCCAAAAGTTAATAACAGTGCATTGCACTCCCAAAGTAGAGGGTTTAAAAATAATTAATCATTTTGAAGGAGCACTGTTGCCATATTTTTGTAGGGTTTTTCTTTTTGTTTGTTTGTTTGTTTGTTTTTTTCGGGTTTTTTTTTGCCATCTACATTCCCCACCAAAGGATTTGCTTTCAGATTTGGAAGAGATCCAAAATCTAAACTACCTTTTTTTTTCTCTGCTGTTCAGTGTCCATTTCCTTCTTGGTTAAAGCAAGGTGCAGCTTTAACACTTTCTCTAGAATCAAGAGAAATCCTTGCCAGCCTTGGAGAAATAAACACAATAAGAATCATACCTAGAAAACATGGACAGAAGATGCAAAGACATGTTGATGTGGTGTTGCATTTTCTTGTCCAACTTTAAAGAAGTGACAATTTGCTGTTAACAATATGTGTATTTTCTATTAGGATTAATTACTCTTGTCTAATTGTTTTTAGGTACATTCTGATTTTCAGGCTGCTGAGCATTGAATCAGGATTATTACATCTCAAGTGCTGAGTGTTTGTTATCTAATCATCCCTTCTCCACACAGTTCTAGGTCTACACCTCATCCAGGAATTTGGAAAACTTGTTCCACAATCTACAGAAGCCCCATCTCCAAACCAGTCCTTCATTCCACAGCTGAAGCCACTGCAGGTAGAGTCTCGCACATCAGAAACAATTAAACTCAAGTTTCTTTAGTGCCTCAGTGGGACACAAGTAGGCTCAGCACTTCAGAAAAGAAGGCCACTTATTTAATCACCTAAATGTAGATTTAAATCCCTATTGTTGAAAATCTAGGCTGCAGAATATGAGCCATTTTCACAGGGACACCCTGGCCCCTTTTTCATTGCTCTAGCAAACAAAGCAGCTGTAAATCCAGCTGGGTTTATGGCTCTGTTGTATTACTGGAACAGCAGAAAGCAGCCAAAGAACACTAGTGAACATGTCCATATATATCAAATATCTCAACATTGTCATTTTTAACTGTCATATTTTTCAGATAAATAAATTTGTACCTTTAATGTTGGTTGTATAATGGACAAGGACAGTTAAAGAAGAAATTCCTGCTTTCTTTGCCTTTCCACTACCAAAATATTGGCTTTCTAGCAAGAATTTGCTCTCCTGAGAGCTACCTGTCTAGAACTTCTGGTTCCAAAGTGATGCCAATATATAAGTGATTTCACCTTTAAGTGCATGTTATGAATAGATTGCACAATAGACACTTTCATCATCACCAGTCAAAGAGCACACAGAGAATAACACTGTATTGTTTCAGCTCCAGAAAAGGTGCCTGTATGAAAGTATCACAAGGCATTCTGTGATGGAGATGAAAACCCAGGTCTGTCACACAGCTGAAGGTTTAGTCAGCCATACTTAATGCCCTCCCTATGATAAAGTGTGTTCATGCACACTTGTATGTGCTATTTATATGGAGTCACACTCTGAGAAATAATCCGTCATTTGGCACTTGCTTGACCATCTCTCCATCAGAGGCTGATGTTTGCAACCATTTAACTATTCCTATTTATTCCTGTTTATTCCAGGCACACACACAGAGGCCTGATTTGATGAGTGTATCCGTGACACACACAAAAATTGCAGGTGAAAACTTTTAATCTGATCAGACCTTTGCCTTACTGTACATCACAGCTGGCAGACAGCCCTGCCATTGAACATGTCAATTCCATAGTTAGAAACTGGTTAGGCAGTAAGCCAAATCACAGAGCTGTACATTGAATTGCAATATATATATTCTGACTACATAATTGGTATATTCTGCACTGGGAGCAGTCACTTCACAGTTACTTCATTTTCCACTTTGAGGCAACCCTTCCCTAAAGAGTATTTCAATGCAAATATATTCACAATAGAAAAAATCATAATAAATAATAAGTAGTAATAAATCACATATGAAACATTAAAAAGTTATAACAAGTTGTATGATTTTTCTGGAAACATATTCTCAGTGCAATAGATTGTCAGAGGCATTAAAGACCTAAAAATCTATTTATGCTAATTATTTCTGTCACTAGTGGGGAAGCCAGCTGGGAATCATCACAAACATAGATATAGCTTGTGTTTTCTCCCCTAACAAAGCCATGCAATGGCCTTCCCAAGGGGCCCAGTACTCCACCACGACTGCTAACAGCAGCCAGCACATACACTGTACAAAAACGTCCATACATCTTTAGCTACAAATCACAATTTTATAGTTACTTCTATTGTAAACAGGATGATTCCACTTATTTTTAAAACAAATCTGATCATTTGAATATTTTGCAGCCATCAGAATCAAGCAATTTTTCACTTCAGCAGAAAGAAGTTGGTGTGCAATCATGACAGCATCACTTTTTGGTAATACCACTACAGCTTTCTGTCCTACTTTTGCAGTTTTCCTTCAACTAAGATTTGCTGAAACTCCTTAAGCATGCTTCTATTTTCATTCTTTTTTAAGCCCAACCATCTCTTTCTTTGCAGATGAAAGAAGGATTGGTGTGAAAATATTTACAACTCCCTCAGCTGCTGTGATAGTTTGCGTTAGCTGCCTTTTCATCCATCACTGACCCAAAGAGCTGAAATCAACACAAAAAAACTTCCTTTTATCCTTCTCCTGGATATTCCTCTGACATGTCTTCTCTACCAGAGGCAGAGATAGTTCCCTGTGCAAGAGATAGACATCTACCAAGGGAAGTCAAAAGAAAAGTAGTATTTACACAATGCAGACAGTAGGAAATGTGTGAATTTCAGTATCAGCACACAGCAGCCAAAATCTGGGTAAGTAGTAAGTGCCAGTATAAATAAGGTAGCGCTGTGTGCCAGCCACACCAGACACCAGTGATAGGTACTCTGCCTTGGCCATAAATATCTGTTTAGTGTTCTGCACTGTGAGGTGGCAGGGTTTGAGTCCCAACTTTGACTGATTGCATAAACTCTCATGAGGCAGAGCAAGAACAAAAGGGCATTTACTAATATAAAAGTAGCATTCATGGGTTGTGCCAGGACCCCTTCATTTATTCAAAGATAAAACTAGAACCAGTTCCTTCCCCACAGATACAGTAAGGCATGGCCCTGATTTACAGCCTGTCTGCAGTAAGTGGCCATGGGCATGTTTTTGTCTCACTGTAAATGTGAAGTTCAAAAGGATGAGGAGGGGGAGATACATCCTAAAATTAGCTATATGTTTCAATATGGGCTATAGGATATTTTTCTTCACCTTGAATAATACTTTATTGTTCAAGTAATACTGCTGGAATGCAAATACATTGCTATAATTTGGAGATAGATATATATACACAGTGCACACATGACTAAACCAGCCCAGTTGGAACACAGGGTACAAAAAAAAGTGCCAGCTATAATTCCATGAGCTGTATTCAAGTTGTTGGTGCTATTTTGAAAACTCAGCTATTAATAGCTATATGTATATTTAATAATATGCCTCTGTTAGCATATGTTAAAAAATCCAAGTCTTCTTTTTGACAGTAAAATTGTCATAAATTTACTTGTTCGACTTTAGGGAAGGCTGGGGTCTGAAATAGCAGTGGTGTCACAGGTTAAATCTCCTCCAGTGTGTGCCTGCTAGCTAGTTCTGCTGATCATCAGCTGAAATTCTGGGGACAGGATGAATGGTGAATTGAATTTCTTTGCTGTCTTTTCCTAGCATATTTTGTGCATCACTAGTTATCTCCTGGGTAAGGTATTTGGTGCATTGAAAATGCACCAAAAAGGTAAGACTGATAAAAAAATAAAAAAAGCTCAGAATGACTGGCTGCCTAAGCAAATCTAAACTCTTTTGGGCAAATATTAATTTGGGCTTTAAACATTTTCAAAATGTTTAAAGATTAATCTATGTAATTTCTTAATTGTTTTTATATTGTTTTGAAGCACAAGTACAGTGCACAGTGTGAGTAATATTATGTCTAGATGTAATAAGAATAATATTGTATAATTCTGTAATATTTTAAAATATTCTATTTATCATTTTATTGCTTAAGCTTTTGATTAGTTGTTTTTTTGTGGTTTTTTTAATCAAGACATCCTCAGTTTCTTAAAGCTTTGCCCGAAAGTTTGTGATAGCAAATATAACACCAAATTTAAAAGGAGAATTTTAAGAGTGAGTTGAATGTTCATTAATTTTATAGGCACAATTTATAAAGTAGAAAAAATACTGACTATTCAGACTAAATTAAATTCATTTTTTCCTGCCTTTTCCTACTTAGAACGAGGATTTAGCAATAACAGAATTATATATTTTAATATAGTCTGTTACAATCCCAAACTTGGCATAATACATACATTATACTTACTATACTGCAGCTCTGATTTTATGATAAACTGTCTGGCTTTTTCAGCTCTGATATGATATGTGCTGACCACTGCTGGGAGAGGTTGCCTAAAGGAAAATGCATTTCCTGGCAAAATCATCAGGAATTAGCCTGATAAAAAATAGTACATGAAAAGATGTTATTGGAGGAGAAGTGGTGTTTGCATGACAAATTTAGCCATTGAAATACCTTAATAAAATGCAGTTTTCAGTGAGTAATCCACAGCCTTGACCTTAAATGGTATTCTATATCACCCCCTGTATATGCATAATGGCTATATTTTTCCTCAAGAGAAGTTAGCCTCTTCACAGCAATAGCTGCACCTGAGTCCTTCTAATTTGAAGGGATGTCTCTGCTTTTAAAGCTCACAGTCACCTTCTTCTGCAACATGTGGGAGTTTTCCCAGCCTGAAATGTGTGAGTGGTGACATAAACAAATATTAACATTAAATTCAGATATTGTTGTTCCAAATGTCTGAAATGCAAAAAGCTACGTCTAGTTCTGTGCTTCACATCTACACATACTAAATGCCTCCTATGTGCCAATGTTTATAATAAGAACCTTTCCTAATTGTTGATGAACAGAGCAGAGATCACCTCTCCTATGAAGACAGACTGAGAGAGCTGGGCTTGCTCAGCCTGGAGAAAAAAAGACTCTGAGGAGACCTTAGAGCACCTTCCAGAACCTAAAGGGGCCACAAGAGAGCTGGAGAGGGAATTTTTACAAGGGCATGTAGTGACAGGACAAGGGGAAACAGCTTCAAACTGAAATAGGAGTAGGTGTAGATCAGGTATTTGGAAACTTTCTAGTGGAAAGTTTCTCTGCCCTCGGCAGTGGGATTGGGATTAGATGGATCTTTAAGATCCCTTCCAACCCCAATCATTCCATGCTTCTATGATTGTAAGTTTCCGTGATTTGGGGAGTTCATACAGTTTACTGCCCTTATCCATTGAGATGGTTTTGCTGCAGCTGTGATGAGCAACTGGCAAGAAACTGAGAAGCTCTGCAGCTTTTATTTGACTAATTGACATTGCAGGAAAGCTTTGGAGAACACAAACTTTGTTTAGGGTTTTTTTTTTAATACAAATCAAGCATTGTATTGACAGCTTGAACGTTTTGAATGGATGTGAGTTAATTACATACCATGGCAGTGAGTTGACAAACACCTGTTTCCTTTAACAAAGCAACTTTAAAAGACCCTTACTGCATCTTACTGCCTAACAGAAACATCTACATAATTTCTAAGCCATCTATCAAACAGGCATCTGAATGCTAGCCAGAGTTGAGCGAGCTACATAAAAAAATGCTAGACTATGATTATACTCATTCTATGACAGGAAACTTGTTTATTAATATGAGATTTTTAAATGCCACTCCACAAGTTAAAAGCTTTATGCACATTAAAATACAGCACATATTTCTACACTGGATTTCAACATATATTATTCAGCACTTGTTACCTAATAAACTTTATTTGTTTCTTCAGTGAATGTCTTATTCAAACTACAGATTTTTGGGTTTGGGGGAAGAAGAGAAAATAATGACAGATCATAAGATTTTAATTCTGCCTCATGAAACTTTTTAACAATTCTTTCCCTGTTACAAGGGCCTTAGAAAAAGAAAATTCTCAGTTTCACTGGTAAAATCTTGAACAACATTCAATTTAAGATTGAGCCATGTAATTTTTTTTCTTCTTCTTTTCTCTTCTGCTCATTTTTAGTTCTTGAATTTATGATAATCAGCTCTGTTTCTTTCTTTGTATTTGCATTCTATTTTTGTAAGGGATGCTGTCTTGGAGCACTGATGTTCAAAACTGAAGGGTGCCAGACCCAAATCCTACGCTGTGTGCTAGTCTGAAAGATTATCTTCCACATTACAGCGATTAAATTAGACCAGACAGTACCACAGACCCTGATGTGCATACAGCTAATACTTTGAAAGGACAGAAACTGTTCCCAACAGCTTCAAAATTGTCCAGCACAGAGTAGCTGCTGTGTGGGCTTTTATCCTCCTACAGATAACGTCAAGCATATCTACTGCTGTGTGCATTCTGCAGCCTTGATAAGAGGAAGAAGAAAACTTTTCAGGGCCACAAGACATAGCTAAAACTAGAGCTTTCTCTCAGGCAGATTTTTGGGATTAAAATAGTATTTTGTTCATTTTATAGATATTGAGGTCATAAAAGCATTTGGTTTCTTTTTTTTTTTCTGGAGTTCCTACTAGAAAAGTCTATGCAGCTGCAATGCATTTAATGATTTAGTGGTCTTTAACAACTAGAAACACAACCACAGTATACAGTGACCTTAGAGATAGGACAGATAATTACTGTGCAGTGACAGAGAAAATTTCAGACAGTAAAGTTGGTGTTGTCTTTACTGTTAGCAGTAATAATGCAGCACATTTAAGTTATGTAATAGATTTAGATGTCAAATTAATCTTTTCCTCAGCACAATCCTGGGAAAGCACCTTTGTTTCTATGTACTCTCTAAGGTACATCCCTCTGTAAATCATCACTCCATGTTATTATTAGTCTTCTGCATTTACTCTGTAACATTATGGAAGGTGGCTTAAGTAAAGTGACCTGAAGCACTGAAATATATTTCATGGACTTGAAAACACCACTGGAGGCAGAGGAAGGAAGCAATCTATTGCAAATGCCCACCTATCCCTTTGTCATTGTTATTTTGTTTTGCTTTGCTTTATTGTTTTTTTTTGGGGGGGGGCTTTTTAATGTAGTTTTCTCCTAAGTAGATGAAGGCACTTTGATGAAGAACGTGAACAGATTATGTACTCTCAAATTAAACACATGAAGGGAGTATAGCAGGAAGAGAAATATCCATATTAAGAGGCTAAAATCCACAAAGAACCTGTCTTGTGACTGATGCTTTGTCTTGATCCCATGTTTTCTTTGACAGTGAGGGCAACTTAAGTGCCCATGCTCCCGACAGTCCTCCCAATGATTAGATATATTTGCTTGAGGAGATTTTAAAAGTTTGGGGAAACTTTTTTCTGTTTTGGGATTTTTTTTTTAACCAGCAAAGCTTCAGGAACCTCGGGCTCTTAAGCAGGTAGCACAGCTGAGGCAAAAGTTGAAAAGCGAGGTGGGAGAGGACAGAAATGGTCAGGGGAAGAAGAGAGCTCAGCTGAGTAACATAAATGTGTAGTTACACCCAGAATTCTATGGGCTCATTTTTGGCATCCAGTGCTTGGTCCTGAGGCTGCCATCAGGCTCTGCAAGTTCCTCTCACCCAATGACTCCCTGCCTGTCCTCAAAATCAGTGCTAACACGGTACAGCCACCCTGGGCCCTGTGGGAGGGCTGTGAGACAGGGGGAGATGCTGGTCCCCCCTCCTCCCTTTTTCCTCCAGAGCTGCATTTACACTCTGATCCTTGCCTGAGCTACTTGTCCATGCGTCTGCACTGGCTGTGCACCTTGCTGATCCTGACCTTGATTTATTTCCAGGTTGTCCATGGACCTATCCCATCCCTATGGACCCACAGAGTGACCTGGACTAGGGCTGACCCTGGTACTATCACTGGACCCGTTCTGCTCTCCTTGCTGGGGTCCCATGGGGCTGCATCCTGTGTGGGTGAGGGCACTGCCATGCTGGCCACGCTGTCACCCACCCACACAGCTCTCCACTGCTGCTGGTGCATCTGGCTCTCTTGTTCCCTGATATCCTGTTTCCCAACAGCTTCAACAGATGCAGCAGGTTCAAGTTACATCTGCTGAAGTCCTGTTCTTGTCTGTGCAGTCCTCTCCTTTTCCCACAAGCTATGGCACTTTTCTAACTCTTATAAAGCCCCTCATCCAGCTATTAAGGCAGCTCCAGTAAATCAGCTTGGTTTTATCAGCTTGTTTTGTTTTATTTTGGCTTGGTTTGGTTTAACCTTGGTTTTGGTGTGAGGGACAAGATAAAAAGGAGCGAGTAAGGTCAGCAAGTCACTTCTTAGATCCCTTTAGCTGCAGTGAGAACTTTCATTCAAGGCTGAATGAAAGCTCCCAGGCTGGTAAGAAAGTTCTTTAGTCCATAACACACCTTAGTCCTTAATCACAGAAATGAACTGAAGGAAGACTGACTGAATTTATCAACTGATGATTAAGGTACTTCTGTTCAAATTAGTATTTCATTAGTTATTCAAAATAGATCAGCTGCAACAAGAGCTCATAAACTAATTCTGTAATACACCTAGGTAGAAGGTTTCAGAAATAATACATAAGCAAAGACAGCTGGATTAATAAATGCTTCTGAAGAGAGAAGGCAAAGTCTTCTAAATTAAAAGTAAACATTATTTTCTCCTTTTTTTTTTTTTTTGGCCAAACCTCTAACTAAACTTGATCTAAACTCATAAACTATTCCAGTCAAATTTTAAATTATATTGTGCAGCAAATAAAAAATCATTCATTTTCTCCTCTGTATTTATAAGGTTTCAGTGTTGCTGAATAATCCCTCATAGATACACCCCCCATAAGTGAGACTTTCTTCTCCAGCAGTAGCTGCAGGTGGCAGCTGTGTTAAACCATTGTCAAGGACTCTGGTACATGATTCCTTCTCAGGTAAGCTGAGGAAGTTATTTCTCCTGCCTCTATCCCCTGCCTCCCCTTCAAAAGATTGTTACAGGGGCAGCAGAGCAAGTAGTAGGTCTACTCCTGAGAGCAGGGCTACTCATAACCAAGGGAAGCAATTTAACTTATCACATTTTTCTGATTTAAACTTCAATCACCAACCAAACATATCCCTTGATGAACTCGGACAGTAACTTCAGCTGGAGCTGGTAACTGGGTCTATAATCTTTCCAGTTGATGTTCCCAAGTCCAAGACAAGTTCTGTAGGTAGGGTAGGATAATTTCACATCAGGTAAGCTATATAAAAGAAGTTAATGCTCTTCATGTGAGACACACACTGATCATTTGTCTACTCCTAGCTAGTTTTCAGTGGTGTTCAAGTTAGTTGTTCTTATTTTGCATGGCAAGGACTTGGAAATTTCCCAGCCCTTGTGGGCAACCACCAGACTTTCAGGTGAGGCTGCTGAACAGCAAAAACAGAGCAGATGATGACCTTGAGTCAGTCTGATGTGCCAGCACTGCTTCTTGAATGGCTGGAGAATAAACCAGTTCAGAGAGTCAAAGTAGCCCTTTAAAAATAATAATAATTCCAAAAAAAAGTGTTTGGAGGGATTTTTCTCTCTGAACTGTTTCACCCTGAAGTGCATAAAGGTGCAGGTGCCAATGAAAGAAAAGGAATGGAAATATCTTTCAGGAGCTGTCAATAATGGCAGAACCGTGGACACGCTGACTTAAGACTGACTGAAACTGTCACAGGATTGTCCCCTCTGGGGACAGTAATTTCCAGCTGCAGGCACTAGTCTCTTAAAAAAGCAGTACTTCAGCCACTTGTGATTCTGTGACCATAACCTGAGGTTAATGGCTGACATTAACTGAGTCATGGTTAATGTCATAATATAGCTGGCATTCAGTGTAAATGACAGCAATTTTAGGCAATATGTGTTTGAGGCAAGTAAACATTTCCAGACCAGGTCTCAATTAAGTTTCTTCTTTAGTAGTCATGATAAAACACCCTCACATATTTATTAATGAGGTTGATGGATATGAGCATTAATGAAAATGGACAGGTAGGTAATGAGGGAGGTACAGTCAGAACGTAGGATTAAAGTCAGGTACAATTAAAGTTCAGCTCCCTAGTCAAACACAGGCTCCTTTGGGGCCCTAAGTAAATCATTTATGCACAGCCTCTCAGTTTTTAAAGAGAGGATAATAATATTCATTGTCTTCACACATATATTCTGAGAGTATGAGCAGTTTTGCTGTATTTTTTTCCTTAAGTCTCAGAAGTGCCCAGTAGCTTACCAATATCATGATTACAATACTGGTCAGAGGCTGGAGACAAAGAAATGCTGCATAAGTTTCTTCACAGAGCCCTACTAACATATTGCAGACATCTTTAGCCCTTATCAGTTATGCTATTCCACTCTAAGCTTAAGACAAGCTGCCGGGAATACTTGCTACCTGTAGGAATGATGCCACATCATGAGACAATCTGTGCCTCTCTAATGCAGAGCTGCCTTTAAAGGCTACATCTCTGGGAGTGACTTGAAAGACTCAGCAGACAATGGCAGCACAAATGTCAGATATCCAGTAAAAGAGAAAGCAGAATTCTTGTCCTACCAAAGGTTGTAAAACAGAACCAAATAATGCAGAGAAATTGCAGGATAAGGAGACGAGGGAGGGAGTTAGAGGGGGAGAAACCACTACATCAAGCCATCTGGATTAAAACCAGATCCATCATTCTAAATTGGTGCTTGAGTGCTGAGCAAATGAGCTAAAGGAAGAAGAAAATCAGTGTGTTTGTATAGCTGCATCATAGGGCATCAAGGAAGTGCTGGTTTACATTCTAGGCAGAGGAAAGTCTGTGCACAATCTATTATCTCTGGCTGATATTATGAAGCTGTTACTAAGAAGTGAAGTGTATTTTGGGATATCCCCATGCACATGTACTGCTGACCAAGGTCTGCATTGCAACCTATCCAGAACTAAGGCAGCAGTTAGTAATTAAATCTTAATGGTTATCTGCTGAGATGAAAACACTTGGGACAGAAGAAACTGAAGGTTAAGAGACTCACCACTCCATAGAAAGAGAGTTTGGAGCCAGGAAGGGTTACCACAGGCAAAATAAATATATGGAACACAGGAAAAAAAAAAAAAAGGCAGGAAGATAGTGAAGGAATTAAAGAAAGAAGATCCCTGTAGACAAGCCAAACAGGAGTTAACACATGAGCCACAGAAGCAGCTTAGGTTGTCACAGAATGAAAAGAAACTCACACTGGGAATATAAAGAGGAGTTGTTATTTTAGGCAGGTTTGAAGATTTTCTTGCTCTATTTAGCAGAGAATAAAGATAATTTGTTTACAGCACCACATGCACCTGAGAAATGGGTTGCAGCTCAGCATGTTCATGCTAGATAAAAATTGGGAAAAGGTAATCAGAAGTGAGGACAAATCTCAAGGACTAAAGTTAATCCTAAAACTATACAGATTTTGTTCAGATTTCAAGGCTTAAGGCACACGTATTCTCGTGTCTGGCCAATGTCTAGCCAGGCAGCTTAGCCAGATCTAAGACACAGGGGCTATTTATACATATACATGCCTTAAACAACTGAGCTTGCAGCTTCCCTTGGTAAAATATCTAGTGTAACAGAATTGTCCCTAGATCATGCTTCTTTGTGCACCAAAGTCTGTCCAGAAAACAGGTGAGTCCCCATGGACAACAATCCATATCTCTTCTTTCACTGCATTTTCTCCCCAAGTAATCTGGCTTTTGGTGATAAACCTGATGGTCATCTTTTAAATCCAAAAAGCCCCAAATGCATTTCAAAAACTTTTTTTGCTTTGTTTTGCTATTTGTCCATTATCCCAACTGGAGTGAAACTGCTGTCAACTCAGGTGCTTAGACTCAACTGTCTGTGAGAAGAGGTCCTGCAAAGTTCACAGCTCCAGGAACAGTGAAATCACAGAATCACAGAATAGCTGGGGTTGGAAGGGACCTCCGGAGTTCATCTAGTCTAATCACCCTGCCAAGGCAGGGTCACCTACAGCAGGTTACACAGGAATGTACCCCGGTGGGTTTGGAATGTCTCCAGCAAGGGAGACTCCAAAAATGAGAGGGAAGGTGCTATTTAAAAGCACCTCACTCATTCACTATGCCAGTCTAAGACTGGAAAGGGATGTGGAGGAAAATTTTTTTCCCACAAATATATACTTACCTTTGTGAAATGAAATAATTACTGCTATATGCTCTATTATCCTTCATATTTTTTACTTTACAGTTAAATCTGGTTGAAATTGCCAGCAGGTTTGAAAGTTTGAGAGAACAGTAGTACACACTGCAGCCATGTAACATGTACTGCCTTAGAAATCTGAATAGAAATATCTTGAAATTACCTTCTCAAGGATGTACATAGAATCCTAATTTGTATTCTTTTTTCAGTTACACTTGTATCAAAATAATCTGCTATATGGTAAAGATTGCTGGTTTGTTCCTTGTTCTAGTTTCTATTTCACCTAGGCCTGCTAAGCTCAAGGAAAGCTCACTCCACTTACAGCAGAAGTTGAAAAACACCAGGTGTTTCACTATCTTTGCTCAAACTTGCTTAAGGAAGAAATAGTTAATGCCATATCCCAGACTAATCCTGCATTCTCAGGAAAACTCTCTGGTGATTTTCAGAGATTCTAAAAGGAAAATAAATACTTAATACTTTAAAAAAATACTTTGAGCATGTTGGTTTTCACTTAAAAACCCATTACTTCCTTCAGAAAGCAGCTCTTAAAAATCAAAAGAAAAATCAGCTACTAAAATCAAATTGGAGACAGACCCTGTTTCTGAACCTGTCAGCTTGCAATATCTCAGAAGTGAAAATCCTTGCAGCCCCAGAGTCATCATATCATTCTAGCTCGATTCCCTCTGGAAGCAAGGCTTGAACAGTTCCACTGTGTACAAGTGTGTATATACACATTTGAACCCTGTGGCTCACCTCAACTGTGAAGAAAGGTAGGAAGCACAAAGATAATTTTCTACAAGTTTCTCATAAAGTGGCAGCAGAGAGAAACCCTCTGCATGCTCTGGTGGATCTGAAAGACGACTTCCACACGAAAGCTCACTTTATCAGACTTCAAGTAATCCACACTGCAGGATCACTGCAGCAAAGATCCCAATCAGAGCTCCTGAGTAATTACAAGATACAAAATCATTTGCAAGAAGTCCAGAACTCTCAGAATAACTTGTTAAACATCAAATAGCTCCATAAATATACAAACAGTTTGAGCATCCCCTGCTTCCTTTCCCATTGCGTGTTGGAGTACTGCCAGAAAAAAAAAAAAAAAAAAAAAGGTGAAGACCAGAAAACCAATATAAGAACTTCAAGCAGGTTCCACATTTGTGCTTTTGTGATTTGAAACAATATGGTGCTCCCAAATATAAATAAACATATTTTTAGCACTATGTTTTATTTCCTTCCTCCCAAATGTGATATTATAGGAAATGGTCAGAGTCTGTAAAGCACGTGCAAACTTTGGAGCCATAGGGAAGAGCATGGGGCTACTGGAAACTGCTGGTCAAATTACTTTGTTTAGAAAAATACATCCCAGACAGATGCATGACTCATATCCACTGCCATCTGTTAGACGGAAATAAGCCATCTTTGCCTCATTAAGGTAGAAATGATCCTCTTTTGTAGACAAAGATGACCTACTGACCTGGACCCCAGCAGCTCAGATCAAGCAGGTTGGGACAGTTGATGGTATTAGGACCATTTCCTTGCTGCTCTCAAAAATTCTAATTTAACCAAATTTCCACCCTCTCCTGAAACAATTCCTCCAGGTCACAGCATTAGGATTGATTACCCTCCCTTCTGTCCTTGGTTGAAGAAAACTAAATGGCATAAACTGTAGCAGAGCATCCCTAATCATAATTAATCCTCATCTCTCCTGGAGCCTGGTGAAAATCCCCTGGATATGGGAGTGCTGTGAGGTGGGGTTCACAACATCTGTGAGGCTTAAAGACCGACTCTGTGGGTATTTCCAAGGTGTCAGCATCCAGACACCAGGCAAAACTGTCAGCCCCCATGAGGAACAAAACCTGCTTTGCAGCTGCCAGCCAAAATAGGGACTTCCAGGTGCTCCCTGCAGCCGTGGAGCCACAACAGTGCTCCTGAAGGGGTTCTGCCAAACATATGCCACCTGTGAGAGCCACTGACCATAGGCAGGCCATGGGCTGACAGCACAGAGGTGGCTTTTGCATCCAAGAATTCAAATTCAGATTCCAATAAAGGCATATTGTGCTTGCAGTCTCTGTGGGTGCAGGCTAATTTTGTGTGTGTGTGTGCCCAAACTACAAAGGGTTGTATTTCTTGACCTTCCTCAGTCCCAGCACTGTGTTATCATTTTGGGAAAAAAAAATTAATACACGAAGAGTGCTCTTGAATGCACATATCCAGCAAAAGTGCTGACAGCAACTGTAAGCTGGTAAAACTACAAAACAGTCAAATATATGGAGTAGGATGAAGTTAAGGTTTCTATTCCAGAATTTCTAGTTGTTTTACAGTCTGCTTTCCATTTGTGGACTCCAGTTCTGAGCACAGACTGCAGGCTGAAATACTAGAAAACACAAAGGCTGAGCTGGGACTATCTCAAAATTATGGACTTTTCTATCATCATAGGTACAGCATCCAGTTTTCATAACATCAAATGGCTTCAGAAAGGGAATATACATTCTGTTGTTACAAATTCTGCCAAGATTACCTCCCTCTGAAGATCAATTTCATAGCCATGGCTACAAAGAAGATTTCTCCTTTATTTTGCAAATAAAACAATAGAGAAATTATATATAAAATTATTATAATATTTACAACTTATGAAAATTTAAATGCTGGAACTTTAATTTTTCTTCTTTTCTCGAAGACTGGTGGACTATGAGACCAAAACTTTCCTCTCATTCCCCACTCTCACCAACCACCATCGCAAGAAAAAAATGGTTTATACCTGCGTTTTACAAAACACCTGAGCTGTGCTGGAGTGTGTCTGACTTGATGCAAACCAGCAAGCACAGCATGATGCCTACTTCCTAGCAGTGTCCAGCCTAATTAGATGGAGACCCAAAAGTTCTTGTCAACTCCTGCACCAGGGGAACTTCTTTCTAGCTTTTCACAAAGCAACAGCATTCCTGTGATGCCTTAAGTTTTAGCTTTCGTATTTTTCAGATTCTGTACTGCCTTAGTGTGTAACTCTGAACTTCATATAAAGTGTTAGCAAGTTCTCTTCACAGGGTAGTTAGATAAAACAATCCTTTACCAGCCTGAGAACCAAGGACACTGTTGCAGCTTTAGGCTCAAAAATTATAAACAGTGAATTGTAGAGAGCAAACCAGGAGGGTGGGATTTCATAACCTGAAGCTGTAATTGGACAATTAACCCAAATATGTAAATGAACCAAAACTTATAAAAGTGTGAAAACTCTTGACCAGCTGCCCATCTTGCGTTCATCTTGTGTCCATTTTGGGTGTAGCCTTGGCCAGGCTCTTGTACTGCCCAAGGTGTATCCTTTGAAGGCCTTTTAATAAATACCTACTTTATTCCTTTAACACTGTCTACACTCTGTTCCAGGTAGCCTCTCAGGCATCACCTGCACACCACAAAAGCAATCAATTAGGATCTCCATAAGTATAGAAGAATGGCTGAAAGGTTTTGAAAGCTCAGTACTGCATGCAAAGATGTTGAATACAGCAGGAGCTGCAATGTGGTTGAGGGTTTTGTAATTTTCACCTTGCCTAGGCTGGAATTTGGAAAAAAAAATGGGATGCGAACATCCCAGAAAAGCATGGGTGTTTTTCAAATTGAAATCCCTACAAAAACGTTTAAGAATTGCTAGGGACAGTTTCACTTTTCCTTTACTGTCCATTAGACTTTTCCCATTATTTTCTGTCGGAAGGTCAAGAGAAGGGATAGATGAATAAAGAAGCGTTGTGGAAAACACATTTATTTGTTTTGTTTTACAAAGTTATAATCTTGTTGTTAGAATTAGCATAATTTTAATTAGGCATAGACAGAAGTCAAAAGCTGGCTTCCAGCTGTGCCTGTGTGCTTGCAGGGACATGCTATACCTGCTAACCACGGGGGATTTGCACGTGTGTGTGTTTAGAAATCATCTGCAACATTTTTGAAGCCTTCTTTCTCAAGTCTGACATCCCTGCAATGATATCCAAAACAGAGGCTGAGTTAGCCTGAGCCTGGCAGGACATGTCAGTGAGATGGATGAAATCTATCTTGGCTTAGATGAAAAATCCATGACTGATATCAAGAGGAGACTTTTTTATGAACTCCTGTACTGATTGGTGATACCAATACTAATACTCTTTTTCACTATTATTTTCCTTATTAGAAAAGCTCTCATTTTCTTCATCTCGTAGTTTTTTGGGTTCACTGTTCCAGTGCTGAGCTTTTTTCTTCCACATAGGCATAAATTGTTGCTGGCTGACTGCAGTCACATCTTTAAAGCTCACTTCTGTGACTGCAGAAAGAGCTAACTGCTCTGAATACCTGATGTTCACGGGGGTTTTATGTCTAAACTGGTTTTCTAGACCTTTAGGCACAAACATTTGAAAAATTTGTTCCTAAGATTGTCCTTCTAGTTGAATAATTTTAATCACAGAGTTTGGAGTAGGTCTCCTTTTTTTTTTCTTCATTTTCCCCCTTTTTTCTTTGTTTTTTTTTTGTTCTTATTTTCTTTTTTTTTTTTCCTTTTTTTTTTTTATTGTATAAACACTTGTGCGTGTGTGTGTGTGAAATGCTCCTGCTGTAGAAAGTGTGACATACAGTCTAGTGCAACTTATCAAATCCAGGCTGTCTGGCAGTCAATTTCCAGCACATCGTGTTTGTCTCATGAGCTGTGACTACAGCCCATATAGTTTTGATTTCTAGATCTCGTGACTGACCACATACAGCTGCTGTTTACAGAACTGTCATATTTAGGCAGAGGGTGTTAAAGCAAACCTTCTTACGCTACAGAGATTAGCTTGCAAGAGTTTAATCAGGGAAATAAAGCAGGAGCAGACTAGAAAAAATGTCTAGATACTGCAAAAGCTCTGTGTTAAAAAAAGCAATAAGTGCGTATACAATACACCAACACACTAATACATAGACTGGTGAGTACACTTATATACTTAAGTGTATATATAGAATCACACTTCTATGATCATTGAAAAAATAACTTTAATATTCATGAATTGTATTCAGTAAAGAGCATTCATATTCAGGTTACAATCTGTCAATTAAGAAAGTTGTTCCGATATATTTTGCTGTCAAAGACATATAAAATCTCACTTCCAAACAAATCCCTCTTTTTTTAAAGAAAAATTTTAAGAGCTGCTTCTTTTACTGAACTCTTTTTCTGCCAACCCTTTTATAAGAGAAGAGTACAGTAAGTATCCTAAACTAAGAATTATAGATGATGGCATTTGCTTTCATTATCCAGGATAATAAGCAATTTTCATTCCTTAGAAACAAGCAGACTCTACAGCAAGCCTTCAACAAATAAAAAGATGCACAATAGATGCTAGGATCATATAATGTTTCTCTTAATTTCAGAGGGTTTTGTGGATGACAAAGTTACACTGTGGATTGAAGATTATTTGGAACAGAAAATAAGATATCTTGCAAGTACAACCTTTAATTTGATTTTAGAAATACTATTATGCTTTCAAAAAATGATACTGTCTTGTATGTACTGTCAGAAGAGGTATTGAAATTTGCAATTCTAGAGGTGTGCTCCTTTTTAGCTGATTATAAAAGCATCTATGACTCGGAGGCCTCATCTGAAATTAAACAGTGTCTTTAGCAAGCAAATTTGACAGAACAAAGAAATATTTTTTTTTAAATTTAAAATATACATGAGAAAATTGTTGATAGACATCAGTAAGATTTAATTAGAAAATAATTCTCTGAAAAAGGATAGATGGAAGCAACTGGTGTTGATTATTTTTATAAATCTCTTACCTCCTGTACAAATTGGCCTTAAATGGTAGTTTAGTTAGAGCCAAACTGACAGTTTCAGAACATCAAGATGACAACTCATACACTGCTGCTGCTTTAAGAAGAAGACAGTAACTAATTTTAAGGGAGTACCTGTTATACAGACTCTGTCTGGTTTGTCTCACAGAACTGGTTCAATTCTTCTCTTAGCCCATTTTTGATGCAAGACCAAGTTCAGGAAAGGACTTACAATTAATTTTAAATAGATGAACAGTGTCCTTTGAAGGACATATTTAGTTTCTTTAAAGGAAGGAGAAGGCTAAAAGACTAGGAATGGATTTCCCAGAGTAATAAAAATGCCACATCAGTGCTTTCCTCCACCCTCACACCAACCCCAGATAAACACTTTAGTGCCATCTGAAACTATATGCATGACTCCAGCTGTGCCATTCCTCATCTCTATGCATAATGGTGACCTCTCAGGACTTCTCCAATTCGAGGCATTTGTTCTTTTGTCCTCTGTGTAAAATTGCAGGATGTGCTTCCTCCCTCTGGCTTTGCAGCCACAAGTTGACATGCAGAAGAACTGAGGCATCAGCTAAGTTTCAAGACACATTGTCACCAACAAGAAGAGAAGAGGAAACACAATAGAAGACCTTTTCTGCATTTCAGAGAACATCTGCTTAAATGACATTTGCCTGTTACCTAAATATCCCAGCAACAAGTGAAGAACCCCTGTCCTGTTGTTCCCAAACATGTATGTCCACATTACATGAAGCCTGTCATATGAGTTTAAATATAATTTGCAGACATAAATAATAAAGAAGGTAAGAAGAAAAGAGAAGCCACTCAAGAGCCAAAGGATAGAAGGCACATTTTATTTGGAAACAGGTGTCAAATCAGATAGGGGAGGAGAAAGAATGGATCCAGGAATAGGATCAGCAGAGATGAAAACTCTGGTCAAAAAACCAGCAAATACTGTAAAAGCTAGCAGATACAGTGCTTCTAGTGGTGACAAAGATAAAATGAGTTGGTATTCATTTCACATGCATCTTATAGTTGTTGCACACTTAAAAATCCGTCCCTCGACTCAGTCATATCTCTTTTGAAACACAATTTGCACAGCAACTGTTTCCTACTTTTTTTCCCAAATAGATGCAAGTCTAAAATTCAACAGAATATAGGAGCTATACAGACTTCAATATATAATATGTTCTATTAAAACATGATGATTTTTTTGCTTTGGCAATTCACTGTTTAATTATTATTTGAAGTAGATAAAGGGAATCTAAAGGTCTACACTCAAGAAAAGTTGTTCCTTTGTTGTTGTCATATGGTAAAGGGCACTAATAATGGAGTATTAAAACAAAACAAAAAATTGACAACAATGAAGATACATACACCTATTTTATCCAAACTCAAATGCTGCTTGTCACTTAGCAGGAAAACAAATTGCAGTACTCACAAAATATTTTCTTTACTTGTATGATGAAGAACCTTCTTTTCAAAGGCAGATGACTGGGATAAACATTTGTTCTGGTGAGTGTAAAATGCCTAGATTCATTAGAGAAGCACTAAACAATTAAGCAGACCGAGTTTCCTTTGAATTTGAAAAATTAGAATATGATTTAGAGTTTGTAGCATAGTAGCTGCAAAGTAGGACCGTGTCACATGTAGGTGATAGACTGAAGCTCAAAACAGGAAATCTTGTGTTTGAAGCATTGGCATTTACTTGCACAGCAGTGGCTTACACAGCATTCTGCTACTCAACACCACATTCTTAGCTTGTGTAAAGTACTTGGAGTATTTGATAACCCAGAGCTCTGACTGATTTTATTCTTCACACCTGCAGGGCTGTGATCACAGAGAAGTAGTGGGATGGTTCCCACAGCTGGAGTGTTAGGAGGGAGGGATGCTTTAGGAAGGACAGGCAGGGGAAACGACAAAGGAGAGTCACCCTCTACATCAGTGATCAGCTGGAGTGCACAGAGCTCTGCCTTGGGATGGATGAGAAGACAAGAGATAACTTGTGGGTCAGGATCAAAGGGAGAGCAGGGGCAGGTGACTTTGTACTGGGTGTCTGCCACAGGCTGCCAACCAGGAAGATTGAGTGCCTGAGGTGCTCTATAGACAGACAAAAGCAGCCTCACATTTACAGGCCATGGTCCCATGGGGGAACTTCTGTTGGAGGGTCAATACAGCAGGTCAGTCAGTCCAGGAGTTTCTTGGAGTACAGTGATGGTAACTTCCTTCTCCGAGTGACAGAAGAACCAAAGAGGAGAGCTGCTGTGCTGGACCTTGTTCTCGCCAACAAGGAGAGGGACTGGTGGGGAAGGTGAAGCTCAAGGACAGCCTTGGTTGCAGTGACCATGAATTGGTGGCATTTGAGACCCTTACAGCAGTGAGGAAGGCTCACAAGAAGCTCCCTCTCCTGGACTTCAGGAAAGCAGACTTGGGCCTCTTCAGGGATTTGCTTGGTAAGATACCAGGGAATAAATCCCTGGAGGAAAGAGAGGCCCCAGAAAGCTGGTTAATAGTCAAGAATCACTTCGTCCAAACTCAGGAGCAATGTATCCAAACAAAGAGGTGATCAGGCAAAATCACCAGGGGGCCTCTGTGGATGAAGGAGGTCCTGCACAAACTCAAACACAAAAAGAAAGTTTAGGGAGGGTGGAAGCCAGAACAAGTAGCCTAAGAGAAACACAATGAAATTGTCTGAGCTACCAGAGATCATGGTAGGAAAGCTAAAGCCATGATAGAATTAAATCTGACCAGGAATGTAATGTGTAACAGTAAAAGCTTCTACAGACATGCCAGTGATAAAAGAAAGATTAGGGAAAATGCTGCTTGTCTCCAGAAGGAAATGGGAGACCTGGTTACCTGGAATATGCAGAAGTCTGAGGTACTCTATGATTTTTTTTTTGCTCAGTCTTCACTGGCAAGTGCTCCAGCTACACTGCCCAAGCTGAGAAGACAAAGGCAGGGACTGACAGAATGAAGAACTTTCTGTAGGAGAAGCTGTAGGAGAAGATCAGGGTCAAGAATATCTAAGGAAACTGAAAGTGCAGAGTGTGACCAGTAGGTCAAGGGAGACAATTCTGTCCTTGTACCCTGCTCTTGTGAGACCCCACCTGTAGTATTGCGTCCAGCTCTGGTGTCCCAACAAAAGAAGGATGTGGACCTGTTGGAATAAGTCCAGAGGAGGGCCATGAATATGATCAGAGGACTAGAATGCCTCTCCTGTAAAAACAGGCTGAGAGTGCTGGGGCTATTCAGCCTGGAAAAGAGAAGATTACCTTGAGACCTTACAAAGAAATTGTGGATGTTCCATCCCTGGAAGGGTTCAAGGCCAGGCTGGATGGAACTCTGAGCAACCTGGTCTAGTGGAAAGTGTCCCTGACTATAGCAGGGAGGCTGGAACTAGATGATCTATAAGGTCCCTTCCAACTCAAACCATTCTGGGATTTTATACTTCTATGTGATGGGTTTTACAATTATGTCATTCCAAATCTTTCAGCTGCTGCAGCAGTTAAGATCTGTTTTTTATGCCCCAGGTAAGGCATAGTCTTCACATCTAGACTAACATCTAAAGGAAAAAGGTATCAAACTGCACGACTGAAAGCAGTGCTAATCATTTATGCATACTGTTTGGAAACAATTCTCAGGTCTGAAAAGTGCCTTTCGAATAAATACAGACCAAGGAAATGCAATCATCAAAAACGACTTAGACATCACACTCTTCAAAAGGAACAAATTATCATCATGACATGTAATAGCTCTTGAACAACATTCACATCCCTGTCAGGAGTTTTAAAAGATTGACAAAACGGGATGTGGATATTAAATTTTTTTTTTTTCCTAAAAATAATACACATGCATGATAACAGTTTCCTGGCAAGCTGAACTTCACAGTTTCTGTCATTTTTTTACAGCCTGTCTTGCTTTATAGAAAGTGTTATCTCCAGTATGCAAGCTACAGTGCAAGGGGAACTGCTGTCTCTGGCCATGCACAACTGACCCAATTCTTTACATGTGGAGATTAAAAGCAAAGATTCTGGAAAAGATAATGTTGACTCTCACATCCAGGTTCTGAAAGCTTCACAGCACTCCCAAGTTATGAGTCCCAGAAGCAGACGCTTCCCTGGAACTAATTTTTCCCTTTGGTATCTGTTAAAAAAAGAATGCAACCATTTCTGGAGGCTGTTTCTTTCATTCCATATCCTGAGGCTGAAGCCCTAGGTTTGCCCAGGGAGCCCTCTGGCAAGCAATTTGGGAAAAGAAAGAACTATGGGAAATTCTCTCCTCCCTCTGGGAGACCACCCACACAAGGTTGCCCCACTGATCCGAGGTTGAAAGGCTGTGGTTCCCCCTTCTGTGTGTCCCAGAAGTCACACCAGCAGTCCCAGAGCTGGGTGGTTCCTCCTCCGCAGCTTCAGGCAGCGTGGGAGACAGGCCACCGACTGCCATGGCCTTGCTTCTCCCTCAGGCAACTTCGTGCTTCTCTTTTCTGTTTGTTGGTTGGCTTCTTTCCCAGTACGAGGGGCAGGTTGGAGATGTCAGCAACTTATCACAAGAGAAGTATTGGGCTTCACTTCTCCTACTCCCATCCCGTCTGCTTCTGCTCCTCTTCCCTGGATCCCAGAAAGAAGGGGAAGAGGTGGTAAAAAAGGAATATGTGTTCAGTGCTCTGACCTTTGCTACAAGGTGTTTTTTTGCTTGAATCATGTGGATAAGCTATCAGCACAGTGCTTCTCTCCACAGTGGTGGCCACTGCCCGAGACCCATAGACATCTCCCTCCCACCACAAACTGAAATCTGCACGCAGCATACTGAAGGCCACAATAATAACAATGGATATATTCCTGAGAGTCAGCTTTCAAAGCACAGAGAATGAATGAAATCCCCATCTGTTGCTTTATATCCTGCTGCTTTAATCCCCTGAATCACTAGCAGTAAGAAAGGAAGTGCTGGACATGTGAGAGAGCCGTCCCAACTCCTTTCCGCCACGCTGCCGTGGCTGCAGGAAGAAAAGCCACTCAAGCTGAAAAAGAGGGTGGTGGTTACAGAAAAGTCTCTGTGAGGAGTTCTTATCTCTGGAAAGAACTCACTGGTCTGAAATAGCCTGGGATGATCTCCAGGGCATGCTACAAGAGGCATTCCTCCACTCATACCAGTGATGACTGTGACATCTTCAGGAAAATAATTTGTGCCAGCTCTGTAACAAGTCGGGGAGAATGTGGCTGCCTGCTGTAAGTGTTGACAGCAAATTGCCAGGTTTTCTTACTTTGTCTTTATATTTTGTATTGAAAGAACCTTTGTGTACATCCCAAAAAGGTGACGTATATGTGCAGACAAGTGGTGGCAGTTGTGCCTCGGTTTCCCCCTGCCACCTTCCTGTAAGGTCACTTACTTTTTAGTGTTATTTACTGGCATTGTGCAATAGGCTCATGTTTCCCTTCTGCAGGTATGTCTACAGCCTGGACACCACCTGTAGCCACAATACTTTCAGCTCAGCTTTAGCCTTTAGGCACTAGCAGCTTTTCTCTCTCTAGCAGGGCAGGGAACAGGTGTCCTTTGTTCACTTTGCTTTAGTGTGCAACCTGTGCTGCAGGGAGGCAGACGAAGGAAGGGGATGGAAGGGTGATTTAGAAGTGAAGCTGTTAACAGGGAGACTGGTGTCTCCTCTCAGTCTCAGGTGGATTTCCTTTTGTTTAGTCTAACAGAAGGGAATCATATTTCCTGCTCTGCATGCGCAAACAAAAATAGAAGAAAACAAAACCTCTCAACAACGGTATTGAGAGTTGTGGGCTTAGTGGGGGAAAAATGAAACAGGAACAAAACAGCCCCTCACATCCCAGCTTCCTTGGATGGCACAAAGCATCATAAACAAAGTTCTACAGCTAATACAGTGCTGATACACAGGGATATACAGTACCACCCATAAAATTAGTCATGTGTTACTGCACAAAGTGGTGTATTCCATAAGAGCTGCCTATTTAGCAAGCTTGATCAAGAACATTAAATACGAAAATAAGGAAAAAACATTTAACATTGTTGAAAAGTAATTAAAAATATATTTCACCATATGCTTCTCTGCCATTACTTCATTTCAGCAAAACAAATGCCTGGAGCATTTATTATCCTCCATCATTTTTTAAAGAGGCCTAATGTTTCCACTTGGCACAGGAGACACACAGATAAAATGAATCAGCCCTGAAATGAATTGTGTGAAATGCATTTGTCTGAATTCAAAAAGCTTCTCTGTAGTCAAAAAATACAGAAGTATTTCCAGTCTCTCAAAATGCATATCTGAAAAATAACCACTTTTTGCTGGTTTTGCACTGTAATCTTTGACACAAAGGCTAAAATGTCTTTAGCTTTATTAGTGTTCTGCTCCAGCTGGAGTCAGTATTCGAAAGTTCAGGTTAGTAAAACAGTTCCTAAACAGCCTTAGTATAAAAAAAAAAAAAAAAAAAAGTACAACAATACATAAAAAAGCTTTCAAAGCACAACTAAACTCTTGAGACTGATTTCATCCACTGTGCAATTATGTTGTTTCCTGCACTGTGATGCCGGCATAAATTTGACCACAGTGTTTTAAAAGATAGATTATAAGCAATTTTATTTTAAGTCATGGTGGACTGAAGAAAAAGGTATCTTCCTTCATAGATGATGATCCAAAGAGTTTGCCTTTTGAGATTTATTTTTGGAAGTGACCTATCTCTGGCCAGTTAAAGGCAGGGAGGGGAGGGCAGATATTATTCTTCGGAAGAATAATGGATTAATAAGACGGCCACTTAAAAAAGAAGTCCTTGGTTGTGTCAAGTGATAGGAACAACCATAATTAATGAAAATAATTTATAAACACAGCTGGATAAAGATGTGCTGTGTAGTTGATGTGGTAGTTTATTCATTACTGGCACTGAAACACGCGCTGTGTCTCTTTGTCTTTACACCAACTCCTTTTGAGCGTGTGAAACTTGACCCACCAGCCTGTACACCAAAGCTCTGCCATGCAGGACAGCTCACTGGCACTGACCTGGCACGTAGCTGTGAGACAAGTGACCTGAGACAGAAATCAAACACAGCAGATTCTCCCTGGGTGACCGGAGGCAAGGAATGCGTTGGAAGTGATGTGAGAAAGCCCCACGCTGCCCTGAAATGGTCTGGAATAGTCCCTCCCTTTCTGGGAGCGATGAGGGGAGACAGAAGCCACTGAGGAGGAAAGAGTATATTACATTAGTCCAAAAGATCTGGCTTTTTCTGTCACTTCATAGAAAGAGGCACAGAGAAAAATGTGGTAGGAATCAGGGAAATGTGTATACAAGATTTGGATCTTTTAGTAGACTCGGCAGAAGCAAACTTTGCCACGGTACCACAAAGCCCATAGCACATTTTTGCTAGCAAATAACACGTCTCTCCTTCTCCCTTCTTCTATTTCACCTAAAAATGTATTTCAGTTCAAACACCACATTCTGTTCTCATTTGAAAAAAAAAAATAAACCAAAAGAAAGTGCAGCACTGACTTCAAACCACATCTACAAATGGAAAAGCTGGATTGAAATGTTTCAACTGAAAACAAGAATGGGGCTTGGTAGCTTCGAAACCCTGGAAACTCCCAAGTGAATCATTATCCCTCACTGCTGACCATCATTAAAGAGCATGACCAGGAGAAATGTCTAAATATTATCAGATGCATAGTAAAACCATGACAGCTAACAGAACAGTTGTGCTTTGCAGCAGATGCAATTTTGTTATGGTTCCACATGACAGAAGCTGGCTCTTCAATTCAAGCTCTACAGATGGGCTCGTTCAGCTCTGGAAGTCCCTTTTTAAGCAACACTTTATCAGGCAAGAGTACAACACTGATGCAGAGAGTAAAGGTGATGGAGCTGGGGAATGTAACAGATTTCCATCTTTATCAAGGGACCAAAGGCCTGTGCTGATCAATGAATCCCATCAATACAGTATTTCGAGTACAAGGGTCGTTTGTCCTTTACAGAAGAAAATAATCTGAGTTTGAATGAGCTTCTTTAGCACTTCCAGCTCAAGATTTGATCTACTCTTAAAAGTTTCACTGGCATTACTGAGTAGGACAGGCGTATGAAAAGAAATCATACTTTAAACCAGAATATGGAGATTTAGTTCCTCAAAGAACAGATTTTATTCACTACTGAAAGAGGAACAGTTTTTCTAATGGAAGCTGCATTTATACTTCAGAAACATGCTGGTATGAATGGGTATAGCTATACTGGTAGACCATTGTAGATAATTAAGTACAGATTCTAAGTTTACTTAATGTTTGCAAACTGATGTGACATCTCCAAGTGAAAGAAATTCTTAAATGCTGCTAGATTAACAACTAAAAATAAAAAAGAACATTTGACTAATTCAGTTAGCTGAAAAATCTTCCATTATTTGATTATGTCTAAAATAATCTATAATCTTCTAAAGACTCAGCATGGTGGATTTGTAGTACAAAGCTAAAAAGCAGAGGAAGGAGAAATGTCAATAACACTTGGCATGGCCACTCCCCAGATTAGCTGTTTATGTCTATCAAAGGCATCTCCTACATAGCAGCCCAGGATATATGTCCCAAGGGCCTCTCAGCTTCCAGGACCCTGACATTCAATAGCACAAAACAGCATCATAACAATGCTATATCTATTCCCCAATTAGTGTGCATACTGTAGATATTAATGCAAAATCTGTTTTAACTACCTGTTTTTTTTAGCTACTCAGAATGACTGAAACTCACTTTTCTCCACCAAGGATGTGTATTGGGTTAAGTATAAATTAGCTCTATTTTGAGCTCAGAAACTGTGCATAAGACTGTTGTTGTCCAGATTAAAAAAAATTAAATTCTGCCAGAAAGAGAATGAATAAATAATTGTCATCTCCTGACAAACATAAAAGCAGAGGAGGAAACACATATGTGATTTGAAAACAGGATTACTCATAGATTCAGAAGTAATAAATCCAATTACCTTGCTTGATTCATCAATAAATGGGAAAGTAGTATTTGTTTTATTATCAAATTAAGTTATTCTTTGGAAGTAATCCACTTAAAATAATTGTTTCCTAGCATCAAGGAAAAGTAATCAGTAAAAAGGAACATAAAATGTCTTTCTACTGCTTTCTGTAAAAGGCTTTTTCACATTTTTCTGAGCACCAGATTAGTCCATTATAAACAGTGGAAGAGAAATTCAAGGAATCCAGATAAGTAAATGCTGCTTTTATAACATCTTCTGCTCTAACTACATGGCACAGTGATTTAAAAGCAGAAGTTCTCACACCCTAGGTTCAGAATAAAATGGTCTTCTGGGAACTCTGCAGTTCAGCTACTGTTGAATTTTCTGTCCTCAGTGAAGCAATGTTGGTGAAACCTTTGACTGCCAGGGCTGAAGTATTCCCAAAAGCATCTTCTGCTCACAGGACATTACTCTCTGTGTGCAGAGTAGAAAAATATTGGCAAGACTGGTTCACCAGTATTGCACAACACATACAGGTTCACCTATCTCAGGAGTAATGGTTTAAGCAGAGACAGAGGGAGATGGAAAAACCTACATCAAGCTATCTGTTGTGGCTAAAATATACTCCTGCAATTTTATGACTTATGTGTGTGGAACCTGCAAATGTAATATAAAGGAGCAAAACAGGGAGAAAAATATTTAGAACCTCAACCTTTCTTTTTCCAAATCTCCTTTCTGCAAGGCAGCCATGTCCCCTACAGTCTTTGAACTCCCAAACAGTAAGGCCTCTAGAACACTGTCTCATGTTTGAATTTGGTATGTAAAAGAATAAAACATCCCTCTGCTTACTGAAAAGGAAATCATCAATCCCACCAAGGCAGACAAGGCTTTTATTTGTCACCAAAAAACTGATTCATCCCATGCAGAGTGCGACTCAAAACTTGGATTACAGAGATTGTCTGGCAGTGACCAGAAGTTTTTGTATTCACTCTGATCTAGTTAGACTGAGACCTTTTTTGTCCATCTGCTAGGGGAAACCTCCACTGCCTTTCTTTGTGAAGAGGTGAATCAGCTTGCATTGCCATGCTAGAAACACCAGCATAGAGTTTAAGACAAAGCTGTGACTCACAGATGATAAATTAATTTTTAAATGAAAAGTTTTTTCATTTTGTACAAGTCACAGTCTGGAGCAGCCTTCTGATGGTGTAAGCTTCAAGCAAATGAACAGCTGTAAACAGTAACTAAAGGTACTGCTTTATGGCAATGTCTGTGGAAAGCTCCATGGTGTGAGAATCTGTTTCCATGACCCAGACACTCCTTTTTCCCTTGTATCCTATGCTCCTAAATTGCTAGGAGCTGCAGGGTTGTACCAGACCACAGTTCTCCACTGGAAGAAGCCATTAACCCCTCAGATATAAAGGCTGTTCAGCTTTCTAATCTTGTATATATTCAAGCTAGGAGCTAGCATAGTAATGGACAAGCCACAGAATCCTTTGGAGTTAATTATTTCAGCTCAGCAATCTATTTCTGGGTGTCACTAATATTAATGTGGAGGTTGTATGTGCTTATCTAGGACTGTATTTTTAGCTGGCAGAGACCCATCTGAAGGCATAGTTGGCTGTCTAGGGTTGGAACAAAATGTCAAGCCATCCAACATCTAAAAATATTAATGTAATTGCATGCTGAAAAGTGATAACTGAGTAAGTAAATACAAATGGATGTCAGCTTCAAATTGTGGAATATGCTATTCTATTTTCTCTTGCAATTGGCATCAATCACTTTAATTTTTTAAGATTCAGTATCCAAATATTTTTTCATACAATGGTGAAATATTTTGGTTTAACTTTGAATACATTATGAAATAATGCATTTGAATACTTAACAACAACAACAAAAAAAACAATCCAGCATCCTAACACACTGTAATGTTTGCAAATATTTACATATTCTTTAAAATAATAATTGTATCTAAAAATACTAAATTCAAAATCTCATTAAAACTCAGGTGCTAGCATGAGGATTGGAATTACCACTATAAACATTATAGAAATATTATAACTGCACATTTTGCTTCTGAGATAGTTTAATCCCACAGTTCCTTTTAATGATACTCATTCTCAAATGAGATTGCTGTACTTTGAAATTTTGGGAAACCTGAATTCAGTGGAGAACTGTTTAAATCAGAATAACCAATGATGTGTTAGAAAAAAATCTAGGATAGTTAAAGGGAGAAAAAACCAACAGTGATTAAAATAAATGAACAAAGAACACACAGATATAAATTAAATCAAATACCTTTAGGCTCCTGTGGAGTCTGAAGCAATCACAACAGTCTAATTTCAGGGAAAAAAAATCAGAGGAGGAATTCTGCAATGATTCTAAATAAAGTATACTGTGAGCACAAGGATTAACCACAGTGCACTACATAAAACATTAATCTATTTTTGTCATCTGGATTCTATGATTCCATATTTTTCAGTTCCACTATAGGAGCATTTGTGATATGTTTTCTCCTTTTCACTGCACATACATGATTTTTCACTGAGAATTCATTTGAATAACAGATCAGAAGCACCTCTGGCATGTGTACACAGCAAGACCAGGGAGGAGTATTTTCCCTTGCAAAATTCTAAATTCTGAAATCCTCCATTATTTCTTCACCTGAAGTCCATGGCTCTTACTCTTTAAGTTATGCTACGGACAGAACTCAGTGCTGAGGGGAGTAGCAATGAGAGACTGAATTTAGAGAGTGAGGACCTGGGTCCCTTAACATTTGAGGGTCTGGGCTGGATGCATTTCTGCTAAAGAAGCTGGAAGAGCTCTCTAGTACTAGATCTTGCTATGTTCCTCACCTGCAGGGGAACTCCAAACTGGGGAAGACCCAAACTGCTCAGCAACTTTCCTATTCCTGATTTCCTCAAAAAAGGAAGACATGGAGGTGGGAACTACTGAATGTTTCAGCTTGTGTGCAGAGGGGGAAATCAAAGGCAAAGAACCCAAAGGTAGAGCCTCTTTGACAGGGCAGACATTGAACCAAATAATTAGAAGTGCTTTGGGCAGAAAAATCTATCCTTTTCCCAACTTTGTTTTAAAATCTGAAATCCCCTAAAAAGGGATTATTAACCTAAAAATGTTAATAATACATTTATTAATATTTCCATTATTTCGACTTCTGCTAAGACACTAATTTCAAATACATAGCCAAATCCCAACAGGGTGTGTGATCTTAGGGCTTCTCATCTCTAGCTTGTCATTTTACAGAACTGGGCAAACAGAGCAGAAACTAATAAAATAAGAGATTTACGTTTGGAATGAGAGAAATTATCAAGGAAGACTCAAAATGCACAAACATTTTTGTTAAACAGCAGTTTACAAAACCCTGGGTGATATACAGAGCAATGAGTTAAGTTCTGGGTGTATTCATCAGTTCAGACTTCATTATTTCTGAAGTACTTTGTGGGACAGAGAAAAAACCTGCCATCATTCTGTCTGAAGATGGCCCCCTACAAGGGTGGAACTCACGCCCAGAAGACATCAGAACCCTTAGAACCTCAGTGCTTTTAGAAACCAATGTGGAACTTGTCTTTTACACTCTGTCTTTCCTCAGAAACTCACACAGAGCAATCCCATTTTTCCCACCAGCATGGGGAAAGCAGATAGTCACAGAGGTCCCTTTCTGTCTGTGAGGAACAGCTGTAGGTCTACAGATGTTGGGTTTCATTTGGTAGAGCACACCATTGTATCCCCTGCATTAAAAGGTGCTGAGCTGGGGTTTGATGTGCTGTTGTTAAGTGGCATAGCTCCATTTGCACTTCTTGGAGGTCTGGACTGGTTTCTCTGTCTGGGTTTGTCCTTTTGCTAGCTGAGCTCAGTGAACTTAGGTTCATACAGAGAGCACAGGCTTTGAAGTTATCTGAGGCAGGTGTCAATGTTATCATCAATAGCACTTCTGACACATGACTTCAACTGGGATTTTAACTGCAGTTTTGCCAATATACAATCCTTTAACTTCCTCTAACTTAGCATAATTGCATTACAGGAATTTCAAGGAGTTCTTTGAACCAAGGTACAATTAACATCCTTTCAAAGAACATTCCCACCCAGCATTTACCCTAGGTAAACTTCCTTTCTGAATAAACAGTCTGTTTAAATGTAAATCAGCTTTTTCACTTGTGGAAATAGTTTCCAGTCTCTTCTCAAATACACTTTCACACCAAAACCAGTCTGCAAGGCTTTGCATGTTATAAGGTGCATTTTCGGCTAAAAAGCAGGTAAACAACAAAGTTTAAGATTATTAGAAAATGAGTCTCTGCCTCTAGATTACTAGCTCATGAATTCAAGAAAGAAAATCTACTGACAGTGGATTCCTAGGTAAAAGATACCAGTGGTCTTCTACTTTTGATCTAATTTTTAAATTGTCCTTAGAAATCCTTACTGCAAGCTTTGGTTGATTAGAAAACAAACAGGACCTGTAAAAGACAGATGAAAACCAACTTGAATGAAGCAAAGACAGGATTATCCTGTCTTCTGTCCACTGCTGAGCAAAGAGGAGACTTCATCTTCCAGAGCTGTCATTTTAACACCTCTATATAACACTAAAATATAAGTTGAGAAAAATCCAAGTGTCTTAATCACTACACAGTGTCATTTAGGATATCATCTGACATGAGCTAATCATGCACTTCCTCTTCCCTGCCCTTAGTCAGGCACTGGTACTGAATGGGAGAAGATAAGAATCCCATTTTAAAAAGATTTTTAAATGACAATGTTTGATTTCATCATTATTTTTAGAAAAGAAAAATCTTTATAAGCCTTTTAAATAACAATCCACAGCCTTGTGGTAACAGACTGGCAAGTGTAGGTGAAGATACTGTGTTATAAGAAGCTTTGAAAAGTCATAACAAATTCTTTCCTTTCCTTTCCTTTACATCTAATCATGCTGTGCTCAAGCCATGTAATTTCTAGAGGCAGCCCATTTGTGTGCTGTGAACATTTATGAGTTTATACATCATATAGTATTTATTAGAATTTGGATAGAAACCCAAGAGTTTTAATGGTGGAGTTATATCACATTTTGCTGAACACACACACACAGAAGAGCTTGAACTACTGCTTCTATTTATTTTTTTTTCTTGGATTATCAAGGATTAACTTAATGATTTCTGTGGAAAAAAAAATCCTCATAATAGGAAAGAGAGAAGGAGAGGAGAGTTTTGGTCATATTTAAACAAAAGAAACCATTGCTAATAGCTAAGTAGATGTGATGAAAATATAATTTCTACAACTTAGAAATCCAGATTGTTTTTTCATGAGCCAAATGTTCAGCCATTAGATGTCTTTGCATTGAAGATCTAATAAGATTCATGTCTTTTCAGAAATATCTGATGCTATTATTAAATATGACCTCCTTCATCAAAGGTTTTTTAGTCAGGAAAACGCTGTTCAGGGATAACACATACCCACTTTTGGATCCCTCAAAATATCACTTACCTGTCAAGCCAGGGTCACACATTTATTCCTAGGCAGCAAGGGAAGGTGGGCACCATTGGATAATCCATTTCCAGAGTTCAGGGCCTGGAATAAGAAATTTTAATGATCTTTAACTTCTGGTTTTAGTGGTTTACACTACATATTGTGATATTTCTTGTTCAGGTCCAAAGCAATAAAGGTGCTTACAAAGTTCATCCTACATCTGGCAAATACATGGTAGAGGAGATCTAAATCTGTGTTCCGGAACTAATTCTTTCAAAATGGAGGATTTAATCAAGTAGAGTTAATAAATTCACCAAGCCCTTATGATCACTATGGTCATGCTTTTAGGAAAGATCACAAATCTCAAAGACAGCTGCTCTCAAAAAGAATAAAAAACCAACAAATAAAGCGGAACAAGCTTAAGCTCCCAGAAAGTTGTTTCTTGCTGTGCTAGTCCAGATTGTGTCTGGGGTGAGAAGATAAAAAGCACTGGATTCACACTGCTCCAAAATTGAAGGAGAGCAGGGGTGAATCAGGCCATTAAATTTGTAATCAGATCTGCTGATTGTCTGTAGTGTTTTTAGTTCTGCTCTGTTTTAAAATAACTGGAATTTTATTTTAAAAGAGAGCATATACCTCAAACAGTCTAGCAGTCCTGGAAAGCTGCTTGAAAAAGCTTAATTCTCAGATTGTCAGATATTTTTTTTTAAATTTCTATTCAAATTAATCCATTACAAAATCCACATCAGAACATTCCTGGGCATGATTTCAACCAGTGAGCATCTTTTTTCCATTGAAATCAATGTCTTCCAACCTGTTGCATTTGGGAGGGTTTTGGTTGAGTTTTTGTTTGGTTTGTCTGTTTTTCATTTGCACTGACAGATCACACCTGCTGGTGCTTCCTTCCTTCCTTCCCAGGAAAAAAAAATACCCTAACCTTCCTCAGAATTTATTTAGCCAAAAGGTTCAAATTTTCAAATGAAAGAGAAAGGATTTCATGCTAAAACAAATGTGTGTTCACTTACCTTTGCTCATGCTTGTTTTCATAGCCATTTTTTTTTTGCCAGAAAGACATTAAAATACAATTAATAATTTAAATTACTTATACATAGATATGTTTACATATGCAGACACACATGAGTTCAGATACGAGGTTAAAAAAGTTTTTCAGTTGCAGACATACTATAAGTTGGCAAAATTACCCAAGTAAGCATCAATAACGAAGAAGTTAGCAAGTCCTGGGAATAACCTTAAACAACACTGCTTTAATCATTTGGTGGTCAACCTTGGACTGGAGACAGAGAGCATTATGTATTTCCCCCACAGCTATGGAGTCATTTGTCGTGTACATTATGAGTATATGGAAAGGACATTCTTCAAACAAAGGCAGCAGGAAATAAAGTCATCTTCAATCACTGTCATGAATAATCTGCTTAATTGCAGATGGCTTTTATGTCACTGCACTGCAATGCCCAGTCTGCTGTCGTGCAGCCAGGCACTGCAACAGATCAAAAACTACACTGGGCTCTTACCCTTCTCTGGAGGTCCAGAAACAAGAGCAGAACCTGCCAGTTCAGCCCAATAACTGCTGTGAGGCAATGACGGTGCTGCAGGAGGAAACAGATTTCTCCCTGAGAAGGCACAAGACAAATACCCTTCCCACTCGCTCTCCCGTGATTGAAATGACACATTGCTACATCTTTCTCTTACACAACTCTTACAATCACAGCTCATTATCCTTGACCCGTCCTTAATGCTGTAGTAAGGGCTGAATAGACTTTTTGACTGCCCTGTTCCCACAGAAAACTTCTGTTTTTCTTGTCAGAAGCCATATAGTTTTTTAAAGTGTCTACCTTGACAATTCCAAGAGACCTTGGCTGTATCAGCAGAGAGTTCTGCTCTTTTAAAAGAAATATCCCCCAGCCTTGACAAGAAGTAAATATATCACCTAGAGCTAGCTCTGCTTTTCTCCTGTGTTTGACATCCAAAAGGAGATCCAGAGTGTGTGGCTGGTTGGCCGTGGAAGAAGTGGTAATTCTGTCCTAATGAGGATAACAGGCAATTCTGGAGGGAGTCCAGTCTGCAGGGAGAAGGAATCAGATTCAAAGACCATGCTGTTGTTGGTTGCCACATGCTATGGTCTTCCCATTTGAGAAAATTCTACATTCCTTTGAAGCGCTTACAGAAACATCTGTGGATTTGTGGGTTGATCCTTGTTAAATGTTAACTACTTAATGCCACAGAGCAGGATCTCTCAGCAGAGCCTGTCATCTATTTGAACAAAGTACTGCAAAAGAAGCAGGGTAAGTTTTGAAAAGCTGTTCATCCAAAACTTAGTGAACATAAATAATATATTTCTTCCTGGCCTTGGTCTGCTTTAACACAGCAGCAAAATAGCAGCCTTGCCATTGCTGCTGAGTGCAGCTAATGGTCTTTTTTGTCTAAATTACAGTTGGTCCCTCTAAAAGTGTGTTTCCTGCCAAGTGTGGTTTCACAAAACGCTGAGTCAGAGGAGATGAGGGGAGGGACCAACAGCAGCAAGGGCAGCTGGACACAGGCCCATGGCATTAGTGGCACCTCTAAAAGAAGGTTGAGAAACAAAAATGTTCCTGCGCAAAAGGTGCAAAACTTGAAGGCAAATAAACTGCAAGCCAGGGTAAATTACAGTGTATTCTTTCCCAGAAGGGAATGTCATACTATAGTTGCTTGATGACATATAGACTAATGCCTTAATATTTAGGAGTCAGTCCTTTAAAACATTCATGTGCTTCCTATTGGGCTAAGGACTCAGATGCAGTCAGGTCACCACGCACCAGCACAGTGGTCTGCCCCAGGAAATTTAGGGCAATTTGCCCTAGTTCAGGATTCTACAAGAGAGACTTAAATAAGGCAGCTCACCTTATTTTCTCTTGAGGTTTGCAGCTTTTGTACTCCAACTGATAAGCTGTGGGCTCTTAATTCACACTAGTATCCAGTGAACACAAAGTCTGAATGCTTGTGAGAGTGTTGGTGAGGGACTTTCTGTCTTCCAGCTAGGGTAAGAGTTGTGTCACCTCATCTACCAGGACTTGCCCTCAGCACTTCCATCCAGAACCTTCTCTGAAAGACAAAATACAACAGGGCCACATAGGCAGCAATGGCAATGATGAGACAAGACGAAATATAATTTTCTTTTTTGCATTTCATGTCTGAAAATGGAAATAGGATAAAAGTAAAGTGAGGTGGTGTTAAAAGTAGTTTCAGCAACTCCCAACTTCTCTGGCCACTTGTTCCTGTTCCCTGTCACCCTCAGTTGTGACTGCAAAGCATAAGTGGGAGCACAGAACGAACAGCATAAGGGATTACATGCATTTGCAAATTAACCGCCACGGAAACTCCTTGTTTTCCACACAGAAAAATAATTTAGCTCCATGTACAAACTCCAGGGTCAGTGAAACAAATAGGGCAGGAACAAGTGACTGCAGGGCTGTTTCAGTCAGCACAACAATGAAAAAATGCCCATGTAACCACAACCACCTTCTTAACTTCCAATGTCTTTTCCTGCTCCAAGCTCCAATTTTAGCTATCCAGGACCTGAACTTGTTTCCACTTAAATAAACTGTGAAATTGTCATTAACCTTGATATAAGTAAGACTGATTGTTGATATGCAAAGGGTATGATTTTCCACATTTCTTCAAGGGTAGCATTAAGGAATATATTGGCATTCCTGAGTCCAGTGCCTCTCACTGGCTGCCCTGTAGGAGATGCTCGGCCCCCAAGCAATCAGAGGCCAAACTCCCCCCATAGCCCACCCATACCCCACAGAAGGGTTCCCATCACCACAGCATGGGAGAGCAAGAACTCAGCAGACTGCAGGTGATCCCAGAGAAGGACACACTACTTTTCTGCAATATGACCCTTTTATTAGAGCTGAAGGTGTGTCCCATGCACAGGGTGGGGTCCCGCAGCAGCAACTGCCAAATGAGGGCTGCTCTGCCCAAATCCCTCTGCAAAAGAAGGGCCACAGAAGGAGGAAGGGAAAGACCACATCAGCAGCCACAGAGAGAGCCTTCATTTACAGTGAAACCACATGTGTAGGCTACCAAGTTCAAAGCAAATAAACACAAATTTGCTTGCAGCTTCGCCACAGGCAGGAAGCCACGGCCAAGAGGGCTGAGCCTGGCTTAACCCTGCAACTTAACACAACTGCTGAGCAAATTCTTTGCCCAGAGCAATGAAGAGGCACAAGTGCCCCACACTGGTCCTTTTTATCTCCATGAAAAAAGCAATCACAGCAAGACTTTCTTTTTACCCTGCTCCCTATTGCCTCCTGACCTGTTTCTCAACTTTGAAAGGGTTTAGAGGTTTTAGATACAACCCGCTCTTTCTGTTTCTTTTCTTTTTTCTCTCCCTGCTCATACTTTAAATTGATCATTGATGCAGATAAGTAATACAAAGGGGAAAGGCACTCCTTATGTTCTTTTATACTCCTTATGTTCTTTTATACATCTAATGTTCTTCTTAAACATCATTTGTGGTACAGAATCAGCAACACTAACCTGGTGGTTTTGAGAAGCCACCAATAGATTGGTACAGTGAAGGTTCAGCTCTGATGTTGATGGGTCCCTTCTGGAGCCAGTTATACAATAAAATAGATAATAAGAACAATTTCTATAACTGTCTTCTGTATCATACCTTTCCTTTCAGAGCTGTTAAATTTTGGTTGGACTGCTTTTTTTTTTTTTCAGGAGATATATTTGTTGCATTTGGCTGACTCTTGGCCCAGATTTTCACTCACAAAGGATGTCACAATCTAACAGCCTAAATTTATTCATGCTTGGTTTATTTATTTTCTCTAAGGAAACATTTTGCATATCAATGGAAAATACAAGGGTGTTTCCCTCGAACCATTTTTTTAGAGTAACTGTTAAAGAATGCTGATCATAGTGCACTGAGGAAGTAAAGGGTACAGACTTTTTGGGCATTCCAATGTCAGGGTGGACATTTGTGTGCTGCAGGAGGAACCTGTGGGCTTTCTGCCAAGGGCTCAGCTCTATTTTGCATTTACTTTTTATCACTACATTTTACTGTTGTTCATAGTAGCTCCCTTATACATTTCTTTTCATTCCTTAATATTTTTCCAGATGAAAATCTGCCTGAAGCATTTTATGTACTGATAGATGTTCTCCTTTCTTTTGGTTTACGTTTTATTTCACTTTTTTGGAAGAAAACTAGACAAAACTGATAAGCTGGGGAAACAGAGATACAAACATCTAGGGAGAGACATGGGACAGTGGCTCAGGAAGGCAATTCAGGTTTGTACAAACACCAAGCAAAGCGGCCTTGAAATGCACAGAGAGTTCCTCCAGGATGTAACTGCTTAGTAAGTTACTTTGACTGCTGCTGGCTCCTTTACTTCTCTTTCCTGTGCTTTTCTAAGTGTTCTTCCAGATGTCTCCCTCATTTTTCCTCATATCCTATCACGACAGAAAGGTAACAAGGTGCAGGGTCTCCAAAGTGAACAGACAGATTTGTGCTGCTTCACAGTTGTCAATTTTGCTGGGATTGTGTTTTCTCTTCTGTCCAATTTTCAGCCTGTAGCTGCTGAAACAGTTCAGAGGAGCTGACAACTGTGCACTACTCTGTTAACAGGGTGCAAGTGCTAGGAGGAAAACACCCATTTTTCTACTTCCAAGACTGGAAGGCATATTGATAAACATGCAGCCAGCGCACTGCTACTCACAAAAACCAGTTACAAATGAACTTTAAATCTCTTTGCTGTCTTACTTTTTCTAGGAGTGCCAAAGAGGCAGCAATGTAAAGCCTGGATTATGCAGAGACACTTGGAAAAGTTATGGCCTGCTAATAGCCCATTTAACATGGTAAATGAGCATAAATAAATGTAGGATTGTGTGTCTCACAAGATTTAATTTTATGCTAGTTTCTGTACCCATCGATTTTTCCCTTTTCTTTCCTTGAAGAGCACCCATAAAGACAAACCCTATAGGCTCAACTTCACATCCTCATAAGGATGCATAAGTTAACTGGTGTAAGCCCCTGCATTTTCAGGGAAAGCAGTACTAGAATACCAATGTAAATGGGCATTATTCAGAGCAGCTGCCTCTGGGCAGAGCAACTCTGCCTCTCTGCAGCAGCTCCCTCCTTAGCTGGCAGGTAGGAAGGGGCAATGTTGGGAGGAGTGGGCTGACAGGTGACTATTGACTGGTGGGGATCTCTCCCATGGGCTCTTTGGTGAGGGTGGACGCTGCCTCAGAGGGGCTTGAACATCAAAGTGTTAGAGTTTTGTCTCATCCCATCTGTGGACTGGTTCTGGTAATATTCAGTTAGTAAGAGCAGATAATGGGGAAGGAGCACAAAAGATCCATTTTGAAAAATAAATGTGGAGTTTTAGGCAGAAGGAAGGATTTGAGTAATCATATACATGCATAATTTTGACATGCCTGGGCTTGGTGCAGGGTCAGAGATCATACCCCCTATGACATCCCATGATGGTTCAATATTGGCAAAAAATGGCTTGGTTTGGTTTGTTTGTTTGCTTCAGTTTTTGTTGGGTTGGGTTTTATTGTTGTTTTGGGTTTTTTTTAATAACTCAAGATTTTCCCTGGACTGAAAAATATATGGGTTTGGCTTGTATCTCAGTAATACAGATTAATGATTAGTGGTACCAGCTAACTTCAGTTTACCATAAGTCAAATATATCTGAAATCTGATTTTCTTTTTGAGAAGGATAGGTTGTTAAATACCATGATACCTTCTTAATATTAGACCTTACAGTGTTTCTGCTGAAATCATAGAATCATAGAATTGTTTAGTTCACATAATTATGTATTCATGACCAGCTCCTAGAGTTCCATAATCTTGTTTGGATAGTGCACAGAGTTTCTTAATAGCAAACAACATTTTTTATAGCTGGCCCTGATCTGGAGCATCCCAAAGTCTGATATTTATGGGTAGAAGAGAGTTTGATGGTGTTCCAGTAACAACCAGGACAACCTCTAGACATAAACCTTATTTCACTGACTGAGCCACCTGCATGTTATATTTTTGTGTTAACTTTGAAACCAGTAGACAATATATTTTAGGTAATGTGTCATTAAATGTAGTACTTTTTCAGATTAATAGTGTTATACATTCTTCATTTTTATGTTAGGGTTGCCCCACTGATCTTAAGTATGAAGTTAAGGTATACTAGGGCCAGACTGACTCTTGACATTGCAAGATACTTAAAAAAGCCTTGTAATAGCAGTTGGGGATTTCCACACAAGTTCTTTCATGCACAGCTCTTGTATAGTAAGAATGAGGTAAATATAGAACTTCCTGCAGTGATTCATACGTGTGGTCACTGCCCCATGGGACCACTGCAAGCTGGCAGAGCAGAGCAGACTTGCTCCTCCACCGCTGCCCACAGGGTCTGATTTCCCTTTTGTCTCCTAAAGATAGAGCTTTTTTTTTCTGTGAAAATGAGCTGGCCATAAAGTGCAGCAAGGAAATAAAAGGGTGACAGGACTCATTTTTTGATTGTTGGATGGCTGCATTCATTCCAGTGTGGCTCCAAGAAGTGTTAGTCTGGTGCTCTAGACATGGCACTGCCAACTGCATTCATCAGACCTGCTAAGAGGCAGAGAAAGTTTCAGCCCAGAAGTATTAAACCACCTTCAGACCCAGTGCCTCACTAAAATTAATGAGCCAAAGTCGTCAGCATGCTCTGGCTGTTCTGCACAGCTACAGAAAGAAGATGTAAAACTAGTCTGATAGGTCAGACAAACACCATTTGAGATTGTTTCATATTTCTAAAGAAGCACAAGAGGATCTGGAAGACCAGACCCAAGCTGTTTCTAATTCCCTCTCAAAGTCATGATGGTCCTTATTTGCTAATGTTGCCAAACATACTGAAAAATGTAGTAATATGGAAACCATGCAAATCAAGAGATCTAGATTGTTCTCTACCTTAGCCTGTTAATATTGATTATACTGTATTACATATGCAATTATGTTTCTGAGCACAGCAGTGAAATACACTGACAAGTTTTCAAAATCATGCATTACAGTGACACGAATATTCTTCGTTTTTGAATGAATTTGGCCATAAAATTACCCTTTTCTCAATAAAGAGATGAAAATATTACTTGTTAGACTTACAAAAGCATTTAGGAGCCATTGCTCAATAAAAATCAATGACAAAAAAGTGTTTAAATGGCTTTGTGGATTCAGCTGGCACGTAAATGACAGAAGTTTCTACTTCTTCTAGACTCCTTATTACAGGTGGAAGACCACATTGATTGCAGAATCTGTAAAATATCAAGGGGACAAGAGGAAAACCTTCCCATGCTGAAATTTCTGGTATCCATAGCATTAGGGTTCTATCTTCTAAGTAATGTAGTTGGGTTTTTGAAACAATTTCTCCTGATTTTCAAAAAGGAATGTGTGCTTTCAGAAGCAAAGCCTTCGTCACCTGTTCCTGAATTCGTTCAAGGGAGTGTATGGGAAATACACACATCAATATGTCAAGGAATGGTTTGAAGCAGAAGTAGATGTTACATTTTAAGTAGATGGACAATTGAAATATTTTGTGAAGTTTTCACACTTCAGGAAGAATTGATCTCTCCCTGAACTACTTCCAGCCGCTGTGAATTTCAAAATGTCTTTTAGATACATGACTCTGTTGTCTTTATTCTCACACATATACACAGCTTACCAACAATTTTATTAAAATGTTATTCACATGAAAAGGAAGAAAAAAATCTCTTTTTGTCTGCTCACCTTTTATTTTATACGTAGAAAGTAGAAAGCTGTGCTTACTAGGTTAGGAAAGACCTCATTAAGTCAAGGCACTGAAATATCTACAGTTTAACCTGTTATGGAAAAGGAGGACAAAATGCATTCACAAATAATATAATCATCACATCAAAAAGAAGTTGTCAGATAAACTGTCACAAATAGCAGACAGTGAGGTCTAAGTTTGAGAAAAAACTCCTGAGTAAAGAACCTGTTTCTTCCATCCTAACAATACTATACATAAAAATAATTCTGAAAGTTCATGGAGTTGCGCCAATAAGGGATAAGAAAACATCAGATTAATAAAATGCACACTGCATCAGCTCAAACAAGAGATTCCAGATGGATTAGGAATAAAAGCATTTTTGAGCAGATCTCGCCCAGATTGCAGGCACATTCCTGCCACTGTGTCTGTAACGTGCCCTGCTCTTTCCAGAAGCCCTTGAAGTGCACTGCTCCTGTTCCAGATATGAGGGCAGCATCCAGCTTTTGGCTAGACCATCAGAGCAGAAACCAGAGCAGCTTCCTGCTGAGCAGACCTGAATAAAATTATCCAGGGGACTTTGGTAAAAATTAGTGATCTTCAGTAAAATTACACAACAGACCTTGGTAAAAATTAATTGCATAGTCTAGCCAAGAGCATGTACCAAACGAACATCAGCAGAGTTTGGCCCACATTGGAAAGAGCTGATTTTGATACTGGTCAAAAAAAAAGAAGGGGGAGAAGCAGGGGAGCCTGAAATTTATTTTGCTACTGATTCCAGCAGGAAATGAAAGCAGATCTTTCTTTTAAGGCTGTTTGTTGAGTCATACTGTTCTGAAATTTTCTTCTTTGTATTTCTGGGAATTCTATGCAATGCCAAAGTACCTTTTTGTTTAAACAATGTTTTGGATTGCCAGAGTGGTGAGGAATGTGTGCCACGTCACACGGTTTCTGCAATTCTGCATAAATAAGCAGATGAGGCTGGTTTGACCGCTGTAGAAGCCTCAATTATATTGAAGGTTCCTTGTGTTTTGTAGCACTGTAATCAAAAGGTTCTGTATAATTCAACATCACTAGAATAATGGCTGATTTGAGAAAGTACAGGGATACAAGTAGGAGACTGAAGAAATTAAATTCAGCAAGACTCTGTAAGACTTTAGTGGGATTATGGAAAACACAAAACTATTCAGGCAACAGGCTGGGTTGCCTAGAAATGGGGTAATTGTTTAAGATAGTTTAAAAAAGAAGTAATTTATGCTCCTGGGGCCTTTTTTGTTAACAGACTGGTTATCTCTTAATTTTCTACCTTTATCAAAGTGCAGGTGATCTCCACATAGTATAACCAAGTCACATCACTCTGTAAAATAATATTGCTTTGTGCAGTAGATACCCACATTTCCATGGAAAGGGATTCATTTTTCAGAGAATTATAGCCTTTGGAGAGAGAAAAGACCTATTAGGTCATAAAATCTGTACCTCTGCCAGCACAGGATTTGTTGCCTCGTCTATGTATATTCATTAGTGTTTTGTTCAAGCTGTTTCTCAAAGAAGCAAGGGGACTTCCAGTGCTGAACCAGGGAAACAGAAATGTGGCTGAGTTGATCTCACCAGACAAACATCCCTTATATGCTCTCTACCTTTACAAGTGTTATTATTAAATACACATTTTTCACTTTCAGAAATGCCTCTGTACTAGCCAAGTGTTTATTACAATTCCATCTTAATTTAAATTAAAATTTTATTCTCTTTCAGACAGCTTTGTCTCTCATATTTAGGCAGAATTGAGGATACTGAAATTTAGGAAGAGAAAATTATTCCTTTCTGAACTTTTCCATGTCTCTGAATATGGTAACCAGGATGTAGGGCTTGACAGGTGAAAACTTTGAAGAAAAAGCCATGTATGTATATCAACATGATGTAACATTTCACCTGTCTGTGTCTTATCTGAATTTCAGACAAATCTGCCTTATGGAAATTTATCTTCACTTTTGAAGAGGTTTCAACCTATGCTCTAGATCAAATGAGAAATTGCATATCATTAAAGTCAAGACCAAATAAGGGCTCAAGGTCAAGCATATATTAAACTGCTGTTAAACGTCCTTAAGGAACATGATAGTTCAAGAAAAATAGAAAGATATGTACAATTTCTTGTTCTCATTCAGAAATGCTTTTCAGTATAAAAACCTACTAATTTCCTCTAAATCCAAATTTCTTCCATGGAATTCAGCTCAAATGTGCAAATATAGAAGGATTTATTAAGAAGCACATAATCATAAACCTCATCAAACAAAATCACATAGAATTTCACATAATTGCACAGTAGACACAAGTCTTACTTTCTGATAGCTGGACTCAACATTATTTGGGCTTTTTTTGTAATTTTAAAACAGGCTTTATATGTATTTCCAAAGGTGTTTTGGGGGTTATTTTATTATTGTTCCTATACTTTTGGATGATGATAAAATTAATATGATCTCACTGATCAAGTGATAATCAAAATCCCCATGTCCACACTGGCCACTCAAATCATCTTAGTGATTACAGGGGGATAAAATTGCTAAGATAATTTCCTTGGCTCCTTGTCCACTAAGCCAATTTGTTGTGTGATTTGGCCATTTTGTGTTGACCAGTCCTGGTATTTTAGCACCTTTCTAAGAAAAAAATCCTGTACATTAGGATTGAAGGGTGTTGATTTCTTTTTTCCTGGTAAAAGGAGACCAGAACCTACTGCCACCTTTTGCCACTCCACTTTGTCATTTGGCTTTGTGAAAAAAAGCAAACATTAGCAATCTCAACCTGACATTGCTGAGTATAATACGAACATATTCAGCTATTGAAAAAACTTTTCAGTGGTGCTTGTCAGTGGCCATCTAGGATGACAAGCAGAAAAGAGACCTCATGTGTGTATGCTCATGTTCAGGAGCATACCATACCTCACGGGTCTGCATGAACTTCCAGCATGCTATTAAAAAGTTTGCAAGGTTTATAAAGCAGAGGTGCTTCTAGATGGTATCATATTGGCCAGTCACACTGGTGGTGTAATCAACAAAATTGCTCAGCCTGGAGCTCTTTGAGTATAAACAGGAAGGTGGGACTGAAAAGGTGTTTTCAAAACCCTCTCCTAGGGAACACATATTCCTGGTTATTGAAAAATCAGATCTGTCAAACTTTTGGCTTCCTGTGTGTCTGTATTCCCCCGGGCTTCCCGGGGCAGGTTTCCAGCCAAGATGATGAAGATTGAAGGTGGTTGATTGTCTTCACAATAGCTGGTGGATAGACACTCTGCTGAGGCCTGCCTGTCACATTATTTTTATAGGTTCTGACAACAGCAGAGTTGAGTTTATGAAACAGATGATTCATCCTATGTATAGCTTTTTCTGCGCCTGAGATATATATACATATGCATTAAAAACATGGTGGGAACTGTTGTCGCAGAATATGCCTGCATAAAGAGAGACAGTAATTCTTCTTGAAGGGGAGAACCCACAGAACAGAAGCGACACGCTGGCGCTCTGAAAGGCTGAAATGCCATTCTAATGAGATAAGCAGCATTTAAAATTTGTGCTCCACTGTATTTTCAACTGCGTTATTTTCTGTGCATCTAAAACTTTATTAGCGGTGTAAGGGTTTGTCTGGGAGTAACGTGTGTTTATTTGTACACTTTTTAGAGAAAGAAACGTGTTCAAAAGCCTGGATAGTCTGTTCTTTGGTTGAATGATGGTTATGCGGGATTTACAATTGAATTGTAAGGACATGAGGACAGGAAGAATACAAGTGACAAATACAAGAGTCTCTCTGCCAGCAGGGAAGAAGAGCTGTAATGAGCAAAACTCCCAACTTGATCTAATTTAGAGCCAAGCAGAGCTTCAAGAATGTGTGGGAATTAATCTTTTTATTTATCCAGAATGAAGGAGGAGAATTAAGGGTAAGCGGAATAGCACTGAAATGGACAGATTTGTATTCCCTCCTGAAAAACATTGCACCAAAGTGCCTGACAGCTAAAGTTCATAAGTGCAACAGCAGATTTTTAAGAAACTGTAAGAAACTGTTTGTTCTTTCCAGATGGGGGATGGGAAAGAAGGTCTGGATTTGACCAATAATGTGATCATTGTTGAAAATCTACAGCACTACAAGAAATGAATGGAGAATATAGTCTGAAGGAAAAGGAAAATAGAAAAGTAAAAAAAGAAGAAAAGAGTGATGAGTTTTCCTGTCTTAGGCCCCAGCTAAGCAAAATGTCTAATCAGAGAGCTAAGGATTTGCAGTGTTTGGCCTCTCAGCGTGAAAAGATGTGATCAGCATGCTAGCATGGTTGTGGTTTCTGCTCATCTGGGTTCCTACAGCTTTCAAACAGCCATACCAAAACTCCACTTGTCTGCTCAAGCAATTCAGTTTCAGCCTAAATAAAATTAAATATATGAATGACTCATAGAAATAATTCCATGTTGGGAATCTCATAATGTCACTACTGTTCTTTGATATAAGCCAAGTCACATAGTTGGACTTAGCTTGCACATAAACTTATTCCTATAGTTGCTGGGTTTTTTGCACTCACATGCATTTTTATGCCCCCTTCTCCACAAGCTTCTTTCATCTTTCCTTTTGGCAGCTTGCCAGTATAGTAGCCAGATCCCCTATTATATGCCAATTAATCCCCCCTTGATGAATTTGAGTAATTTGTATTTTATTGTACACAGTACTGAAATATATCATGGCAAAATGTAGTATAAATAGAGCACGGGTTAGTCAAGTATAAGGGCTTTTTTGTCCTCTACTAGATGCATATTTATCATTTCAAATTAAAATAACCAACATCCTGCTACAGTAACCTTTTCCATTGTATTTGAAAAGCTTTTTAATATTTTTTTTTCCCATCAAAATGCTAACAGTGCAATTTGCCATGTTTTGGTTTAGAAACATAGAGATGAGATCTAGACTTACTATACTGTGCAGTTCTTACAACTAGAAGTAATTGTTTAGTAGTAGTATAATAGCCTGCAATCAATTTGAAAAGGCAATTGTCTCCAAGGAGGTTTCTGCATACCTGTGGCCTCTGCCCAGAGAAGAGCAGGTTTGCTGCTATTAGCGACACACCAGGAGAGTTGTGTGCTCCCACCACGGCAGGGGCATGGCGGGAACCACAGTCAGAAAACATTTTAATTGGGTGCCCACACTGGATTGTCAAATCTACCTCTGCTTAAAGCACATACTTAAATCCTGCTGAATTTACTGGCACGGCTCCTGTGAGGTAAACAGGGTGCTCAAGCACAACTGAGCTAAAGACTTTGGCCTCCTTAGAGCACAGCCCCACACTGTGACTGAAGTGACAAATGGTCCGCAATGCCTGAAAGACTGATTTTGCCATATCTTTTCTTTTCATTTCTTCCTTCCTTCCTTCCATCCCCCTTCATGCTGCTTCACAAGGTATTTACCCTCTCATCTCCATCTCATCAGAATCAGTGATTGGCTGACCCCTAGGAAAATTCCTTCAGTTTGCTTTACAAATAGAAAAATTCCATATACACTTTTCTCCCCAGGTTATGTTCTGCCATTTTATTCCATTGAGGTTCTGTGTTGAGCTCCATCACCAAAGCCCATACAAAGCAAGTGGGTAACCAGGAGCAAGAGCAGAGGAGAGCTTGGAGGAAAGGCAGGGTCTTCACCCTCATTGCAGCTGCTCTTAGTTCATGTCAGGTTGCATTAAATACTCTTTTAAAAAGTAACATGACTTCTGAAATTGCAACATAGTGCCACCTCTTTAGACACACTTGTCTGCGCAGGCATTGGCTGAATCTTGTTAAGTCCAGTTCCAGTTATAAAACCCTGCAAAGGCATTTCATTGCATAATATTATTATGATGCCTAGATGCTTCGCTCAAAAGTCAAAAGGAATTAAAGCTCTGTTACACAGCAAAACTGTGTACCCAATTAGAATACATAAACTGTTCAGACAGAAATGTCTGTATGTTTAAGAATAAGAAGGATTTAACTTTTAACAAACCTTAGAACACATCCTTGTATGTATCCTTTACTTGTTAATCTGATTTTATTTAGTTCTAAAAAGGGGCTTTGCATGCTAATTCAGATTAATCAGGTCTGACTGCATGTAATTAAAAATTAGTAAAACAAAGGCAGACCCTAAATCAGTTCTTAAAAAACATCTTCCTTCAACTACAAAAGATTAGACTTTATGCATCAGTAGCTCTGAAAGGAAAAACAGTTATTATTGAAGAGTATGCTAACATTTTATCATTAAAAAATGAAGCACGTTTGCCTAACAAAATTAAATGATCCAGACAATAAAGCACGTTTACCGAGATCAAGAATGATAAAACCAACAGTAGAGTAAAATCCAATGCAAAAAATATTAAAGCCCATTACTGCAATGAGCTTTTGGCAAAGGACCTCTGTGCAATAGAGGTCATATAATATTTCAGTGTTTGCACTGGATATAACCCAGGGAGTTAATTCCAAGCTTACAGTGGAAAAAAGATTGGTATTTTTGTATGCTTCATAAACAATCCAACCTGAACCTTAAATTGGATTAAAATTAGGAAATTTTGCTTAATTACCTAGTCTTCTTTTTGCATCCATTGAATTTAATTAATTGAATTTTTTTAAAATCCATTTTGGATTTGAGAAGCCTTTTTCACCCTGTTTAGTTTTCTGCAGTTGGATACTAATATCACAGCAAAATATCAGAATTTCCAAAGTTTCTTTATAATTTCTTTAGATTTATTTTTACAAAGGAGAATATTTGGAATTCTTACCAAAAGGAAAAAAAAATTGCAAATCTCTGTAAAACAAAAAGCTTTATTACAGGGACAATTAAATGCCTACAGAAGACATATAGCAGTTTCTTTCATAGCTAAAGTCATGCCCTTGGTTATTTTATGTAAAAGGAGAAAATGAAGGTTAAAATTCAACTCTGTCTCTAAAAACAGGCCTTCTCCTGCCATTTGCAAGTCCCATTTGTGTTATTAAACACCTTTCAAAGGAGTTTTCAGCCTGCTCTTGTATGCAAATAAGAATTCCCCTGCTCCTCCCATCTCCGTACAGGTATCAGGGCCAGAAACATCAGCCCTGGCAGCTGCTATTACAGCTACAGTGAGGTTAAGATCATATTGCCAGGGGAAGTGCTCCTCTGGGACCTGAATATAAACCACTGTGGATATGATGGCTCATCTAGGATAATCTCCAGGAGCGAAGAACCTGGATGGGTTGGTTTGCAGTGCCTCCTCAGCAAATGGAGAAGCTCACTGGTGAAGGGTAGAGCACCTGGCAGTGGCCTCCAGCAGCTGGCATTTATTTGCCATGGCTGGGAAGGATGCTGCCCACCAACTCAGAGGGCAAATAACCCCCCGAGGTACAAGCAGGGCAGAGAGGCAGTTACTAAATCACCCTTTGTGATTTGTGAAAAGTGTAGGCTTTTCCCCATAATAGTTATTTATTCATGTTAAAAGTCCCGAGTTTTCACAAAAAAAAAATGGCATTCAATATATTGAAATCAGCTCCTCATGAGGGCATCCAGTCTGGAAAAGTCTTATTTACTTCTTTGGAGTCAGCATTTTAAGATGAACGCTGTCTTGTCCAGGTTACCTTCCAGTTATTAATGGCTGCTGCAAGCGTTTGTCTAACAAGGGATTTCAGAATGCAACACAGTTACAGTTGCACATATATTAAAATATAGAGCTTAAATTTATCTCAGGACACATAAGACATCCTCTGGGAAAGCTGCACAATGTAACCATGCTTTCTATTTTTGGCAATAATTAAACTATACTATGAAGAGTTATTAGACTAAATGACACTGTAAAGCCCAAAAGCAAAATATCTAACATCACAATATCATGTTCTTAGTCCTGTCTCATACCTCATTCTTTTCAGCTCTACTGCAAATGAACATTAGAGTCAATGGAAACTAAAAAGGTCTTTTATGCATGGAATAACATATCAACTCAGTGAGAAAATAAATACTGTTTACCTTTTTCTGTTTAAAAATGTAAATTCTTCATGCTGCACAAATTTGTAAAGTAAAATTGCTCAGTACTTATGCATCTCTCATACTTATCTTCTAAATCAACAGTGATAAAATCAGAATTTTGAAAGTAATAGAGTATATAATAGGAAATTCTCTTTGTCACTTGCATTAACACAGTGCAATGAAGTCCAAAATATAAACTATGGTTCTGACAATAGTCACTGGGAAGATAAACTTATCATGGATTATATATCTTCTTTTAAATAATGCATCACATGTTTTTCTGAACCACTGCAGTTCCTTCTCAAGGTGTTGTAAAAGTTGAACAACCTGAAGCATATTTATACAGATTAAGTGGTTTCTAATACTCCAAAGAGCACTTAATCTGCATGAATGTGCTTCGTGTTGCTATGTGCTTCTACAGCCTGAACAAGGAGCCTAAGTGATTCTGAAAGTCTGCTGCACATTCATATTTTGATAAGTCAAACAAAGGCAAAAATGGAAGAAATATGTTAATTGGCCCTGGCAAGCAAGACAAACAACTGCCAATCAGAGGCTTTCCAGACTGAGCTTCTTATTCTCCAGCCACGTCCTTAAAATGTCTCAAATTATACTAATAATGCAAGTTATTATGCTAATATAGACTCAAAGATGGGATAATGCTGGAAATTATGTATCCTTGATAAAAATGTTCCATAATGACCATGACTAATGTTTATTAAAATGCTGCCCTAGAAAGTGAAGCAAAGGCCAGCTGGTTTACCTTAAGGGTTCTGCTGTGGCATTTTTCAAATATTCTATCGCTTTTTCTAGCAGACCATCTAAATGAGAAAACAGTGGTAAAACACTTGGCAAAAAAATCTTCAGATTCTGACACCTTCCTCTGGCAGAGCCATGAAATGGTTATTCAATTGACAGGTAACGTATCTATAAGGTATGCTGAAAGTGAAATGCTCATAAAGAGAATTTAAACATAAAACCAACTTATTTGTGTATCAGTTCCACTCTTTGCCCAGTGTTGACTAAAATAAGGGGAAGAAATTACAAGGGCAGAATTAGCACAAAACTGGTTGCTCTTCCTGATTAATATGGGGGGACAGACTCAGTGGTGTGTTGGTGTATTTTGTTGCAGATGTCCTTCCTCTACCACTGTTTGAGTTAAGGACACAAGAAATGTCTTGTGGCGAGCAGAAGGAAAATATTCTCCTACTCTATTTGCTTGTGGGAAAGGAAGAAACTTGGTGGTAGGTAGACTCTGAAGGCACTGTGGCATATATGAAAATTTTTAGTCATGTAATTCAGGCTGTTACGGAGGATAAGTTTGAAAGACTGTCAGAATGAGGTGTACTGTCAGCAAGGTGCACTGTTTAAGTTTCATCCAAAATAAATACAAAGGCATCAGCATTTTTTGTTGTTGTTTTACTCTATGCAAAGTAATAGTGTGTGGGATCTTGTAGAACATGTAACAAATATTAAGTACAAACTACTTTTCCAGCAACTGGGTCCCAGAGCTGTATAAATATCTCCAGAAAGCAGTGCCCAAGGCTTTAAGAGTATGTGAAATGAAAAGGATACATCTGTCAGCTGGTGTGTAGCACAGGAGGCAAACTGCTGAGTGAATTGGCAAGGGAGAACAGAAGATGATAATGAAGACAGCACTAAAGTCACTGGAAGAGACAGAAGGTAACATTTGCTGGTCTTCAGTTCAGCATGGTTCAGAGCAATGGATCATTTGGAATAGTTCATAGATTCCTAAGGCATAAAGGTAATTTCTTCACAGAGTATTCGTCCTGGATATCTACTGACACCTGTCCTGAGAGACAGAAACAGTTTTCCAAGCTAATAAACAATTCACATAGTGCTTGCCATAGTAGGGCAAGGAGTATTTGGGGTTCATAAAGGACTAGAGTAATAGCTGTAGGGAGAAAGGAAAAGTGAAGGAAAAATGATGTGTGGCTCAGAGTTGCCATTCCTTTTTCTTGTTTATGTTTTCTGTAAGTTTATTTATTGTAATCCTAAAACAGCACTACAAGCTGACCCCAGCCTCTGGGGAAAAGGGAGGTCTACCATAATATCTTTGGAAGGGAAAGCTACATGTCAAGGAAAATACATATAAATGGATGCTTCAACCCAAACAGTTAAGCTACAATACTGAATAACTTACACAAATACATTTGTGTGGGATGTGCCCTAATTCCAACTGTTCAGAAACTGCCATACTGAACAAGCCCTTTGTATGCATAGGGACAGGATGTTTTCTACCCTGACACCTTAAAATGTTAGAGGTAATAAAATCAGTGCAATGTGCAAAGCATGACACATACCAAACTGCTTCTTCCTCACATTTGTCACTTTAATGAAGCCATAAAACTTGGGCATGCAGTGAGGCTGGAGGAATCACTGGTGTTTGAGGTTTTTTTTTAAATACTTGGGTGGAATATGGCTCTTTTGTCATGAGGCTGGATAGGTTTATAGGTAGAGCAGAACAGACAGATCTCCACCCTTTTAGGTTCCTCTAGAGTTGGATGTTAGAATAAAATTCAGGGCTGTAAAAGAGTTTTCCCTGCAATCATTAGTACCCACTTACTATTGTTGCTTGAAAATTGTAATATGCCTCTGACGTGTCCCAGAAATGTAAGTCTGCAGGACAGCCAATTCCTAAAAAAAAAAATATTTTTGAAAAAGCAGGTCTAAAAGGTTCGGTGCCATAACACTGCATTTTATTTGCATGCTGTAGGATGGTTTCTTCTTCATTTCACCACACACTGGTTCCAAAAGAAATTAGACCATATGGTGAGCAATTTGCCCATGTGTGCAGTTTACCTACTTTGCCCCTAACAGGTGTGGATATCACAGCAGGAATGGACTAATGGGACTTTTGTCACTCAGCTGTTTGCCTGCTGTGAAAGGGCACCCTCTCTCACTGCCATTCTTCATCTCCCCATCCTCCAGACAGCTGAATGGCTAAGTGCAGCATGTTGCCTGATGCTTGTCCATCTCTTCTATGCCACTGCTTGGTTACTTTTTGAACTGGTCTTTTCAGGAAGCTGCTTGCAGCTTCCCCATTATCCCTGTCATTCCTGCCTTCAAAACGTACCAGACACAACTTCTACAGGACCGTGCTTCAGCCCCACTAACACCTCCCACCTCCACAGCCTCTGGGTCTGCCACCCTGCTGTTGTGGGTTTTTGGTCACAACAAGGATGGGAGCCCAACCCCCTGGGCCCTTTGGAGGGAGCTCCTCTGCTGAGTTCTTTTCCAGGGGTGAACAACGAGCTGGACACTCTTTCTCTTGGTCTTCAGAGTTTTGTTTATTCTTATCTTATCTTAAGTCCAGCACACTGTCTCCACCAGACTTAGCATGGGAAAAGCGAGGCACAAAATGGACCCTGAGCACCCAAAACCAAGGCCTTTTAAAGATATTTTACCCAATTATCTTCTAATATGTACTTTGTTTCTACTTTTCTACCAATAACTCCCACTTAACTTCCACACTACTACTCACACTCACCAATAGTCTTCTACAACAAGAACTACAAGAAATGGAGGTGAAAAGGGACAAGAAGGAAGAAGGGGCAACACCCCAAATCCTCCATCTTGTGTCCTATTCACTCTTATATTAAAATCCTAAAACCCTAATTTCTACACTCTATGATACACTGTGAGAAAAACTACTACTGCCACATATTAAAATCCTGTGTGCTCTAACTCATCCCAAAGTTTTGGCAATTTTTCCCGGGGACGAAGGTTAAAAGTAGTGTTCTGCTGAGGGTCAGAATTTCTTAAAACAGGCAGAGAGATATTCTCTGTGCCCTGGATCCCAACACCTGTTTTCCAGTGGTGCAAACACCACGATTTTCCTTCCAGCGGGCTGTCAGGGCCAATGGGTCCTACCAGATCCCAGCATATTCTTGAACTTCTGGGTGCTTAAGATCAGCAGTGGACACAGGGAGCAGAAGGTCCTTGTACAGCAGGGAAAGATCTCACTGTCACTTCTCTTTGTGTGCACCTCCCTTAACCCTGGGAAGAGATCACAGCACAAAATGTGTTCAAAGCAACAAGAGTGCTGAGTTCACCAGTATTTTCATAGCAAAGTTTTGTAGATACGAATTTCTCAAAAAACTCCCATTTCTTCTCCCCTTACCTTGCCTTTCTGGTTGAAGCTCTGCCAAGCTAATGAAGCCAACAAAAGCAGGAAAAGCAACATAATAATCCAACTGACACAAAGTAGTTATAAATTAATACAGGCAGCTCCAAATTCAATCTGCTGTTGTCCTGGTGACGGACTGGGAAGCAACAATAATTTTTTTGTTTTTTCTCAGGCTGCAAGATGTCATCCACAATAATCTGTCTTCCCTCTACGCCTTCCCCAGTCTTCCCTTGATGTTTCCCCTTTTTCTCAATCTCTTTTCCAATGATATAGCTTTGGAGTTAAGCAATCCTTAAACTTTCAGTGCTATCTTCTACTGTACCTTTTCCTTCATTTTTTCATTATTTTTTAAGAAAAGCTCAGAGGCACTGGACCCTTAGTCCTCTGAAGAGTTCCCTGCTCCCTGCAGTTCTTGCATTCCCTTTTTTACACGCTGTCATGAAGCCCTGTGTGACATTAGCTCAGTCCAGAAGCCAGTATGCCACTTTGTCACCCTGCTGCTTTGTGCTCCTTTGACTCCTTTCTGCCAGGCACACCAGTATTTCTACTGCTGATCTCTGACTCAGAGCAAACAAATAATGAAGCTGACCTCATCTCAGAAAATAAAGCAGTCTTTTACCTGGACACATGGTAGCAAAGGGGCTCAGGACTCCATTTCACCTTGGTTTCTCCGTTTCACTGCTTCTTTGCTCTTTTTTGTCATTTTCACTCTTCCTGTGCAAAGAAGAAAATCTTCTAATATAAATTTTTTTAGAATCCAAACTTATTATTTTCGTGACTTTCCTTTTCTGCTAAGAATTTTTTTTTAAGTTTTCATGTTTCCTGTAGAACACATAGAAGTGGGGCAGTTTGTATGTTCTTCAGTTGTCAGAGCAATGATGGACACTAATATATCACATATTTACTTAAACTACACCAGTAGTCTGTCCCCCATCAAGAGAGAGTACAGAAATTTGCCTAGACAAAGCATATATCAAGTATGAAAAATTACAAATAGAGAATGTGTGCATATTTGATGCCACAATATGTTAGAGTAAGATGTTTATAAAAGCAAATAGAGTTATGTAATTCCTATTGACCTGCTTAGCTGCCTTTGTTTCCTTCAAAAATTTCCTCTTTCAAAAGTGAAAGCACTAAGAGTATTAACGCACACTACATTTAGGAATTAGCTGGAGTGGTGGTGTAACACTCCCGTAAGGCAACATTTCTAAAATTTGATGTGAAGAAGGCACAATGTTCTTTATAAAAGAGGGCTGAGGTGGGGAGATGTTTGGTCCAAATTGTCCATTGGAATAGGATCTCAGTGCAATGTGTTAAGACAAAAAAAAAAAAATCTGTTCTATTGCTAATCAGAGATTGTAACAGAGTTATGTGGTTTTCACCCTCAGTTATACAGGTGTCTCTTATCTGTTTTTTCTTTAATTTACTAAACAGGAACATGAGAGTGAACTTGGAAGTTCACAGTTGGGATTTTAGAATTTCTGATTCCAAAAGTTAGTTGCACAGTTATAGGTGATTACTCATGTTAAACAAAGAGAAATTGTGAAGATGGCTAGAATTCAATTCAGCAGAGTAAATACTTGTAATACAGCTATATATGGAATAAATTCTTCTTTAAAATTCTCCTGAAATATGTGTTTGCCTGAACACATCAAATTTACATCTGACATCAGAGAAAGACCCAAGAAAGTTATGCCAGTCATATTCTTGGCAGCCATCAGTAGAGTAATGCTGTCAAATATGGTATAAATTTCTTATTAGCACATTGTACATTCTGCTCCTCTTGCCTCACCCACAGCCATGCAAACTGGAGTGGGTGGAGGCTGGTGACAGCTTGGTCCCCAGGCAGGACCAACAGGTGGCTCTTAAACACCCAACAGCATTGAATGTGTCACAGACCCCACAACAGAGAGGAAATCATCACCAGGAAGAAACAAATGCAGGAGAGGACTCCTGCAGCTAACATAACACACCAAGGTGTCAGACAACAGCAGGAATAATCCCATGGCCTTGGTGACCATAGCATGAAACACATCTGTGAGCAGAGGATCCAAAAAGAGGCTGGCAATATGACAAAGAAGGGGAAAAAGCCAAGGAGCTGCATCCAAGAAAGATGGCAAAAAACTAGGTGGAGAATCAAGAAGACATTTGCTGTCATGATGTCAGCAATTAATGGAGCACTCTGATAAGAGCTTTTTGCTCAGCAGCAGTGAAGTCTAAGATGGTTTTGAGAATTCCCATCTACCTCCCTTTCCTACTGCCATTTTCCCACACCACACCCTTACTTTTCACTGTTGCTTCTTGCACCCTGAACAGAGGAGTTACTCCCACTTGAAAACTTATCTAGCATAAATGACAGAGAAAAGAAGGGCTGATGTGGAGAGAAATAAATGAAGAGGTGACGATTGCTCAAGACAGCACTACTGGAATGTGAACTTTGCCATTCTGTCCTGTGTGCCTTCACTTATACACTTCTTTCCCCAATACTGCTGTGCTCTGCTCTAATCCCTTGCAAAGCTGAAATAGAAGGGTACAATCAAATGACTCACCCCTCCTGCCTGCCCAGGACCCCCCTGCCATCAGATGAGGCAGGCTGGGCTCCTCAGGGAGCCCAGAGAGACAGACACCCACCATTCAGGCATCTGAGACCAGCTCTGCTGGCTGCTTCCCCTCAGTCAGAAATCTGATTCGAAAGGACAAGCTGGAAAAGTCGATGGAATAGCCTGACATTCCCCTCTGCACAGACACGCGGCTTCAAAAGAGGAGATGAAAGGCAGCCTCACCTTCCTGCTTCCTTCCCCAGGGGCACCTAACCAAGGGGTTGGTTGTTAATATACTCTTTGGGAAACTGGGGTGCTTAAAAACACATACTAAAAAGGAAATGGCCTAAATTAATCACTTTTTGGCAAGTGCCCTCTACAGCTGATACAGACTGGTGTGCATCAAGAGCACTTTCAAATAGAATGCAGTAGCTGTTCCTGGTTTTGGGATTGCAGGTGGGCCAGATGCCATAACTGAAACCTACAAAAACCAATGATGGAAGTTGAAAAGCAAGCAGACTTGTTCCAGAGAAATAACGTGTTGAGAAAGACCGCAGAAGCCACAAAGTTCACAAGTTCACCCCTATTGCCCAGCACACATCATGGTTTAACCCCCCAACCCACAGCTAAGGGCCACACAGCCACTCACTCACTCCCATCCCATCTCCTGGTGGAGAGAAGAATCGGAAAGAAAAGGTAAACTTTGTGGGTTGTGATAGGAACAGCTTAAAAATTGAAACAAGATAAAATATAACAACAGCAGCATCAGCATCAGCAATAATAATAATAGTAATAATAATAATAATAATAATAATAATAATAATAATAATAATAATAATAATAATAATAATAATAATAANATAATTATTATTATTATTATTATTATTATTATTATTATTATTATTATGTAATATACAAACACTACTAATACTAATAATAACTATTAAAATGAGAGAGAGGAACAAAACCCAAAAAAAGTAGTGCACAATACAGCTGCTCACCACCTGCTGAGAGATGTCCAGCCCATCCCTGAAAAGTGATCAGTCCATTCCAGCCAACTTCCCAAATTTATATACTGGGCATGGCATTTCATGGTGAGGCACATCCTTTGTCCAGTTCAGGGCACCATTCCTGGCCATGGTCCCTCATGGCTTCTTGTGGCAGAACAGGGCAAACCAAAGAATCTATGACTTAGAGTAAGCTCTGTTCAGCCACAAGTAAAACATCAGCATGCAATCCACATTATTCTCATACAAAACCAAAACACAGCATTGTACCAGCTACTAGGGAGAAAATGAATCCCACCTGAAACGAAACCAGGACAGTCTGGTCACAGCTAGACATGTGCTGTGTTACCCACAAGCAGTTTGCCATTGCACAAAGTCCAGCAAAATCCCCTTTTAAGCACATTCATTCATTGTTGGCCCCCAGTTCTCAGTTATATCTATATATGGCTTCAAGTTTTTCCAAAAATCCAAGCTGGATGCAGCCTTTCTGAGAGGTACTCAGATAAACCCTGTGTCCACTCTGTATCACAGGAGCTGTCCTGTGCCCTGACCTGGTGCACAGGGCAGTTATAGACTGTTAGTTATAGTTATAGGAATATAGTTATACTTATAGGACTATAGTTATAGTTATAGGACAGGCTGTCTGTGGGTCACGCTTACAGATAGTCCTTCAGGACAGGTGTAGGTGGTAACATAGAAGGGAAATGCCATTTAACACACTAATTTTGTCCATGAATTTAATAGGAATAGAGCTGCTTTTTGCAATAAGTACTCCTGCTATGCACTGATTAGTTCAGATACGTGCACCCATATGTATTTATGTGCACATGTCTATGCAAATATACATTTATACACATTTTATATTATAACAATTTCTTATGTATAATGTCTTTTCTAAACAGATGGTTGCACAGAAAGATGCAACAAGTTTTGTTGGATAAGTACTAGACCTGTCAGTTGACACACAACAATATTTTTTATTATACATTCATCTTATCTTACTGTAGGTTTGAATTGCAAACAAAAGCTAACATCAACCTCTTTGAACATATCCTAAATGGGAATGATTTAAGACTACTTAGGGGAAGGATCACTCATTTTTTGTTGTGCCCCCACCTTATTTGCAAGTTAATGCACAAGGCAGACCTTAGGCAGTCTTAATTCAGTTTGGTCTCCCAGCTCTCAGATCCCTCATCTGTACACTGCCATTCAGCACAGCAGGGGTGTCAGGTTCTCAGACCAGAGCAACTTCAGTCCCTCTAATTATTGAGTGAACTTTGTCTTTGGCTTTCACTGAGGTAATGGAGCCCACAGGGAGCAATGATCAGGTCTGAAGTATAATGAAGGTCATTCTTATCAAGATATTTATTTCTTTAAATTAATAAGAATGCAGAAAAACACCTACCTTGAGCTGTAAAGACACTTGTGTTGTATAAACTAAAGGCAAACTACAGATAAAACTGTATCACAGGAAGAAACACTAAGAGCTTCTGAAATGGAAAAGAAAGAAATCTGCATCATCTGCACTGCATGTTACCCATAAGACTCTCCAAAGTCTCATTTTACCACTACTGTATCCCTGCTGAGGTGACTGGCATTCAGCCTGTGGAGTGGGATAGCTGCTTAGAGTTTCCCAGGTTTCCCAGGTACAAGCATAGATAAGCAGCCAGAGAAGTTCGAAAGACAAACATGGGATAAAAAGAAAATCTTTGTGAATCACACTCACTCTAGCTTAGTCAGCTGGGGAAGATAAATCAGCTGTACAAAACCTGGCTGCATTTGTTGTCTAGACAAAGTTAAGCTGGATGAAAAGGTAGATCCTTTCTTCTTTTAGAGAAGGGATGTGTTTGTGGAAGATACTACTGAGATAACCCTGAGGGATGAAATCTCCCCTTTACTCACAGTGCAGGGAGCACACATGGAGTAACTGGAATTATTGAGACTCCCGTGCTATGGGGGGACCTCCACAGTCATAAGAGCAAGGCTGTGGAGTGTTAATGACAAAATCTAACAGGAGTATGAGGGTAGGGAATAAGACCTTTTTTCTTTTAAAGACTTGGGGAGCAGTGATAGAGAATGTTATGTTTCAAATAGTTAGGTGCATGGTTAATGGTGTTAAGGACTGATTCAACTTTAACTTTCAAAAGTCTTCAAAAAGCATCAGAACACAATGCCAGTTAGGGCTGCAAATCCAAGCACTGCTTTGGAGGCTATTGCAACTGATACCAAGGTGACTTTGTGTTAAGTCAATATGCTTTAGCAGACTCCTCTAATGAAAACAAACAAACAAGCCAACAAACCAGCCGCTAAAAATCACCACAAGTAAAATGTCATTCCAAGAAAGTCGAAAGGGTCTTTGTGAATGAAGTTTTCTTTCACAGTATTAAAGATATAACCTGCTTCTAAGCTCTGAATGGGGCACATGGCAATGAAATTGATCCTGTTTTCTTTTGTTTGGGATTTTCAGAGCTCTACTCAATTATTCTTTCCTCTTACATAGAATAAATGAGGACAAAAAAGACCTTTGTGTTTTCTAAGTAATGGTAAGATAGACAAGGAAAACATGGCATATAATTTCTTTCAACTCTTAAAGACTTCTAAATAAAGTACACCTTCCAGTGTACTTCCAGTGAAGGATTCACAGTAGCACTGAAAGACCTCTTTGAAGGACCAGCTTTCTTCCAGAGAGGTATCTCATTATATGTTTCCATTCCTGCATCTTTGATTCAATTAGATATTATTCAGAACATGCTGAATTTCAAATATCAAGCTACCAAATCTTAGAATAACTTTTAAATNGGCAACTTTTTGATGCTTTTAATTTTTTCCTTTTTTTTTTTTTTTTTTTTTTTTTTTTTTTTTTTTTTTGTTACAAGGGGATTTAAAGCCTGTTTTATTCCTAACCACAATACTGCTAACATGACTTTTGGACAAGCTGACCTTCATGTCTGGATGATTTCATAATTGCATCCTATTCTGATCCTTCAGACAATGCATCCTGATTGTGTCATGCAAGCTGGGAATGTTTTCCTCCTGTGCATCTCCTAGCCCCCTCCTCACAAACAGAATCTTCTGCTCAACAGAAGTACATCCAAGATTTTCTTGAAAATAAAACACAATTTCTAATTCATTTTTCTGCCTGGGATTTTGAGATAATTCTTTTCCTTTGTTACTCAGAAAGTTCTGAAGATTCCTTGTTTTACAAATATAAATATAGGTGGATTTTTCTATCTTTTTTTTTGTTTGTTGTTTTGTTGTTTTTTTTTTTTTGGGTAAAGCTCTTCTATTTTGTTTCCTTCTAGTGTGTCTGTTAACTATTTAGTATATTCCTTTGCAGCCTTTTTGAAATGTGACAAGCATTGTTCTCTCTTCACAGTTCAGAACTGAAAGTAAAATTTCAGTACCCTATTTTGCCACACATCTGCCACTCATAGAATGTAATGTAGCTGAGATGAAAATAAATGCAATTCTCTTGAAAAAATCTGAACACCCTCCAGTCCTACTAATTCCAAGGGAACTGTAGCCTATTAACAACTCTGAAGACAAGGCTTGTTCATGCAGTCCTTTGCTCCCCTGCAAAGCATATAGTGAATGCCACCACAGTGACACACACTGAGTGACATGTGCTTCAGTTAGAGTGGGTTTAAAACTGTCTCTTTGAATTTACTTAGCAAAATCCTGTTCATGATGTCCTTTTTGCCTAAATTTCAGTTACTATTTCCTGAAGTCCCTACTGTGTGTAAAGAAGGGAGGACTTTGCTCAGATTTGTGAAATGGACAACTGAACTATGATTTCTGCAGGTCCAAAATATTGTTTTGTAACTCTGACAAGGCTAAAAAAATCTTTCAATAATTTTGAAAACAAGCTATTCTATTGAATGTTGATACACTGAATATTTTTTAATATAATTTCATGTAGCTCTTGTTTCTATTGCATTTTAAGGTTCATAACTAACTCTTCAGATGGTTAAAATGCACATTACTGTTAGTTCTAAAGAGACTTTGCTACATTGCACTAATTGAAGATTTTGTAATTTAAATGTATAGCATTAAAAAGGAAATACATATCTTTTATGTTCTTCTTTTCTGCACTATCAACATTTCTTATTAAATAGCCACACAGTCTTCTTTCTACTACAAAAGATGCACACATCAAAACCAACCAACTCAGTGAAGTGTTTTATTTGCCACAGTATCTTTATGCAGTCGGACAGAAGGGTATTATTAATACAATATAATTCTACAGCAGAAAAAATCAGACTTCAAGCTATCTAGTTTTTCAGGAGCAATAATGGGAGTGTTAGAGTCAAGATAGCATAAGCAACTGTCATCCTTTGACCAAGCTTTGAACTATGCCTGCTCTATGTTCTTCCACCTTGGCTAAAACCAGTGGAACAAGATAAAAGAATATATTTTTAAATAAAAATGAATGTTTGCTAAATGTACCACTGGATTCAAATACTTAGCAAAACTTCTGACCTTCAGTCCTGCTGAATTCAAAACACAAAGGCAGCTTTGAAATGCTGCAAATTGGGCCCAGCTGACATTTAAACATCAATTCTGAATGTGTCCACACCAAAATATCGATGCATCAGAACTGGGGCTATTGATTCTTTTCAACATGTTTCAGCCATCTGCTTTCCTTCACTTAGTTTCTCTTCTGTCAGTTCTTACAATGAATAGACTTTGGCTGGGGATTCACACGCAAAGAAACCTCTTGTTTGAAATAAAAATGGATCAAATAATAGTGTTTCCCTGAAATTGTTGCCCAGACCTTGTCTGACCACACTGCTAGCTCTGTTCACCCAGCCCTGCTAACAGGAATGTTCTATAAAACAGCTGTTGCCTCTCAAAATCTTTCATGGAAAGCCCTTGTCCTGAAAAACAGCAAGAGTCCAACCCACAAATTGCTGGGATCCTGGGATTCCCGCTTTTCTGGTTTTGGGCTGTTTGGAGTAACACCAGGGCATGGTTTAGCCCGGGCTTTTGTCTTCAGAATTCCCCAAGCCATCATTTTGGACAGACCACTCTTCTTCATTCCTCTGCCAAGTCAAGCAGGATGCCTTCAAGCACCTTGGATCATCTTCATCTGTGGTCATAAAGGAAAGGAAAACTCTCCTGGACAGAAACATCTACAAGTTTCATCAAATTGTCCTTTTTGCCCTCACTCAGCTGTTTGATCCCTCCTTTCCCTCTCTTCAGATCTTGGCCTCTCTGTCCAATGACAAAGGATTTCAATGCTGAGGACAGAGGCTGCCAAAAACAAACTCAGGATTCACCTTGAATGATCTCTGAGTTAGGCAAGAGCTCAGGACCAAGTCAAACCCAAATTCACATGGTTGGTGATATTTTTCTCTCATTCACACCTAGTGCATAATTCTTTCTAGAGTTTTAAAGCATTCTCGAAGGGATCTCAGGAAAGAAAAGCTCAAAAGCAGGAGCAGTAAGAATGGCACCTTATGTTGTAGGTCTGAAGAAGACAAGGGAAGCAGGGATGTACTGGAGGAGTACTGCAGGTACTGGTATTATTCTGCCAGTACCAGCAGGTGGGGTGCTGCACGGGAATGTTTATTTGGCCAGGCATTTCTGAAATCCATTTTGATTATTAGTGCTAAATTAAGCCTTTAATTGCTGTTTGCTCTTGGGGCTTTTGGCTTTCTTGTTGTTTTTGTTGGGTTTGGCCTTTTTTGAGGGAGGACTTATAATTTAATCTGGTTTTTTTATCTCTGAATGCTGGCAGCCTGTCTGGCCATATGGCGTTGGAGAACAGTTCTGCTTGGCTCCCATTGTGTCCTACCACTTTGCAATCAGATATACCCAGGTGTTCTGAAAAGATGGAGGCAGATCATTGTCCCCATTTTATGAATGAGGAAACTGAGAAAGAGGTCACGGGGTTTGCCTGGTCCTTCTTGGGACACAGTTCCTAGAACAGAGCAGATGACCCCTTGGCACACTCCTCTCTGGAACAGCACTGTTGTCTGGGATGGCAGCATGAATGGCACAGGTGTGGGGGAGCCAAAGGTAGGCACAAGCTGTTCAGTTCAGATTATCATCAGGTTTTAAGTGCATTCTCCACTTTGCATTTGAAAAACTAACTGATTGTGCTATTATGTTTCTCCTCCCTTCCAGATGCATCCAGCTGCATTTCTGCTCACACCAGAGAGTAAGGGACACAATCTCCACAAATTCTAAGTGTTGGTACTTGTCACAGAAAGGAAAAATACACTGACTGATTTTTTTGTTTGGTTGGTTTTTGCTTAGCTACTTTAACTGAAACAGGTGCCAAAAAAAAATAGGTGGACAGAAACTTTCAGGTAAATAAAATTAGGCAGAAAAACAGCAAAAAGAAAAAATGAAACCTGCTTTTAAATCTCTGACACCTGGGATGTAAAGAGATGTTTGAAGCCAACAGAGAGCCTAATGAGTAGGGTCAGGTTTCACTACCTGATCTCCATCTCCATTTGTAATGTATTGTCCTAGGCCACTTCATCTGAAAAATTATTCAAAGAATAAACACGTTCTTAGCTTTTGCTGTTATGGCCCAGTATATTTAGTCAAAGAAATTGGGTCAGTGTACTTTTTATTTTCTTTCCATTCTACTAACTCAACAGGATACTGGCCACATTCCAAGCATGCTGTGTCCCATTCCAGATTTCATAGACACTGAAAAAAATAATACCAATGAAAAAATGGACTGTGGATGGCTCAGCTGACACAGCCACAGGCAGGAAATGGCTGGTTGTTGCAGCATATTATCCACAAAGCAAGGCAGACTGTAGGTTTTGTTATTTTACATTTCATCCTGCCAACCATGTCTACTGGTTGTTGCAATCAGAGCTGCTGCTGATGCTGCTGCAGGGTAGAAAGTAAAAAAATAAAATAACAAAGATGGAACAGCAGAAGCTTCTGCAAATGCTATGAATACACACACTGGAGCAGTGTAGGTATAACCTGTCATTGGCTTGATTAAGTAATTGGTCTCTGATACTTATTTTATTGTACCTTGTTAGAGGACTGGGTGATATTGATTAAAGTGGTCATGAAGATGAGAAAGTTTTGTGAAATAAAATAGTTTGTGAAAGAGACATTATGAAAGTATTTTTGGTGCACAGTGGAGAAGCAAAGGAGCTATAGCTATATGCATGTGTATATATATATATATATATATGTATATATATATATGTATACATGCGCATTATGCATGTATATTCATATATATATATGTGGGACTAAAAGCTTCTGAAATCTAAAAGCATTTTCCAAATATTAGCTTCTCTCCTTAGTCATCTTAATATGATTATATAACTATGCAATTTCACTATAGAGGAGGAAGCATTGTACACCTACTCTTGTACTCTTGGCATAATGATAATATACAGGAGGGTGTTGGAAAAAAGATTAATAACTAATTAGCTTCACAATATCACTCCTGAATAAAAACAAAGGTGCCTTTTAATTTCTATTCCCTTAGAATAATTTTTGTGTGAAAGGAACAGCTATTTAAAATCTTCCCTTGTTTCTCAATTGTTGGGATTTTCTTGGCAATTGTATTTTTGGTGCGTATTTTTTTCAGCCTGGACAAAGAAGACAGAGAAGCTGACAGTCTAAAGAGTGTGTGTGAGTGTATGTTTGTATATTTACACATATGGGTGGGGTGGAGAGGTAGATAAAAACAAGGGGAATATTTTTAACAGATTGGAAATTTAGTTAGGAAATATTCAAAGAAGTCCAGATGCTGCAGAGAGCCCCATAAGATTCAGTTGTTCAGGTTGCCACAGCACCCTCCAGTGCTCCCATTTAAACCATGGAGAGAGCACCCAATAGAGCTGGGACAAGAGTGATACTCAGTTTATGCGCAACATTACACACCAAGACACAGGCTGTAACCTTCTGTAGAGTCACAGTGTCTCAGCTATTGCTTGAATTAATTGAATGACTGATCTGCCCTCAGTAAGTGCAGAGCAACTTCATGTTCAGTGGAGCAGCAAACAACGCAGGGATTTTCCTAGCACTCCTATCAAAAGGTAAGTAACGCCATTATTCGGGTAAAACTGAGGCGCTGAGAAATCCCAAAGTACATCACAGACACAACTGGGAATAAAAGCTGGACTCCCCAGTTCCAGGCTTGTGCAAAAACCAGTAGAAAACTCATCTCCTTTTAGTCAGTGGGGAAAACCAGCTGAATTCCCACGGGGGAGCTGGGAATTACTCAGTGTAATCCTACGATTAAAAGCCAATACTTTTACTAAAATAAATCCTATTGTAATACATGCAATGTGCAAAAATGAAGCCACAATAAAATAGGGAAACCAAACCAACCTGTTCCATTGTTAATGAGCTAAGATTGTTAGTGGTTTATTCACACTTATCAGACTGGTGTCATACAGCAGCCGTGTTCTGGGAAAGCTTGTTACGGACAATCTCACAATCATTAACAGGGATACACCTCCAGCCTCCCACCAGAGAAGCACTGCCTTATCAGAGGTAAAATGCACTTAAAATAATTGTGAGCTAGAGCCCGTGAATTCTGCCAGGAAATATATCAAACCATTTTGGGATTCATTTTTCTGATTCTTGTTTATTCTTTTCTTCTGGACTAAACAAATACGCTGTGTAACCAAACATGTATCCAGAATGCACTGCCTGAAGTCAGGATGGTTTTGGCAGAATTTGGAACACAACCCTAATCCCCAAGTCCCGGCACTCTTTCATCAGGGCAGAATTGCAATCAGGGCCTTGTAGCAGCAATCAAACAGAAGTGAGTGTCATGAGAACAGAGCACATGGAAAAGTAGGAGAAAATTGGATGGCACTTAGGACAGGTGAGAGATAAAGCGGTGTTATTGAATAAAACCAGTAGCAAGAATTCCTGACCTATTTATGACAATTTGATTAAGAAGGTGAGAGGTAACTAACAAAGTGGGGAGATGATAGCTAACAACTGATTATGGGAGGGTAAGCACTGACACTGTGTGACTCGGCAGTGGAGTACACTCAGTGGAACTTTCCTCTCTTTTAAAAAGCAGAAACTTTTTTCCCAGGTTTGGGGTTTTTTGGTTTGGATTTTTTTGTTTGTTTGTTTGTTGGTTTGGTTTGGTTTGGGGTTTTTGGGGGGTCTTTTTGTTAATTTGCTTGGATTTTTTTCTTTTTTTTTTCCTGTTGGACCTATCGAAAGAGTGATTCTTCTACCTTATAAAACCAGTGACATTTGGAAGCAAACCAGGCACTGGTGCTTTCAGCCCAGCACCAGCTCAGCATGAAGGTCACAGCCTGCAGCATCACCCCTGCAGAGAAGGGGATACACAAGGTCTAGGTGACTCAGTCACCTGGCTCAGAGCTTGCATGCAGCTGAACTGCCACTCACCCCTTATCAGAGCTCCCTCCACAAGCCCAGTGTCGAGGTCAATTAGAGGGCAGTGTCGGAAGTAACACTCACCAAGTCAAGGGCTGTGCAATGACTAACCTTGGAATTAATCAGGGTCTGAGGTTTTCCTGAGTTACCAGTCATTTCAGCCTGATGCAGACAGTAATTCTTAGGAAAGAAAAGAAGGAACTGGTTGGCCTGCCCAAGCCAGATACTTTAAAAGTGATTTCAATTGCGTTTTTCACCAGCATCATAAGAGAGCTTTCCCCACTCACTTGTACAGAAACCAAGCATCGTGCAACTGTATCTGGGAGAAACAAAGCTGCTTAAGTCAAGAAGCCATGAGTAAAAAATTCAGGTTGCAAATTAACCGAGTGCCTAATATTACATGCTGGAATCAGTTGTCTGTAAAGAAATCAGGGCAGCCCTTTGCAAGTGTGACCTGAATTTTATTTCTTAGCTTCAATATGCCATAAACCACTTCCCTTCCAAACAGAGTACATACTTTTAAAAATCACACTTAATTTTGCATTTTTTTACAAAATCAGAAAAAGAATTACTAATGTTCAAAATGTTCAAAAGAAGTAACTCTTCACAGTCTGTCAAATAGCTATAACAAGAAACTTCCAAAAATAGTTATTTGGAGGTGACTGTATTTCTGTGGTGAGAAAAGTGATTTCCATTGCAGCTTTTGCTTTTTTGCAAGAAAGTAAAATATTCCCTGGAAACACAGATTTCTCCTCCTTTTTGGGTTTGACGGGTTTTTGTACCAGCACATCTATCACGAAATGTTCCTGGGTCAAGAAAATTTCAGCAACACAGTCACAATTTGTTTTCAGTCACTGGTAGATCGTGGAAATTACAGGACAGATTTTTGGTGCATTTTTGAATTACAGAATAGGTTGCAGGGAATCAGACACATGATTTAACATATGTTAGATCCTGCAGACAGATTTGAGCTTAGCAGTAAGCATGTGGCTAGTCTAATTTAGAGGAATTATAAAATTAGGCAGGACTATTTCTAGGATTGGGTAAGTCATTCATTTTTAGACTCACAGCATTTGAAGAATCTGATCGCTTCTTTATTTCTGAAGGATAATTCCCTTCATTTTGTGGCATTAACTAGCTTACACCAATCAGTTCCTCAGTGTCAAAGATAAGTGTCTGCCCAGGACAGCAGCCTGGGCTCCTTAATTCCTCTGAGTAATGTCATAGCAGCAGATGCATTGCCAGGAGTGAGACACAGGTATTTGTAAAGTATGGATCCATGTTTTACACTGTGCCCTGATACACCTGGGCAGACACCTCACCTTGCTAGCAGTGCCTCTGACAGAAAACAACTCTGTTATGCTGCTATGGCAAACAGGAGTAGCTTCTGCTTTAAGCCATTGACCCCTAATAGGAGTCTAAACAATCAAGTGGGTTTTGCTTATCCCTTGTAGCATCTTTACAGCCTGGGTATTTTCTCTGACAAACCTGCTGGCTTCAATTGAAATACCAAGAAATTGGTATTGCTTTCTACATATTTACAGTCATGTATCGCATATGCACTGTGTTTATCTAAGAAGCACAGGGAAGGGTGGCATGGCATAAATCTGCCGATACTTCATGGATAACCTTGGATTAACCTTGCATGATATTCCATTTTATAGAATTTTACAGGCTGAAATTGCCAAACAAACACATGACTTTAATAAAAAAAATGTTATTAAATACTTTTTTTTACCTTTTTGTCCATAGAATATACACTGAAAATAGAATCAGAACACTTTAGCTTAACCTTTTACAAACCTATACCACAACAGAATAAAAAGGCTTCATCACATGTGGAATTTGGCTTTCATTTATAAAATAGAACAGTGAAAAAAACCTACAAAATATAACATTTTTGCCAGCAGGATATTTTGTCCACCTTCTCTTGAAGCTCACAATAGAGAAATGACAAGGTGAAAGGGCAACTGATAGCCATCTTTACCACAGAATTCTTCAATTATGCTTTATCTCTGATGGTTTCTTGTAAAAGAGAAGAATCAAAAACTACCATGCAGATTATAAACCTTACTGTGGACTACAGTAAACAGACTGCTACCTTAAATGCAAGTGTTAACAAGTGTCATTTACCATACTTTGGAGAAAATGTCTGTGCTTTTCTGATTTTTTTTTTTTTTTTTTGAGTTTAAGCTGATTTTTCCTTAGAGGCATCAGGAATAAGTTGTTGCTGGTATATGAAACGAAATTATTTTGTTGCTGAGCTCAAGCTCCATTTCACACTGCTACAAGCATTGCCCACTCCTTCTGAATCATAAAGCACGACAACCCCAGTTTCCTAGCATGAAGTTTCTCCGTGAATAAGGATTAATTGCCAATGAGAGGTCCATAACTTTTACTCATCAAACACTTTTTCATCAATTACTGCTTCGTGGAACAAACATTGTCTAAGCTTTTAGTCTAACTTACATTTCAAAATTGCTTCAGGAAAGTTAAAAATGTCACAAGTTAATCTATAATAAACCCACAGCTTTTTATGTGACAAGGCATGACAACTCATTGCTGTAAAAGAAACTCTGAACTAGCACGCTCAAAAAAACATGCCTGCTAAAAGAACATTAGATTTTCACCACATGCTTATACTGGTTATATACCATTGCATAATTTTTCTTTTGCTGCTTCTTCTGTTTATATTCTCTAAATTTCCCTCCTCCTTTTCTAGATCTTAAATTTCCCATACTGGCTTCTTGAACAAGCTCTCCCTAACCATAAAATTGCACTAGCATGAGGAAAGAAGAGGCACAGGCAGGGGGAAAAAATGGTAAAGTGCACTCCTCTAACAGAAATATCTGTCTAACCCAGACTGTGTGATTACCTGATGAAGAAAATATTTGTAAACATCCAGGTACAAACATCTCAGGTTTTTGAAAATATCAGAAGTAGGTGCTGGGTCTTCACCATCATGTAAGAGTGCATCAAAGTTCAGTTATTACATGTAACACAAGTAGTGCTGATATGTCTGCTGATATTTCTAGTCAATAAATTATTTTTTCCTAGTGAAGTCTAATAATTTTGGCATGAACTGATTGATCTAAATACAGCTTCTGTAATTCAATAATGTTCATGTTTAGAAATTAAGTTTCCCATTGGGTTTGCTAGACTGACGAAATACAAACTTAAAGTAAATGGATCCTGTGCTTCACTTTTGGCATGGTTTTCTCCCTAGACTCACACCAGCAAACCCCACAACAAAATTGATTTGTGGGGGATTTTTTCATCTCCCTAACTGGGATGGGACTGGCAAGCCAAAAGGTTGTATAAAAATGCCATGGAAAAGAATGAGGATACTGAAACCTAATGTCCTAAAAGCAACAAGTTTTTCAATATCCATCTGGGGAAGTCTGAATCTGAGGCTTTAGTGTTCAACAAACAGATGAATCACCTAAGGATACGTGACAATCAGTTTATCAGCTGGACTAGAAAGCTGAATATTCAGCAAGGGCAGACACACATGGTTTAATAACTCTGCTACTGCATGAACACAGGGCCCTGTTATATGCCATGATCTGAGGTTATATAAACACAGACATGCTCAAGCATTTGTTAGGGCTTTTTCATTTTTTATAGCATTACTGGAACCTTCCTGAGAGTGCAGAAACAGCATTTGTTGGAGCCTCATTAAAATAAATGACAGTGTTGCTACTTCCTCAGATAACTTTGCTCCTGTCTCAGCAAAGGTAGGCTGTTCTATTACTGGGAAGCACTCTCTATTGCCAATTCTGTGATAGAGGAACAGCATTCTAAATTTAAAAATCCTTTGCTATTGATCCATGTTTATCACATAATACTACACTGGCTTGCATTAAACAGCAGAGATACATTTTCATCCCTATGAAGGGAATTAAATGCCCAATTCTTATTGTTAATAGTTGTGTGCCTAATGCCCAGCGTGCCTGCCTGCAAACATACCCCCTTAATTGCCTAATGTGCAGTCTTGAAAGAAGCAGATTATTCAGCTTTATGTTTCTGCATTTGCAAATATACCGAGGAACTGGTGGCTGTGGCACAAAGAACAGATTTGTCAATTTGTTTATTTTCAAAACAGGACGGCACAGGGTCTTTGTTCTAGCAACTCTTGGCTATAGAGCTGTGAAATTCTAAAAAAAAAAAAAGAAGCATTTTAACATATGGATTTCTACAGTGTGGGAAGGCTTTGCTTTGCAGTCAGGACTCTTTCCAATTAAACTGAACGTTAGCTCAGCCCATTTAAAATGCATATAAATTGTGCTTACGGGTTTCCAGTTATGCTTATCCTCCTTCTGAAAGATACCATGAAGGGCATGAGCAGAAATGCAGAAATGTTTTAACTCTGAAGTTTACAGCTGAGGTTTTGCTATTGGGTTTTTTCCCTCTGTATGGAAAAATATAGATACCTAAAGACTGTATTTAACATTGTTATTTTGAAATAGTTGAGGGAGTTGTACAGTGAAAGACATATATCCTGAACAATTATTGTTATTCTGCATAACACTAGGGTTAAAATTATTCTGGCTACGTTGAGTAGTCCCCAGAGAACTTCATTAGCTTCAGTGGGACTAAATGCAATGTCACATTACTTGCCAAAATTACAACATGAGAATTCAGTTGTATTAGGTGAAACATACTATTAAGAATTGTATACTTGCAAATACACTCCAAGGTTGGGAATAAATCAGAAAACTTCATGCACATGATTTCATAGTGACTGTATCTATTTTGGAATCCAAGGTTTATTGGAGTACATAACACAGTAAGTCACTGAATCCTTGGTAAAATCTTGCGGCTGAAGTTTTCTCTTTTAAAATAATAAAGACATTTCAAATAGGTTTCTCACAGAAACTGTCTTGAGATTCATTTAGGGCAGATCAATCTGTCCACATTATCTCTATTCACACATTACAACCACCTCCATTGTCATAAGGGAAAAGCACAGACCAGAAAAACATCTAAACAAATAAATAAATCCCTTTTCCTGTGCTTTGAGAAAAGCAGAATGATTCCTTCCCAGAGAAGCCTCAGAGAATTAGGTGGCTAATGGAAGAAGGATGCATCAGCCAGAAGTCTCAAGGGTAACAAGGATGATGAGTTGTTTCCGCAGAGGCAGGCAGAGCTACATCCTGAAACTTTTGGTGTGTCTGAAATCAGAAACGTTTCTGTTCTTCCATCCGGGGGGACTGTTTTGCACAGGGAAGCCCCCTGGGTGCCTCAAGCCATTTCTCATCAGGCTCTGCCTAGGATAGAAGCTCTTGGCTGTATTCTCTCCAGGCTGTTGCCCCTGGGTGGTGATCTCCATGCAGAAAGGTCCCTCCTGCAGCTCACAGTGTCTCTATGCTGTGATAAGGTAGGGAGGAAACCATTCTTAGCTGCTTCATGTCATCAGGGCTGAGGCAGGGCAGAGGTTTACAACTCCTCATGCTTCCCATTTGCTTGAATATTTTTCTCATCTCTCAGACGGGGCAGCAGCACACTGAGAAATAAACCTCTTTGCTCTGCCATATCCCTGTAAGTGATATATCCTCATTAGCAACTGCCTGAGCCAGTCAGTCAAAGTTTTCCCAAATGCTTCTTAGCATCAGCTAAGTCCCATAATATTAATACCACGGATGTCTGCTACATCTCTGTGGGATTTTAGTAAAGAGAGAATGTTATTAAAAGAGATAATGTGGCTTTCCCTTCATTTGTTCTTACCCTATATTTGTTAAACCAGAAGCAGTTTTTCAAGTCACACCAATCAAACACAAACATCTAGGACCTAATGTTCACTGTCAGATGCAGAAATCCAGTTTATACAAAGCCAGATGGGTGCCTGGGAGTGGTGTAATGGTACCAGGAACTTTAGTTCCAAACCAGCTCTCAAAACCAACACTGTTGTTACTGAGTGAGTTGTCACTTCCTCTCCACTAACCACAGCAGAAAAATCATTATTCCTTCTGGCACTCATTAGAGGCACTATTACCTTCCTTGTTATGAAGTCCCAGGTTGTTTGGATCCCATAAGACCCATGCAGTTCTTGGGAATGCTCCAGCTTCATTGGTTCAACTGAAGGGGATTTATGGATGGGAAAGGGGAAGCATAAGATGAGGCAACATATCTCCACGTGAAAATAAATTTATTCTGTTGCACAGGCAGGAACGAAGTGACTCAAAGCTGCGTGAGCAAAAGCTGAAGACTCCTCTAAGCTCCCCACACTACTCTACCTCGACAGGATACAAAGTGATAATTTATCCAAACATTGAAGACAGAGTTCCTCGGCTAGCATAAACAGGAGTTTACCCATTGGCTCTGGCCCTCCTGAGAACAAACTCCCATTGACTGATAAGTGATCCTGAGGATAAGGCACTATTGTTGGGCTGTTTCTAAGAGCTGGCCCTCATAAACTAATCCTTTCATGGGTGCCATAGGCACCACATTCTAAAGCACTAAATTCACTTGAGAAATCCCACAATTAGAAGGCAAATTGACTCACCAATTTCGCCTGTAAAGGTCTTATTTTGCCAACTGTATTTAAAAGGGCACGAATCTAGGCATGATAAGATTAGCAGTGCACAAATAGATGAAGAGGAGGCGGGGCTACCCTGATGTATTTTCAAATCAAATTTAAAAGGAATTCTGTGTGCTCAAGGGCAATTAGAGTCACGCAACTGTAGGTGACTGAAACCCATGACTAATAAAAATTAAATTGGCCCAAAATTAATCATATGCAGCAGGACTGATCAGATTAGCTGCTAAAATGCCTTGAGAGGGTTGGATTAGCAGAAGATACACCCTTCTATCTCAAGACTTAGGCTGTAATATCTTACAAAGGCAAATTAACAATAGAATACATTAGTTAACCCTCTCTTGATCTCTGCAGTGAAGAAAAAAACAATGAAAACATGGCTGTATGTGTTGGGTTGTTCCTGCATTTTCAGTTCTTCCATCAAACTTACTTCAGCAGATGCTGCAGTGCATTGTTGATGGCACACTGAACAGAAAGCAAGAGATGACTCAGTGGTAAGTACAGCACCCCAAGTTTTGCATTATTTGACAGTAAAAAATCAGTTAATTGGGACAGATTTCTAATATTCAACATAAGAATAAGGTTTAGATCAAGGAGATGGGCTAAAACCAGCTGGTCTTTTCATCTTCCCTCCAACCTTCTCTTCCATTATCTGAGCAAGCAGTGGCCTAACAGTCTCATTCATACTAGTTAATTTACAACAGATCAGGAGACAAAATGGCAAAGCAAAACAGCCTTAGATATCCTTACTACCTTCTTCTGTTCTCTAAATCTAGGATTAGACATCCACAGGTTCCTGTTTTAGTTTATCTCTCCATAAAGCATTAGCGGTTCAAAAATAGAGTAAGTATAACCAAAATGTAAAGGAAAAAGAAAATCGTGTTCTCAGTTACCTCAGAAGAAGTAGATACATCTAACCCTTGCATATATAGCCTAAGGATGAGCCTACATATATCCAATAGCACTTTCAAAGACTTCCTTCTCTGTCCCAGGCAAAGGTATTCAGCTGGATTTCCATCAGAGTAAATGGCACTGTGCCCTTGGCTAACTTCAAACATGAAGAAAGCATAACCCTGATATCCAGTGGTTTGCTCTTGATATCTTGTGTTTATTTGTAGGGACCACTAGTGCCTCCCTATATCTTGTAAATAAATAATTGGACAGAATAATTCTCTACTGCAAAATATAGTTCTGATAATTTTTATAGTGGTCTGTATCCATCAGGCATATTCATGTAGCTAATCAGATAAAGCGGGGAAAAAACCCCAACCAAATCCCCACATTTTCTAAAATGCTGCCAAGATAGAAATAATGCACTAAATAAGCAAAATATTGATTTAGTTTTCTCATCAGATGGATCTAGCAGTGTGTAGGAATTTTTCCATCACCTGATATAGACTAGAACACCATCCCAAACTTCTGCTCACTAAAATCTTTTAGTCCACATGCTTGTACAGAAAGTACATCAGTTCTGTAACTTTTTCACTCTCCCTTCTGGAGCATATAAAAATAATTTCTTCAGTTTTCAAGTGCTAGTTACCTAGCACTTGAAAGACCTGTAGACCTTGAAGACCTGTAACTCTAATGAAACTTTTTTGTAATGTGGGTTGCACAGTCATTGGTCACTGTACTGGAAGACGTTTTTAAATTTGAACCTAACATGAATTGACTGAATTTAGTCAAAATATGGACAGGGCCTCATTTATCTGAACTCTGATTTATAGTAAATAGAAAAATTCAGGTTTCATTTACATAACTCCCTGAAGATGCATATTCTGCATAAATTTACTCACCTGTTTTTGTTCCTTTTTATAAACCTAGGAAAAGAAAATCTCTCCAAAAATATCTACTGGGAAGCCTGGGAAAAAAAAATTAATTGATATGTGTGGATGATTTTTTTAATGTTTGGCATTTAGTTCAAGCAGTAAACAAACACATTTTAATGAACAGTGTTATTAAGAAGATTTCATTATATTAAGAAAGCTTCATTATTATAGCTTTCCTTGAATTCACTATTGAGTCAAATATAGCTGCAAAACCTTCAGTGTCTTGGTACTTATGCTTGAATCATCTTTTACATTTTTCATAAGTATCAATCCAAAGAAAGTAAAAAAAAATATTAAGTCCCTATAAAAATTATGTCAATTAAAGTAATCTTTTTTTAATCATCTTCTTATGAAGATGTCCAATGTGAGCATGAGCTCTGTCTTCTCCCCTTACAGGAAGTTTTAGACAAGATTTTAAGCCTTTAGTCACCAACTGAAATATATTTACAGTGCTTATGGCACACAACACTAATTACAGAGGATTATAGGGAAATCTAATTTGGAAGAGAGCTCTGGGCATGACCTAGTTCAAACCCCCACTCAGAACAAGGCTACTTTTGGGTGGGGTTGCTCAGGACCTTGTCCAGTCAAGCTTTGGGTGTCCATGGGGAGTGAGATTTCACAGCCTCTTTGGGATCCTGTCCCAGTGCCACACCACTCTCTCGGTGAAGGACTCTCCCTTTAAGACTTGCTGCACAGGGCCATAGATGCCTTAGCCTGCTGGCTTGCAGAAGGCCTTCTTCCTGCAATGTTCTAGACCTCCTTTTCTCCTTTTTCATGCCCAGCTTTGTTCCTTTGCACACCAGCTGCCAGGGCAGTGCTTTCCAGAGCCTCTGCCACGGTGTCTTTCTTGTGTTGCTTGCAAGCTGCTCCTTCATGCTGTTTCACTCAAGCACCTGCAAAGAGTGATAGCGTTGTTGTGGCAGGGAGGTGGTTTCTGCTGGTGTGACAGTCACCTCTTTCTCCTCTTCTACCCTTTTCCCTCCAGCTGTAGAATCTGGACTGCATTAGAGAACCAACAATGTACATCCACAAAGCTCAGCTACCAAGCAGGGCATAGCACCTGCCTCTCCTCAAAGCATGTCCAGTGCTAATGTTCCTCAGCAGGAGCCACCAACCAGAAGTTTGAGCAAGGGCTGGTGGAAACCACAGACTTACTGTGGAAAAATTACTGTAAGGGAACCCTGCTGCATAGGAGGCAGGAAATGTTCCTCTGGTGACCCTCATCACTTCCTTTCCCAGCTGGCCCATGAGCAGTTTACCCTTCTTTCCAGTTACCACCTTCTTTCTGTCTGTCTGTTTCTCCTTCTCTTACCTGCTTCTTTTTCCCCAGAAATTACTCTGTACACCATCAGCTGTGGATGGACCTTGCTGATACACTTCCATGCATGTGAACCTGTCTCAACACAGTTCGTGTTGAGAATATTTTAGTCAGAATTTCCCTTTTTGCAACTCTGCTGTCATCTCTCACCCCCTTTTTGTGCATGAAGAAAAGTCAGGCTCTGTGCTGCCTCTAATGCTTCCTCAGGTAATGAAAGACTGCAATTAGATACACACACACAAAAACATGGACTTTCCTTGTATGTCACATCCTCCAATCTTCTCAATGTCTTAGCAGCCCTCCTCTAGACTCTTTCTAGTTGTCAACAACTCTTTTGAGGTGCCCCTAAACTGGACTCAGCACTCCAAGTGTAGCTTGTCAGAACTGAACAGCAGGGAAAATCACTTTGTTTAGCCTGCTGAATATACTCTTGCTAATGTAGCCCAGGATGTGTTTAGCTTTCTTCCCCTTGAAGATACAGCGTTGGCACATTTAACACTACCAGGACTACAAGGTCCATTTCTGGAGAACTGCTGCTACCCACTAAACTCCAGCTGGTGTCCATTCATGGGTGTATTCCATCCCAGGCACAGGAATTTACCTTTGCTTTGTTGAACCTCACAATGTTCCTTAATGCCTATACACCCAGCTTGTTGAGGTTCCTCCCTGGCAAGCCCTGCCCTGCATCATGCCAGCTGCATCCCCCAGACTTGTACCAGCCAAAACTTGCAGAGGACTCATCCATGCCAGCCCATCACCCAGGCTTTTGATGAAGATGATGAACAGGATCAGTCTCAATGTCAGATTCCCAGGAACAACAGTCTGCTGCTAATTCAACTTCCTGTCATTAATTACTACTGCACATCCAGACCTTATCTCCTCAGTGAAGTTATGTGGATGTTTTTCCAGAGTATGTCAAAAGGTTTGCTAAATTTGAGGCAAACATCCACTGCTCTCCACTTATCCACAGAGCCTGCCATTTCACCACAGGAAGAATTGAGGCTATTCAAGCACAAATTGATTTCAGTAAACCCTTCCTGGCTTCCCAGGCTTCAGAGCTCTCTCAGGATTTCCCAGTTGCTTTAGCATGGTGTCCTTAACTCAACCACACATTGACAAAAACAACTGAGATTCCTGAGTTTCTATAGTTAATATTCTAGTCTGAGCAATTTTAATGGTATTGTGAAAGCATATAAAGATCATAAAACTTGATGACTTAACATTTCTTAAATTTTCTACCACGGCTTTTTAAGATGTATAGCACAGCACTTTCAAAGGGGACACCCTCTTTTACAACAGTGGGCTTGTAGTCTGCAAAGCACAGATGCTTTCCTTTTAGTGGCTAAGACTATGAAATAAGTGAAACCTTAAGGGCCATATCTTTACTTATTTACATCAACCCATGCATTTTAGCTGCAGTGTAACTGTACTAGTTTATGCAGTTTATGCCAAAGGAGGATCTGGGCTCCAGTTTCTATTTCCAGCTCTGTTTTGCTCATGTGAATGCAGCAGTTAATTCAGAACATATGGAAGAGGTGGGGGAGGGAGCTCCTGTTCTCACAGCTCATGCAGCTAGATTGATTTTTGCTAAAAGTTAAAAAAACCCCACAGCACATACCACATGTGACAAGTCACCATCCTGCATTTCTGATATGAATTATCCTGTATAACAAAATGTGAGCGTAAAATTTAGTAGCACAGCAGTTATGCCACGCAACACTTCACCTGCCTGGGAGTACAGTTATTTCCATTTTCATAGTAATGGGCTATTGTATCCCACAATGTGCTGGGAGAAAACACACTAATAGGATTTTATGTGAACAATTGGAGAACAAATTTATAAAATGGAACTGGACCGGAATTATTTGATTAAATGCAAACCAATAATGTTGTAAACAATACAAAAAGAGAGTAAACCTAAACTGAACGTGAAATAATGAGAGAAAAAAATGTTTTATAGTGCTTAAAATGCACAGGTCAGATCATGCAACTTCCACAGTATCTGCTAAAGCAATTTTACAGTAAAAATGTGAGTTTTCTGTTATAGCAAAAACAGCTCCATTTGATTGACTGGGAGAGATGTATTGCAATACTGAGCATGGGCTCTAGGTTGACAAAAGTATTTATAACTCTTATTTACCTTCTTCATTTCCCACTGAAATCAACTGAAAGTATAAATAATGTACAATTTTTAGATCCGAAAAGGTGACTTAAATCCCTTTAAAAAATGGTCTTGAGTTGGAAGTATTCTTTTTCCCAGAAATGAAAAGAAAGAGTAAATCACAAGAGAAAAGGAAAAGACAGCTTATATTTCACAATCCTTGCTTGAATGCAGCCCATTCCCCTGCTTCCACAGATAAGAGAGTGTTTAAACAAGCAAGATGGCAAAAGCTAGAAGAGACTGGAGAGCCTACAACATAGGCAAAAATACTGCAAATTAGGAACAAACAGAATGAGGACAGCAGTTAAGTGCTTATAAATACCCATTTCCTATGGCAAAGCTGTAATCCAGATTCAAAACTGCTCGTTTGTGTCTTTTACTGAATTTTCATTGCATCTCCAGAGGCAGGAAGGCAGGGAGGAGAGATGCCAAAGCGACACAGTGCCCTGAAGTTTCACTACAGCTCTGTGCTGGGTTGTTTCAAGTGGAGTGCTTGAACTGTAAAGGTGCAAAACACAGTTCCCCTCAGGTACTGCTCACATTTGTGAGAATTGCAGAAATTAAACCACCTTAGGGAAGATTCTTTTTCTTCTTTTTTTTAAGCATTCTCATTCTAGATTCTAGATTTAGATGCCTGACTTTGGACACTAAACGAGTTTTAAGATGCCAGCTTTCATGCCCAGCTTGAATGCTTTTTTTTTCTTTTTTTTGCAATAATACATTTAGCTGGGTCAAACAAATCCCTGAAGTAATTTGGTCTATTGTGCTTACAGTCTGCTTAACTTTTATTTTTTGTTTATTTCTTCTTTGGTTTACCTTTGTTTTTCTACCCTGTGGCAAATAAACAATCCTTTTATTGAAGATCACTGGAATTGAATGTGAAGACTCATATGTATTACTCACTGAGGGTGCCTCAGAGCAAAGGGAAGTGCCTTACTTTTTCTATTCTCTCACCAACCTCTCTTGTAATAGCAGAGAGTACTGTTACTATCATGGCATGACTCAGAGAAACAGCCAAAGAGACATTTTAACAGATAGGATAAACAGCTTCTGAGGAACTGGGGCCCTATTTCTATCTTTTATGCATCCTTTTCAACCCCTTACTGAGCTTTCACCAGATGCTCTTTTAAAATCTCATGAGTTATGGGGCTTCCCTACATAAGAGTCAGCTCAAAATACACTTCTATCTTCTTTCTCCAGGAGACTCAAACAAATAAGATTCAAAGACAACATTCAGCCAGACAGGAATTAGTTTGGGGTCTTTTTGAGATTTGGCTTGACAACTGAATGAATTTTTACTGCATCCTCTGCTAAGCCAGGTTGTTCATCTCTCATTTTAAACTCTAGGTACTTTCAGTAGTGTGGTATGTGCAATGCTTCCTGTCAAGCTGATATGAAAAGACTTTCATATGTGAAAAACATTCAGATACAAAATCACCAGGAAATTTGGAAGATGGGAAAATTCCAGCTTTACAATATCCTCCCAGAAGGATTTGCTGCTAAATTGAGATCTATTTGTTTATTGCTTTTTAACTCTCTGTGGGAGACACAGCACTGGGACAATGAGACATACAGATAATGAGCTGGGCAGAAGAAATGCTGTAAGAAATATCCCCAGCTTCAGGGGTTATAATCTCTCACCAGTTTTTTTAACTCATTTTTCCTGTAACTTAAAGACCACTGAATTTACAGCCCTTAGGAGATGACTACTACTGCTACTACTAATAATCATAATTATTATTATTGTTGTTGTTGTTGATGATGTTGCTGTTGTTGTTCTAATGCATTATTCCATAAGAGGAAGAACTTATGAAGCAAGATTTTGTATGAGTCTGTTCTTTTGCCCTCATGTCCATCTTACTGCAGGTGCCCCCAAGCAATCTCTGTGTTTTATGATACTTCTAACTTGAAAAGGATGATACATGCCACAGTCACTTTGGAATTAAGGTAAGTCAAATAAGTTTTGTACACTCACAAGTAAATAAACAGAGAAACATGCATAATACATAGAAAAAGGCTTGAAAGAAAAGAGCTTGGAGTCATTTACCCCATTGAGGTAAATCCTATCCTTCCGCAGCAGGACCTATCATACCAGCAGGAAGAATAATCTGCATAGGAAAAATATGAGTGAGTAATAAAGGTAGGTTTTGAAAGACTAGATCTGCTTTGATCAAGCACTGTTGTATTTAAAACACTGTCAGCTACTAAGACTTAAATCATTGCTGGGGAAACTAAAATAATGTCAGAGCAATTGCACAGGAAAAGGGCTAATTTAGGAAGTCAAGACCACGTGAAATGGAGCAGCTTCACTTGTAAAAGGAAAAGCCTCCATTCTTGTCAGCCTCAGTGTATAACCTCAGTCCCATCAAGACCAACTCCCTTAATGCCTTTAATTTAGCAGAAAACATCAGTGTCTAGCTGAGACAATGAAAAAGTCACCTGTATAAATTCTATGGAGCTGATATAAATTCCCACCTGCCTAGAACTTACAGCCCTAGTATTAAATCCCACCATGGATATGCAGTATTTTTGAGTCAGAATTTTGCCATGGTTTAATCATGGAAGACAGGCTTAGTCCATGGTTAAAAGTTGCTGAGATCCAACAGCAATTAGTAAAGCCAATGTGGAAGGTTAATAGTGCCCTACTTGGATCTCTAAATTATTTCAAAACTTAAACGTAGGGCTCTCTGTCCTCCTCAAAAACACACATCAAACAGATTCATAAACTTGTTACAGAGCTGGGAAAATCCCTATTCCCTATTCAAATTCCTTTTGGAAGTACTTTAATTTCTGTTTAGCTTCCAGTATCAGAATCGTGTGAAAGCACCCTGCAATATGCATATCTGTAATTCTCTTTTGACGCTAATATTTGTATTAAACCTCAAGTTCTTTACAAATTCAACACTAGTAATCCTAAAATACATCTGAAGTTACAGAGGACAGCAGCCAGCTCAGAAATACAGTGGTATTTTAAGTGGCATTATCACTGCCTTGGGAAGTGAAAACTTTGTTCTTTTCATACTCAGCAATTTCTTATCTAACTGAGACTCCAGTGGGTAGTGTATGGTCATCTTATGGCATTCTTTGTACACTTAATGTTACATGGGGAGTATCTGAATGATTACTCAAGTTACTTTTTTAAATGCTGATGTCATGCTTCTCTTCCATGTGACAGCATGTGTAATACTGAAACAGTAATCAGGACCTATGAGAAGAAAACAAGATATTACAAAACCAATCCCCTTTTTTTTTCATCATTTTATGAGAAATTGCTTCAGTGTCCAGTTGTGGAAGACTTTTCCCAGACCTTTATAGATCGGTTCCTTAGGTTGCAGCTTTTTGCTCTGTGTTAAAACATTTTCCCAGCATGTCTGAATGAGAAACTCTTCTCCTTTCAGTCATCACAGAAAAAAAGAATAGCAAGTTTCATTGATGTTAAACTTGGAAAGGGTCAGCAGAAAAGTAGTGCTATGAGTGATTTTTTCTCTTTTGTCAGATGACAATACAGAATTACCCCAAATGACAGAGAGTCCAAGATCAGATTTCTGATTGCGGCAGTTTCCTCTGAAGAGTCCAGTATAAAAATAATGTCATGTTCTTCATGGACCTACTGTCCCACAATCACAGCAGTCCTTGCAATTGAGAAGATCTCTGTGTTCAGGCAACATTCCAGAAGAAGTTGGCGAAGGAAAGTGCAACTGTTCCTAAGTAACCATTTATACACTCCAGAGCGTGCATTTGTCAGCCAACATATACATATCATGTGTAGCTGAAGAGCTTTCAGGCTAGGAACATTTTTGAGTGCTTATGGATAAAACTACACAACTGTACGTGCCAGGGTAAGCCCAGATGTGGGTCAGCTGCACCGTGCACAGCAGGGCTCAAGCAAGCATCACCTCTGTGATGTATGACATCATCACATGTTCATGGTTCACACACATGTGGCTGTGTTGATACCATTACATTCCCACCAGCACTTTTGAATCACATATGCACTGGTTTTGATGTTTCATCTGACTTTGGGAGACACTGCTTTCTCTGGGAAATATTCAATATTTGGATATTGGATATTGAATATTTGTATATTCAGTATTCAAATATGTGTTCTTTCAGACATGATGTGAATACTAATATTAGTATCACATCTTTGACTCATTCCTCAATTTACTTCTCGCTAACCAACCTAAAGATTGATAACTTTATGATAACTACATGCCTACACTAGTTTGTTCCCTTCAACTCACTCACCCTTGCATGAGGTGCCATTAGCAGCTGCAGCAGCAAACATCACTTTAACAGGGAGTAGCTTTTATCAGAGTCAGGCAGACTTCTTATTTACTTCATGCACAGCAGTGCTGTCTGTCCTAATGCTCCCACTTTTATTACTACCAAGAAAAGCTTAGGATTGACATTGAAGGTAATGACTGACAGAACATGCCAAGTTAATACCAATAACTCAGAAGCAGTATATAAGCAGGCTGGCAGGCTCTGACCTAAAAGGCACATAACTCCTGCTATGAATGGTAATACTCTCTCCTGCACAAGGGAGCCACACCCATCATTCTTATATTATGTCTTTCTTGGTTTCTAATTGTACTGGCATTATATGACATTATTGCTTGGCTCCAAAAGCTATATTTCAGTTTCCTTGTCTGTCCAGAAGGAACCAGTCAAGAGGTGATATTCTGGTATTCTCTTTCACTGCTGCCATGACTTCAGAAGAGATGTCATATCAAAGCCACGTACAAGCTGAGTTCCAGTCCCAGTTGCCTTCATCTTTCCATCCCCTTCATGAAGTCTGTAGTTGTAGCAAGACTGAAAAGTCTTGGGTGGCAGAATATCTCTTCGTATGTGCTTGTGCAACAAAGAGAAATGGGCTCCTATCCCAGCTGAAATCTCTGGATGCTGTTTTAGACCACAAAATGCTTTTGGATCCTGGCCCAAAACAGATAGCAGTGTACACTGGGCTATAATAGAGCAGCTCTGCCTTGTTCTTTTTCACATGTAGCAGTTTCCTTGACACTAGACCTGATAATTATTGAATGAATGGCCTCTTCCACTCTCAGCCCCCAGCAACCATTATCCTAATTACAGTCAAGCTGGAATCAGGAGAAAAAATCCCACAAAATCAACATCATCAAGTTATACCTTCAGCAAACAAAGCTGCAACCACTTAATTCGAGTCTGGGGTGCTGAGTAAATCACCCCAGTGTATTCCACCTGTGCTTTGGGTAAAGTCCATTCAACTTTTGTAAAAGCTTTAAATGTATAAAACATGTTCATTAGAATGAGGTTATTAGCATGGCAAAATCATAGCTTACTGGTGAGAGGGGTGTTTTAAATCAAAGCCAGGTGGAGTTTTTCTTTCACCAGTCAGTAAGTAACAGAATCCATTAACTTCTGAGGATTTGTATCTTAAAAGAAAGTTACACATGAAAAATGAAGAGTACTGTAGTCTGACAGATCTGGATTCATATGGATATTTTAATTTTCCAGCAAGCATAAGAAAATGGTTAGCAGGTTGCATACTTAGGCTTCCATATTTGTGGGAGCAGTACAGACCCAGATACAGCACTATTACATGGCTTATTCTGACAACACAATATGTAATGAATGAAAGAACTTGTTACCAAGGAGATAATTGGACTTCAACAGAGAGAATGTCTCAATGTGCCAATTTTCAGCATCAGTTTTTCTTTTGCTGTGGCTGTGAATTGTTGCTGGCCACATTTTTATAATAGCAAACTACTGTCTTTATCTTATTTTTGTATGGAAGATTCCATAGTCTAATATATTGCTCTAACAGGGATTTTATGCAATGCTTGACCTGCTATGTTATGTATTAATAGTCTTTAAACCCCCCTCCCCCAAAAAAACCCAAAAAAAACCCCAACAACAAACAAACAAAAAACCCACAACACAATTAAAATAAATTGAGCATCAGTAAGGAAGGAGAGTTTGCAGACACATCAAAAAAGACAAAGTAATATTAGTCCAGATATCCTCACAAGAAAAATTGAGAGTGTATAGGCAATATTTTGCAGGAGGCAGGAATGGTATATGTTGATGCCATACACTGAAAGGAATCCTCCCTACCTGTCTGGCCAAACTTCATTACCATGTTATTTTCTAGTCTTATAACTTTAAATTCTATTACCATCTACATACAAATATATTTTTCTAGGCCTCTCTGATACCGACTTTTAGCATATTATCTGTAAATGAAATCTCTTTGACTTTTTTCTTTTTTTTTTTCAAAACCAGCTGCAAAACAACAAACTTCTGAGACATGCATATCACACAGAGTATAACAAATTGATTAAATTGCCTTCTTCTCAGTCTATATCAAAGCCCAAACACTAAGCACGTATGACAATTATTTTTAATCTTTACTGATGTTTGATATTTGGCTGTTCCCCATGTGAAGGGGTGTCCCCATTTGCCTTATTGTTCCTTGTCCTACTTGTTGAAGGTGAAGCAATCAATACCACTGTTTTTTTCATTATCAACAGTAGCCTGTATCCTACATCTCAGTGTTCCTAAGTTTGTGTATCAATAATTCCTCCCACACATACAGCATTTGGGAATAATTGAAGGGACCAACCTAAAGGTTTGTCTTTAGTTACTGCCTTAAAAATTTTCTCGCACCTTGCTGAAGTTTCTAGCAGTGTATTTTTAAACAGACATCGCAATTAAGTCTATACATGATCATCTTCTAACACTAGCAGTGCCACTACTTCCTTCCTCAAAGGCTCCCACTGCCCCCTTGAAGACTGACAATCCTTCAGATCCAGGGGACACAAGGTTCCTGCAAGTCTTCCTTAACCAGCTGCAGTCTGAATATGCCACACTGGTAAATCCTGGTGAAATGAGCAAGATATCCCATCTCCTTCTGGCTGCAGAGGGTAAGCAGCACTTCCAGGAGCAGCTGCCAGGGGCTCTGTGACGAAGCAGCCCCTAGAGTAACTTGGAACTCAGGAGCAGCCATCAGAGGAGGAGCAGAGGAGGGAAATCTCAGCCAGTGCAGCCCCTTTCACAGCCTGCACTGTGCTGCTTCTTCCCATCCTGGAGTCATTCATTCACATTGTTTTCCAGCCTCTAGGAAGTTGTTTCAAGTTTCTGAAGTACAATGCTTTTTCTTCTCTTTTTCTGAGGATTCACTGGCAGAACTGGATGCAGAACTAGATGCAGAACTAAAGGGGCCTGTCTCCTTTATTCAGAGAAAAAACATCCATACCTTCTTCAAAGACTTTCCTAGTGCCACCATGCCAGAAAAACACATGGAATGGTCAATATTCTTGAATACTTGTTTCTCACCCAGTTTTTCTCCCCTCACATAGTTTCAACCAGTTTCTTTTCCCTCCCATAGTTTCATAGATTTTTTTCTCTGCTTCCAGTTTCCTCTAATAAACCAGTAATATCACAAGGTCATTTTCTAACTGCAGATACATGGTTAATTATAGGAAACAAGAAGGTTTACTTTGCAAGCCATAGGAAATCAGTAAATAGTTGTAGCTTTCAACACAGGGACTGCCCTCTCCTCTCGACAAAGAAATAGCAAGAATAAGTAGGGAGCATCATTAAGTTCATTCACCACAAAACCCCCACATAGTAAAAGAACAAAAGAACAGCATGTAGGGAGAGCATATATAGTGTCCATAGGTTTACAGGAGGCAGGACACCTCTGTGTGCTATCTGCCCCATGTTTGAGAGTACATCCTGTTTGACAAGCAGTGGGTATAAAGCTGCTTAACCATTTGGTTTAGTTTGGCTTGATATCCCATGTTGTGTCAATTAGTGGTGGGATGTGCTTGGTGTGGTCTGAATGCAACAGAGGAACCAGAGCTAAGCAGAGACCTCCAATTTTTTTGCTGAGGCACCTCAGCTCTGTGAAACTGCCCTACTAACACTCAAAAGTGATGCCCACATCTTCCTAGACCTTGACAGTTTCTCTTTATTTTACTTTTAAACTCATTGAGACAGATGGGACTAAGTTCCTTGTCAAGATAAAACCTGTTAACTGGGGTCATTCCATCACTGCTTTATTGTCTTGGGTACCCACCAACCTTCAAGCAGCTTCACAAATCTGTCCTGCTTCATACCTGTTGAAATTTAACCAGTGAGTCTTCGAGTGATACAGATGGGCAGGACAAAAAATTATATTACTTCTTTTTTTTTTTTTTTTTGGTCTCCAGATTCATAATAGTGAAACTGAGACAAGAATTTAAGTCAGTAGAGTCACTTTATTTTTATATTTTTCTAATGCAGGAACTTTTCATCAGGCCAAGAGAAATAGATTGTTGATGTACTTATGAGAGCGCTGCACACAAAGTGTATTCTGATATCATCTTTCAGATTCACCAAAGAACATTTGTCATCACTTCTGATGGAATTAAATTGTGGTTGCATCCAAGGCATCAGTTGAGGAATAAAAATGTGGAAATTCATGCAGAAAATACTAGTATCAATATTAGCATGCTGAGGAATGCAATGATGCAGCGACTTTGTACAGACAGAAATGCAATATAATCTCTGCAGACAATTCTTATTGTTCCCATGCAAATTAAAGGGAGATCAGAGGATTTTATGGTATGGAAGTAACAGTAAAATAAGGGTAGCATAATAAATCTAAACCCAAAATGAAATTTGGAAAAACGTCGGTATGAGTAAATGTAAATGTTTTACTCCATAAATTAAATTATTCTGATTTTGGCAAATTTTTAGGTTTTGTTATCAGTAAGGAAAAACAAGCCTCAAAATGGAAATGTGCTCAATTCCTCTCTGATTTCCAATTCCTGGTCAAATTGCACTATTAAAACTCTAGCCAATCAAAAAGTATCTCTTCTCCCCTCCCTTTCTGGCTTCCTTTTTCCCCAAACCAGTAATTATGCTGTCAGTTGCCTCCCATTTCTCTCCTAGGTATTTTCTCAAGGCTTGTCCACAGTACAGAAATTTATGATACAAAGAGCTGTGCTGGGCTTCTAAGGATGCTTGTAAAACACTTCACATCCATACGCCAAAGTGCTCTAAGTGGTTTGTATTTCTGCCAAAAAACACTTGGACTTTTCTTGTGTTCAGCAAGGGCTAAACTTGGCTTGAGGCCAGTAGGGACAGCACTAAAGGAGATAGGATGCAGCACTCATGCTGCAGCCCTACAGAGGCACTCTTTACATTCCCAGAATCTGTCCCCTGCCAGAGCTACACTGGGAACAGGGAGATGGCTGCCCAAAGGGCTCTGCAGCTGAAAAGCCTTGGGGATGTAAGCAGAAATGCTCCTATTCAGAGCAGCAGTCGGCAGGATACCTCTGGATATTACAAATGGTTAGCATTTAAACCGAGGAACCGAGATAAGCTTAATAAGAACCCTTCTAATTATCAGGGTATTAGTAAGGAAGTGAGAAAATAGCACAAGTAATAGAAGGGATTGCTGCTGCTCACCCCCTGCCCTGCCTGTCATCCTCAGCCATGCATGCAGGGCTCTCCCTACTCTCCTTTCAGTCAGGATCTAGAGAAGCAACATGAAGAAAAGAGGGAGGAGGGGGGAAACTCACATTCAAAATAACAGCAAAGAGCTCTTCTGCAAAGTGTGTCTGGAGGTACAAAAGATACAGCTGGCAGCTTGCACTGCTTTACTGAAATAATGAGAGTAGAGTTGTACAAGCAGCTACCTAAAATGGGCATTATTAGTTTTCTGTTATTAGGGACTGGGTGGGAGAGCAAGGACAAGCAGCCCTTCCTTGTGCTTTGTTCTTGTCACTTGACAGTTTTTTTTGCCCTTGAGATATTCTCTCAGGGCGCAAGGAGTACACATGACTCCAAGTCACTCCAGGATTGGGAGAGGACGGTGAAGCTCAGTGTATCAAGAGGCATGTGTCTGCAGCAAATTTAATTGTTTAAAATAATCTAGAACAATTTTGCCAAGAAAGTAGGAGATGTAATTGTAAAGAATTTAAACTAAAATTAGAAGGGATTTTAAGTGTCATTACTTAATTCCCCACATAACACATTAAGCATAGGACATGGAATCCTGATTTAACCTAATGATGAGCAGACTGACCAGATTTTCAAAGTGAAATAATGGGATTCCTGTGGAGGAAGGAGCTGTGTTCAGTCACAGAGATTTGGAGTGAAAAGCATTGCAAAAAAAGAAAAGATAGGCAGATTCCCTTCTCCCATGCTGTACTGCTCTACCTTTCCTCTACTCCATTTGTGAGTGGCACAAATTCCTCACTGGACAAGCCCCATGACAGCAAGCAACAAACAGAAACATTGATGAGAACAGGCAGCAGAGCTGGGTTTGTGGTGCTGATAAGATTAACAGGAGGAGAGGCAGAGCTGAGCAAGAATCCTGTTTGCCCATCCAAGAACTCCCTGCCCAAGAGCTGATGGCTGCATTAAAGGGGACAAGATACACTGGTCGATTCACATTCACACATACCCACAATGTACTCACACAGAGTCAGACCCACATCCTCACTGCGTTGTGCAGGTCACTCCCCTATAAAAGCCTCATTTAGCTCTCTAATGGATTAATCATATTCTTTCAGTGATAACTATCAGAAAGTCTCCATCTTGTGTGTGCTGACATCTCATGTCAATCTCAAACACCTTGAGATTTTTCAAAAAGCAAAACTCTTGGGTTTCGGCCAGCCCTCTGACTCAGCATCCTTGCCTGAAGGCACAAGACATCTTCACCTTAACAGCAACTGGGACATAGTGAGGGACTCTTCAGCTCTGTGTTCTTCCATTTGAACCAAGGCCTGCTGACCTAGCAGGTTGTCTGCTAGCTTAATGAATCATTCTTCCAAGGAAACTTTCTTATTTCTCTTCTCTGTGCTCCCTTTCTCAGATGAGCCTCTCCTCCCAGGCTCTCAATTACCATGGACAGTCTCATTTTCTCCAAAATCACTGCCCCTTTTTCTGCCCAGGAGACACCTGTCAAAGTCCTGGACTGGTGGTGGTAAATACCTCCATGAGCTTTACAGACCTTATAGTATCTGTCACTTGAGTTGTTGCATAGGATATTTGTACATGTTGGAAGTAAGCTTTGCGCAAGCAGTAATGAAATTTTCATGTGTTGTTTTTTTCCTCCTCTAAATCCCTCTTTTGCACATAAACAATGAAAATACTAAAGCCTCTGAACACTGAACTGGGGCAATTTAATATCTAAAAAGAATAAGGCCAGGCTTGAAATAAGGCCTTCAGTTCTACAACAGATGCCCAACACATGGGGGACTGATGGGACAGACTGGAAATATGTTATGATGGTGAGGTCAAAAGTAGGTAGCACCTCTGAGATTCATTTGGTATACAATAACACACTAATTCCATCCTAGAAAAATGCTACTGGGGTATTTAAAAATGCACTTAGACACTACATGGTGCTGTTTTGTTTTGCCTCGTGTTTGCAAAATCCAGATCTTGCTGCTCTGTTCCCCACAAACACAGTACTTGATCTCTTTTGCCTGCTCAGGCAAACACTAATAGTAATAATAATAATAATAGTCACAGTAATAACAATAATCACCATTAGATTTACCAGTTCAAGACCTAATTACTGTAACCATACCTTTCCTGATCTCACTAAAGTCCATGTTACTTCTGTTTGCTTACAAGGATGTCGCTGCTGAAATCATACTTGTTTACACCAGTGGTGTAGAGCGCTGGTGTTTACACCAGCACTGTAAACATTCCCATTTGAATGCATTTGCCTCCCATTTCTTTGCTACACTGACCCCCAAGTCTTCTTCCCACTGTTTTATCTGACTTCAGTATTTAGCCACCATTTGGTCTGAGTACGTTATACAATCTTTGGAAATCCAGAAATCCCATTATTTTCATTGTGCTTGCTTGTAATGCTGCAAACAAAGACCAGGTCCACGCGGGGCTCTCTCAGAGACCACTTCCTTCATTTAAGTTCTCCTAGATGTTCTTTTAGGTGAAAACCTGCACTTGGCTTGCTCAGCCTGGAGAAGGGAAGGCTCTGGAGACACCATAGAGCAGCCTTCCAGTACTCAAAGGGGACCTGCAGGAAAGCTGGAGTGGCATATAGTGGGCTTGTAGGGATAGCACCAGGGGGAATGGCTTCAAACTGAACGAAGGTAGGTTTAGATTAGATGGTAGGAAGAATTTTTTTACTGGAAGGTTGGTGAGACACTGGAACTGGCTGTCCAGAGACGTTGTGGATGCCCCACACCTGGAAGTGTTCAAAGCCGGGTTGGATGGGACTTTGAGCAACCTGGTCTAGTGGAAAGTGTTCCTGCCCAGGGCAAGGAGGGTGGAACTGGGTGATCTTTATGGTTTCTTCCAACACAAACCATTCCATGATTCTATGAAAAATGCTGTTCTGCTTCATCAAGATGAAATGAAAAGCAAAAAGAAAGAAAAGCCCAATGTTTTAGCCTCCACCAGCTGCTTGCTGACAGCAGATAAGACTCACCCAAACAAGCTGCTGATTTCTCCCACACTTTCAAAGGCAAAATGTCTAAATGGAAATGCCAACAAAGTCCAAGTCTGTATTATTTCTCATCCAATTCATCACTGCCACGGAATGGTGCCTAATGGATACAGAAGGGGTAAGCAGGAAGATGTCTGTATTTTAAGCTGCATTTTGAATATTACTTGTCATTATAAAAGTTGAAACATTTGCAGTAAACATTTCTTCATATTTATCTGGAGATCTAGATGAAAGAGAAGGAAACATAATCATTACATATGACATTTCAATGTTCACAGAATCAAAGAATGTAAATCTGCGTAAGTCTGACCCAGGATCTGAAAGCATGAGGTCAGAAGGGAAATTAGACCAATCTTTCTGTGATGCACTGTATAATGTCCAACATTAACAATTTCGCTGCACTTCTTGAAATGAAAAGTTTAGATTCATAATTCACACAAAAACACATTTCTCATTGTGAATAACAAGGACATCAGTGTTAGGATGCCATATGTTCTTACACCAGAAATGCCTCATAGACTGACATAATTTTCAAAAGTTCTTCTTAATAGACCATTAGAGTAACAACAGCTTACCTCAGCTGAGTACAAACTTGTCTGCTTCTTTTTACAAGGGAAACAACATGTTTCTCAGAACACATTATGCTGTTAGTATAGTTTCCCTGAAGACACTCTGAGGGTCACCATGAAGGATGTTATATTGATACAACTGTCTTTGTAAATGTGTTTGAATCTCTAAGTGTCCCAGGCAAATTCAATATTTGATTAAGAGAGAGATACTCAGTTATTTGCAACATTAACTGTTGCCTGAGTAAAACAAAATGCCACAACAATATTGCCACAAGTACTGGAGGACTGCAGAAATGCCTTTCGAGGACACAAGAAAGATCAGTGGTCCTCAGAGAAGCTACAGGCATAATTCTCATTTTACCATCTATTTTTTCAAAAATTTCTCCCACTTTTACTGCTGAAATTAGAAAAAAAATACAAAGGTTGTTTCTTGTAAACTGAAACATTTTGTCTGACTTAAAAAGATATCTTTCACTTTGGTTTGGATGTTCTAATTAACGCATTTTGCATTGCTATTTTTTACTCAATTTTTAAAATGAAATATTTAAGGCAAAACCAAATAAACATTTACCAAACATTAAAATATTTTAACTTTCATCAAATAAAATAATAAGTCAAATTCAGCAGAACTTTCTGCAAGGGTTTAGGCATTCTCAAAAAAGTATTTTCCAGCAAACACCATTGGATGAGTATTCTCAACTCAACAGATCTGCATTGCTGCTTTCTGAGCTAGCACCACTGAGAATTCACACATTATCAGATATTATGAAACCAGAGACGCCCAAAATATCGAGAGATTTGGTCAGTCTCCGTTACTCCTCAGCTGGCAGCAGAGGGAACCCAGCCATAACGCAGTTGGGATAACAATAGATTTCCAGCAAACTGGGCTGCTGTGCCAAAGCCCTGGAGATCCTCCTGACCGCTGCTGTCACTGCTGCTGCTGAGCGGGTGCCAGGGGGAGGTCAGGGCTGAAGAACACAGCTTGTCCCCTCATCCATCGCAGCAATGAGCCTGCGTCCCCATGGCCACCCTTTGTGCCATCTCTGCCCATCCCAGTGACAGGAGAGGACGTTGTCCTGGCCTCTTTTTTCCGCCCTCTGGTAGCATACCTCTGTTTTTGCTATGCAGCTGAGGAGCCGTCAGCTGGCGCGGCGCCAGGTGCGCTGTATTGCTATGCTTTGGAGGTTTTCACAAGGATGAAAGAAAGCATTTAGGGAGGTTCCAGAAACTATGCTGATGGCTGCCATGCTAATGCTTGTAATGAATTCTAAATTGGTAATGGGACCACTTATGGGTAACTAAAGGCTTATTCACTCCTCTGGATATCTGCTTTTTTTCCTTTACTACTCTTTGCTGGATTTAGTGCCGCTATTCACTTGGCACTTTCTCTTCTCCATTTTTTTCCATTTCTTTTACTTTTCTACTGTCATTTCTCAGGCTGTACTATTCCTCTAAAACTATAATCTGTCAGGCTCTGCACTTATTCTAGTGGCCTTTCTGCAGCAAATCTATGCCCTACTAATCTCTAGGTACCATTGGTAGTCCTCTTCTCCCATATGGGACTTATCACTCAAGTTGCATAATTTTGAAACAATGCAGTATGGATAATAACATTTCTAGGACCATAAAATTTCGTTTTACTTCTACTGAAAAAAGCAAACTTCATTCATATCATCTAGGGATAGGTGGTATAATGACAAGTGGTAAAATAATAGGTGGTACAATAACAAAGGATTGCATTAATGGGCAGCAATCATAACTGATACAGACCTGTAGTTTCTGGCTGATGCAGTTTTAAATTATGTTAGTGTTGATTGTGGTGTGATTTTTTGCCTTAGGAAATATGTGTTAAGTATAAAGGCTTGCAGTTAAAATTCTGTGAGGCACAAGACTCCTCTGGAACATCTATCATGTCAGCAGAACTGCTAAAGTGTAACTCTGGTCAAAAAAAAATGACACTATAAAAATTACATCTATCATGTATCCTATTTATTTTCCCTTGGTAAATTCCAGATTAAATCTGCTCAGTTTAAAAATAAAAGAGACTTTTTTAAACTGCTTTTTTATCCAACAGTCTATGTTGCCTGTTCAGCTTCTGCCTAAAAAAAAAAGATGAAACTATGTTCCTTCTGTTCCATACATAATTTTCCATCCACTCACAACAAAAATTCTCCAGCTAAAATACAGTTTATATTTACACAGATATGAAATGAATCAGAACAAACCATATCTCACTCACTTTTCAGATCAAAGTAAAACCTGGTTGTTTTTTTTTCTAACCAGTAAGCCACAAATATGTATAGATGACATGAAGTGATCAAACTTGTCATTTTCACAGCAGAAAACTGAAGAATGTTTCACACTAAATATATAGCTAACTACATGCTACACGTTTATGCCTCTCTCTCTATATATATACAGACACGTGTATGTGTATGTATGTACTCATGTAATACACACCTGTGTATTTCTACACATACATATCCTTTCAAGCTTTGTCCTAATCATAGGCTGTCAATGCTATTTTATATCCCTTAAATACTTGTGATGATATCTCCCTAAAATGTACTTCTACATGCAGGAAAATTTGGGAAAAGGACAGTGCTAGCCTTTATCAGCACCAAATGACTGCAGCCCTGCATTGCTTTGTCTGTGTTGAAAAGCATTAGGATTATTTGTATCATTTCCTACCCTTTTCCTATGTCTCCTATTTACTCACTTTTATTTCATTAACTCTCCATTTTGATATGCTGAATTGTGTCAAACTGTGGATCTTTTGTATTTATAATTGATAATACAGTTACCTAGTCCTTGTTATCTCTCCATAGAATATGAATAATCATGCTATAAAAGGTGCTATACCACCAAATGGATTTGGCTAGTTAGCAAGTATTTTTTCCCATGGCAAAGGAATATTATTTGAAAAACAAAATAAAACAAACCAAAAAGTTACTATAAAGAATGCTGCATTTAAAATACAAGGATTATGGAGAAAGCAAGAAATGCAGGGAAAAATATGATATTTCAAGAAAAAAATTAACTCTATTTTGTCTTCAGCATTAATGGCTAGAATGGCAATCAGATTATCTCATTTCATGCATGAAGTATAGCCAAATGCAGGTGAATCAAAGCAAGGCAAAGGTCATGCAGTATATTCTATAAACAGAATATACTTTGTGGAGTGTGCTTCACCATGTCTGAGTTCCCTTTGGCCAAAAGTATGTGTGAGCAATTGGTCATCCTGGTTCAGTTTTGGAGGAGTACTTTGCTTGTACCAGACCTCTCCACAACTTTATCTGTGAAGTCTTTTCTATCAATACTGTTTAATGACATAAATCTGGTGGTGGATTATCCCTCCATCACAACCTAGAGGAAAATGACATCATCACCCATTGTCTTGTCCCATCACAACATTATTGCAGGAAGTTATCTGGTCAGGAAATTATCAATCCTTAGGAAATAATAATGAGTAATAAAAATAATAATAATAATAAAAAATCTTAAGCACATGTCCTCAATAATGTAACCTACCATATGTACATTCGATCTGTTTTTCACTCCTTGTGCTGGGTCACAGTCTTTATTTTCCAGACAAGATTTGGGGTGGAGCCAAGGTAACTGAAAAATCACCTAAAGGTCTCAAATTATGACTAATGGGTGGTAGTATTATTCTTCAGACACATGGGCAGTTTTATGACAGAGGTAAAGCTTGTCTGTGCAGGAGACACAGATCTTTAAGGGTGTCTGCAGGACTATGAATTAAGCTACCACATGAAATAATGGCCTTTACAAATCTTGCCACTTTCTTCTCCAACTGCATGTGATCAATGTTAATCATTTCATTTAATGTAGTGCTGGAGGGTGAAGGGGAGAACAGGCGCTGAGATAGAATTTAAGCTTCAATTTGTCTATATCAGTGGTTGGCTTACAATATAGTCTTAATGTATTTGTGTCAGTTAATAAATTGCTATAAAAATTTACAATAAAACTGAGTTAACGTTGATGGCATATATTTGAAATCTATACTAAGACATATTCTTACACTGTTAAAAATTAAAACTGTATAGGAAATGGTTTAATCATCATGAAAAAGGTCAAGATTTTATGATGTCTTACCACACCAAATCAAGGGAAAAAAAAAGATTTCAAGAATACTCAGTGCAATCCAGCTCAATTTAAACAATTAATTCAACAGTGTAATAAATTTCTACAATGAACTTATTTAAAAGGTTTAATTAACTCAAACATTCAATTGAAAAATTATTGACTCATGAAACTATTGATTCTATTGTTTTATAGACAGAGCTTTGTTTTGCAATTTTTTAAACTGTTAATTTCTTGCCAAAACAGAATCTTCCACAGGAAGTGGTTCTGCTCAAAAATTATGCTCAACAAAGACCTCTATGTTTTTCTGCCCAAAACCATCATACACAATATAGTCAAAAATCGAGATTAGAAGTACAACATGTACATAAATAAAAAATGCTAAACATTAGTTCTAAAACCCAAACATCAGCTATGGACAATAGAGGAACCAAATAAACCAATTTCTGGTCTACGGTATCCAGTGAAATCATGCAATACCCCAGGTCATGACTGAGTCATTTATCTGAATCTTCATCTTTGGTGGAATATTTATTAAAAGAAATTACTCCCCAGAACACATGAAAGTGCCTTTTTCTTCCTCTTTCTGGTGAAACAGAGCCCATGTGGCTGAAGTGTCCATGCTAGATTTCCTCACCGCTCCCTAACCATCCTGCATATTCCCAACACATGCTCTCTTCTGCCATAAATACTCTCTCATAGTTCTTCTCAGCACACTGTTTAAATGCACACCTACACTGCCACTCTTCCTTATTCTGTGCTTCTTACCTCTGCTATTGTCTGAAATATCAATAAAAACACAGAGCTGAAGTTTGCTTTCATTAGAAGTGGGTGCTTTTCCTAGTGAAAAAAAGAATTACTCTCTTTCAAAATGGCTGCTGCTTCCCACATGGAAGCATGGGTGCTTCCCACATGGTGGGAAGCACTCCCACAGATGGTTTCCAGCAACACTGGCACTAAGACATGTATAAAGACAAGGCTTTCTACCCTGAAAGAGGAAAGGGTTTTTGGAATGATGTTCGTATAAAGGAATTAGATGTTGAAATGTGTATCTGCTCGGATAAGTGTAGTCATAGATTTACCCTGGCTGTACTCCAAGCTAGGAAGTTGTGCGTGTGCTTTAGTTTGGCAGCTGAGAGGCAAATTAGAAAAGTGTTAATACCCTCTGCTTTTCAGCTTTCTGCTCCAGGTACAGCTCTAGACCAGGCTGACTCATATTTGGGAAACTCAGAAAGAAAGATGGGAGAATAGTAGAAATATCTGGTACAGTTGACCCTCAGCTACTAACAGAAAGACGTCAAGAAATAAGTTCCAGAATTTAAAAAAGCCCCTGATCTGGTAGGAAATTTATGGCAAACCTCACTGTAATGCACTTATATGTAGCAGCATATTTGCATTCATAAGTAGTATCACGTTAATATTCATAAATAGCATCATGTCATCTTGAAGTAATTAAAGGAATTTAAGTGGTGAAATTCTTAGAGTTTTAACATGTTAGCTGTTAGACAACTTAATGATAGCAAGAACTGTGGCCCAGCTGTGATTGTCAAGTTGTGAGATAGTGAAGATCTCACTGCACGTGCCAGTGGGAACATGGTGGGACGTGACTTCAGAGATGCCAAACAACAGCCTGAGAGTGACCAGTCCTCTTAACAACCTCCAAGGTAACCCCACAGAGACCCAAACATCTCACTTACCTGGGTGGTCCTTAGCTTGACCATCCTCTCCTCTTCCAGTCCTTACTGTGAGACATGGAGATCTGAGAGATCTCATGGAATCTTAGATCACTATTCCTCACCTATTCCTTGAACATTTTCTTTTCCTCTGCTACATTAGTTTCCATGGACATAGAGAATAACAAGCAACTCTTTACATATTTGAAGTTTGTAATCATGTCCTTCCCCTGTCTCTTTTCCTTATGGAAAATATCTCATGATGCAGTCCTGCTTGGAATTTAAGGTGTTTCGAATTCTGGATTATATTAGTTCTTGTGCTTTTACACCTAGAACTGAACTTAGTCCACCATCTAATACCCTAATTTCATTAAAAATACTGCATTTTTCCTGCATACCAAGTATGGACAGCAATATTTCAATCTCCCCCCCCGCCCCACCTTTTTTTTTTTTTTTTTCCTTTGATAATACATTTAGATTTCACAGTGTGTAAAAGAAAAAGGACTAATTCTGTGCAATGGAACTCTAAATACAACTTCCCCTGATTTAAAATTCAGGCTTGGGTTCTCCAGGAGTGACATCCTCCTGTGTTGCTGCTTGTTGGGATGCTTAACCTACTTCCCACTTCTAAGATTAAGAGGCAGCCAAAGGTACATCCACTACCTGGAAGAAACAGCATGATGAACAGCTGTAAGCATTGCTCAGTTTAATACTCTTGACCTAAGGCTGTCACAATACCACTGCAGTTACACCCAGCTAAATAAAGCACATTGCAGAAGCTTAGTTTATTTTTCCCAGACCAGAACTGGGTGCAAGTTGGTTTACCAAGCATTGAAATAAAGACTAAGAGGTAGTTAAGAGGAAATGTAGGTATATGCCTAACCTTTTATATTTTTCCTGCTTTTCTATGTTCTGTGAGTTAAGAGGAAATGTGGGTATATGCCTAACTTTTTATCTTTTTCCTGCTTTTCTGAGTTCTTGAATGAATGAATGAATGAATGAATGAATGAATGAATGAATGAATGCCTAAAGTTGAATAATTTTTACCACATGTGCTGATCATTGGCTCTTTGACAGTGAAGATTTTGCTTTTGCTGTGTATAACCATAATGCCAACACTACTGAGCATACAGTGCTATGGGACTCCAAGGCTTCATCTTCTGTGATGGTGAGGGAAAACAAGACTGTCACTTAATGGATATCCTAGCAGGATCTAAAGCACAGTTTGTCATGCAACCATACTAACATACTTGCATTTTCTGTGCCAGACACTTAAAAGAAACCCGGGCTAGTTTGTATGTAGTCCATAAATATCAGATTTCGCATGAAATGCATAAACAGCTTCCTGAGAGCTACTTGCCAGTGTGGTTTTGAATAATACAAATAACTCAGGTTAAGCACATCAAATGCAAAGACCTTCATGGTAGAGAGGTAATGGTGTGATATGAGAGCAGCCTCAGTGCTGATTCAGAGCTGTATGCAGTATGCAGCATCACTGGGTAGTCCACAGAAGGAGATTAGCTGGTAGAGGCACCATGCTCCCCTCTCTGGATAACACATGCAAATGGGACTGTGTAATGCAAGAAATTGAGCCCTTCCATCCCCTCAGCAGTCTTCCCTAGAGATTGTACATCTTATGTTTCCCACTGTGAACAGATTACTTCCTCAAGTCCCCTTCCTTCATGCAATATTAGAACTTTTCAGGGCATGTCAACATATAAATGCATCATCAGAAAGAAAAGAAGATAGATAGAAAAAGTTATTATGCACTCCTACCTGATCTCTGAATACTAACAGTTTTGGTTTTGCGGTTTTCTTTTCTCAGACAAATACAAAATTCAGTTTTTACAGTTGCTTCTGTGGGTGGAAGGATGCAAAAACATGAGTAAAGCTGGTTTTCTTACAAATTCTTGAGTTACAAGTTAAATTAAAATTACAATTCTTGAATTACAAGTTCTTGAGATTGAGTGTACTTTAATCTCTTTTAGTCATTAGAAATTCTCCTAAATTTTACTTTGTTGTTGAGCAATTCATGTTTTCTTCAGGACAAGATGAAGTGACAGTAAAGTCTAAAAGCAAAAACAGCGTAGAGAAAAAAATAGTCTTCAGAGCTGAGTTTCACAGCCTCAGCCATCTTGAGGGATGCTGTTTTATTTGCCTTCTTAATATATTTAATCTTAAAGGGTTATTATTTCTAGTAACACTATAAATGTGACAACTTCTCTGTACGGCAGTTTTATTAGTGGAAAATGTGAAGATGGTTTTGGCAAAGGTTGAACAGCATGAGACTGGACAGCCAGTACAGAGAAGTCTGTGATACATTGGCAGTAGCCAGAACAGCAAAATGCCCACTGAAGCATCGATGATAAAAAACTCTCTAAGCAAATAAATCTTCCAGGAATCAATTATCATTAAGTTCAGACATTTAAAAATCAAAAATTCAAGAAAAATGTCTGGATTTGATTTTTTTTTAAAGGAAATCTTATTGCTGCTCTGCTTAGAAATTAATTTCTGTATTGAAAAACATGACTTGTGAAACTTGAAGAGAGGACTTCTTCTGATCACATTATGGACCATGTGAGAGTATATTGGAAGTAGAAAGGAGAAAAATTTTGCTATCCATCCTGCCTCAAGTTTAGAAAGAAAGCGTGTCTATTTTTGAGCCAGTTTTTTGCTGTTTACAACTAATATTTTTTGTAAAGTTGTACTGCATAACAGAAAACTAGAAGAGATGTGAGAATATGTGCTTTTACAGAGGCAATATTAGCTTATTTTTTAAGACAAATCCTGTCACTTAATTACCTTTACAACTTTACAAAGTTACACAAATTGACAGAAGTTTCTAGACTCTACATCTCTCTCCTTCAGACCATGCTTTCCACGCCATAGCTCCAGCTTAAACATTTACATTTGATGTATACATGCCAATAATATCCCTGACAAGTCTGGTGATGAATGGGAAGAACGATTCAAAGGGAGACTTCAGTGTTTTGAAGGTGCTAGTATTCACTGTTAGCTTTTCAATTAGAAAAAGACGTATTTCAGTCAAATTGTAAAAATTAACTTAATTGTTTTGTCATTATTAAAGTTCTTTCTCCTCTATGATGGAAGCCTGTCCTCTATTCCAGCCTTGTGAACAAAGGGAAACAGGAATTTTAAAATCTTTTACACTTGCATTAAATAGCAGGTTATGTGAAGTGAAGATGGAAGAGGAACTGAAGATCTAACAAGCTCACATGTAACTTAAAGAGCTGAGATTAAAGTGCCTATTTAACATAAATTTTACAACAAAGTAATACAAAATCGTAGCAGAGGTTTTCAAGATTCTTTATGGGTGTTCTTCTGTATTTATTCACTTAGCCACCAAAAGCTTTTTTATATGGATTTTTATGTAAGTTTTTTAAATAAAAGTTTCTATGGCAGTTCCAAGTTGTCTGTTTTTATTTAAACCTCATCAAAGTGTTCCAAAAATAACTGTAATGTAAGTACTTATCAGAACTCCAACAACATAAGTCAACATTTATTTGAAGTACTATGTAATAGTGGACTTCTGGAAAGTCCTGTATTAAGTCTTATTATTACCCAAACTTTTCTAGAATTTGGAATTTATGAAATTTGAGAATACACAGGACATCATCTACTCAGTTTACAAAGCCTCCTTTTCTTGGTTGTCTTAACAGGTTCATTCAACTATAACATCTCTTGTTGTGTCAGTCTTAACAGGTCAAATCTTATCAGGCCAGAGATACTCTTGAAAATAGAATCAATAAAATCCCTGTTCACCATCCTTCTTAAAGATGAAGAACAGCTTCCTACTTTCACTCCCCCTGTGCAGTATAAAGATTCTTCTTTGTTTACACAGTGCTCAGAACAAAAAGGCCCTAAACTCAGCAGGAGCCTGGTAAGCAGTGTCAGTAATAAAGGCATGTCAAAAGGCATTTTGGAAAGTTCATTATTAAGCTGCACTTACGTTCCGCCTTCCTTGGAAGTTTTATATAGCCTTTTGTAACTTTTGGATATAAAGAAGAGCAGGAGGAGGGGAAATCAGCCCACAATTTTATTGGTTGTTTTATCTAATGATGAGTTATTTTGGTTTAAACACCTTGAGATTTCACTGCACTATGAATACAGTGTAGGAAATAAAGAAAGATGGAGAAAAAACTGTGCAGGGAAGAAAACAATTGATGAGAGAAAATGAATACAGAACGTTTAATGAACATGAGCTTTTTTCCTGTTAATTTGTGACCAGTTTTTAGACTTAGATCAGACTGAAGAACAAATTTTGCTATGAACATATAGATACACAGACAGCATAAAATGAGGCGATGGCTTTTTTCCTTGAAGTACTCTCTGACTAAATAAAGTTCATTTTGGTAACACTAGAACAGTACAGGAAAGCTTACACTTTACCCTCAAAGAACTAAGCAGTTAAAAAAAAAAAGACTCCAGGATGCCTGAAGAGACCCCAAGTCTAGGTACTAAAAGAAAAACCTCCATTAATGTTTTCATTTCTATTTCTTGACCTAAGAGGCAAGGTTGGAGGAAAGGTTGGAAGCTAGAACATTACAGATCATCCAGGTTGAAAGCATCTACAACAAGAAGATACCATCTTTGGAAATACACAAGAAAGGGAGAGGTTTTTCCCTTGTTTCTTTCTTTAAACCCTTAATGAAAAAGTTTGAGACAGATTTGGGAGGAAACTGATTTTTTTTTTTTTTCTCTCGGAATAAGATCACAGATTTACATCAGTGTGAATTATTGTTTGAATAAAACAATAAAACTTGAAAAAAACCTCAACATTTTAGCTAAGCAGTTTGTTCAGTTTTGGTCCACACCTTACTTATAACACTACTTAACCTTGGTTTTAATGCAAAGCTAGAATATATTGCCTACTTTTATCAAAAGCCAAAAATAACACAGCACTCTGTATTTTCCTGTGCAAATATTGTTAAAGCTGAGGGAAGAAGGGAAATAAAACTGACCTGAGCAGAATGAAAAATTGTGCTGCAATTAAAAAGGCTCTGCTGTGGTAGAGAGAGAAAAAAAGAAAAGGAAAAATACAGCCAAATGTAAGAAATAAACAGCAATTAGTGAATGAGACTATTGCTGCTTAAAATTGGTATTTAAAACTTGGAAGAAGATCAAGCAACTTTCTTGTAGCATTCCTATATTAACATGTACAATGAAACTTCATATCAGCAAATTGCAGCATAAAGAAGTTAACGTGTTATACCACCATAAAATAGCATGAAAAAGTCTTAGAGAGGAAAAGAAAGGAATCTGGGGGAGAAAGGTTTCTGCAGTTACACAAAATTATTTATTTTGTCTCATGTGTATTTGGCAATGAAGATTTAAAATTTAACAATGACGAGGACTGTTAGTATTGCAGCTAATGTTCTAAGCAGAGGTACTTGTATTACTTAGGTTTCTTCTTATTAACGTTAGAACTCTGTTATTACATGGAAAGAGACAGACAAATCCTGTAGAATAACAATATGTTTGCTTAAAAATTGTATTTCTGGTTTAACAAGAATGCTTCTCTAAGCATACTTTATTGACTTTTAAAATGTTAAAAGTGTTCTCTGTTTCAGAGGTAGAGGTTATATTAATATTAATCTAAAATCTTTCTAATATTTCTTTTGCTTAAAACAACCAAAGTTGGAAGAGTTTTGTTACTGTAATGCATAGTAATACACCTGTCCCCAAAACGTCTTTCAAAAATGTTATTTTTGAGCTGGCAAAGCCCCTACTCTCTCTGGAAATTGTTTCAAACCCCATCCTATGTGAAGGCCTACTTTCGGTGACATTTATGTGATTTCCTTCATGGACATTGTAGGGAGGTCACAGACCAAAGTCCAAGTGTTTATTTTTCATTCCTAATAGCAGAAAGATTTTAAACATGAAGCAATCACTCTCTTCTTCAAGAAAGGTAATTTATCTCTTCCCTTAGCACAGTCAGATCCTGGAGACTTGCCACTTCAATTCTCTGAGATTTTATAACCCACACTACAATATTCAAATAAAATTTTATTGTATTGTGAAAAGAGGAGGGAAGAAGAAAAACTGTGTTAGCACTGATTGAAGTTGAAACTTCAGTCTGTGAAGGTCAGGGATTTCAAAATAGCTTCTTATATTATCTTTATCCAGCTTCACTGTGTGAACATCTAAAAGTTTCTTTTCAGACAGTTGTGTGTTCATGGAACAAAATACCATTTAAAATAGTTTCAAAACAAACTAATTTCAAGGTGATCAGATCTCACTTTCAAAAAAGTGTGTAAAATGTGATTGACTTTTCCTTATAGATCATTAAGGTAAAGCTGTGTGTTCCTTGCCCATGTTGTTTGACAGGAAAAGTTGGTGGTGCCCAAAATAACTGACTCAAGAAAACTTAGACTTTTTACCAAAGATATTAACAGTACGATGTCTAGTAAAGCCTGTAGAAGCCAAGAGTGTGAAATCCAGACAACTTATTTAAAATGCACCCTTTTCAATTGTCAGCCATCAATTTGAAAGGTAGCTAAACTGTCTATTAAGCCATCAAAGCAAATCAAATGCCTACTGTCTGAGCATTTCCAGTGTTTTCCCTAAAATTAAACTTCTGTACATTCTTTAAAGACAACAGTAATCATGTCATTGCTTTTGGACATGATGTCCAAAGCTGAGCATGTTTTTAAAATTAATCCTATTATTCTGTCAGACATCTCTCTCCTTTCATCAGTTGAAAAAATAGCCTCCCGTAGGGAGTCAAATCTATTTTTTATCATTTCAGTGCTAGCTACAATTAACTTTGTTATTTTAAAGAACTTACCCTCTTACTGAAGAGACCTGAAGAAAAAAAGTCTTCGGTTAAAAGGACACCTACTGTCAGCATTGTAAGTATTTTATGAAAATTGTCTCATGTTGTTCCTTTTCATTTTAATTTTGTTTTTGTGGATACAGTACATAATTCATACACACACATGTGAGTGGCTGGATCACAGAATAATAAATATTAGACTTTCTTTTCTGCTGCAAACAAATTGATTGCCTATAGCAACATGTCGCTTCTAGACTGATTAAGAAAAAAATAACTACAGGAATCTTTAACACAAGAACTTCAACACCAGCCAGTTGTCCAAGTCTAATCACCTTGGCTGCATTTGTTTAACAATGTAGGAGAGAGTTCCTCATGCAACATTTGCTCAGAATGTAAGAGATAATTTCAATGGAATTAAATGAAAATTAGGCTGAATTTAAAGAATTAGGATAAATCCTGGCCATAGAGGATTAAGACAAGTGAAGGAGCATCTAAATGGTAATTAAATTGCAGTATAGTAGAGGGCATGTTGTTCATTCCCTGCAGTAGGGGCCAGAGAAACAGCAGATGCTCAGGTTGTGACCAATTTAAGAAAGAAATTTAACACAAGTCCATGGACTCCTAGCAAAAAACGTTACTTGAGCTTCACCGAGGAGAAGCAGGGTTCACATGTGACCATTAGTATATGCTCAAAATATTCACCTCTTTTTTTTTTCTGGTGACCTGTGGATTTTATTAGCCAGTTCATCCTAACAGTAGGCTTCTTCTGTGAGTCAAAGAAACTGCTATCTCAGTGCCTAATTTCCAGGGAATTTAAAATTTCAGATTTTTTGTCTCTATACAGTGCCTGATTTAACATATAAGGAAATGTAAAGCTTTTATAATAGAGTATTATCAATTGAAAAAAATTTGGTCATAAAAGTAACAATGTAATGGAGGTGCGGATTCCATTATCCAAGCCTGAGACCTTCCCAGCTTCAGGGTTATTAATTTTTATGGTGATTACAGGAGTAGTTTTGCTAGTTCCATGTTTGAACTGTTGGCAAGACACTTAAAAAGATATTGCTTAATGCCTTTAGTATAACACAAATACATTTTTTTGCTTTTTGGGAATTTATTTTAAGATTTATTTGCTCTATAAGGACTAAGCAGATACCTTCATCTCTTCTCCATGCACTTCTCCACCAATAAAGAGTAACAGAACTTAGAAGAGAAGAGTAACAGATTGTTACATGGTTAGAGATCTATAAAACTATTATGGTTGTGTAGATAGATGACTGTATTGGCTGGCCAGAGTTCTATTTCTGAGTCTTTCATCCAACAGAAACAGAGAGCAAATGGGTTTGGTTTCTTTATTTTTTTTTTTAGTGAGCNTTTTTTTTTTCTGGGGGGGGGGATCAGTGGGAGCGGGAAGAAATGTTTGGTTTTGGTCTTTTTTTTTAATTTTGGATTTAGATGAATCATCACCTGGGTGGAGCGCCTCACAGTAACAGTATTATTATTTCATTTCTGTTCAGTTTGAAACAAATAAAATCCTTCATTGATATCATATTCAATATTTTGCATTAGGTGTTTTCTTCAGACCCAGCATGACATCAAGAAAATGAATGCTGTCCTTCAGTTGACACCGGAGAGATTTAAATTTTTGCTAGGATTGTACAAAGCATTCTTAAAATGTATTGGCACTGTACTCCATCATGACTTCATATAGCTCGGGTAATGTACATTATTTTGCACTAAACACTGACATAATTCTAGTCAATGGGATTTTGCCTTGTAACAGTACTTAATTGGTGCAAAACCACGCTGACTCCAACTGCTTAAATGATCTCACTAAGTGGCATTGAGGTTAATTTTAATCTTGATTCTGTACTTCTGTGGTTTATGGGGCTGTGCCCAGTTTTTAGAAAAGAATGAGCCAGGAGAGAGCCACAGCAGTCAATAAAATAAACTTTCCCAGTACTATAATAATACTTCCTGGTACAGGTTTTAGCAAACTATAGTGAGTAAAAATCATCTGAAGAAATGTTTCACATACACCTTTCTGAGGCCACACCTGTGACTGACCATATACAAGATGGTCAATTAAAAACCATAAATCAGTTTCAGCACAGCAGTGTAGCAATATCAAACCCAAGTGGGTCTGTGTCACTTTAGGCACCAGCTTAGAGTAGTGTCACTGTAATGAGATTATTTTAATGTTAACTATTTTTTCAAATGTGGCACTGTAGTCTGAGAAAATGCACCATGGTACAATGTTCCACCACATACCTCTATCCTACATGTCTGGGTTGTTTTGGTTTTTTTCTCAGTGCAGGATAGCCCCTGAAGAAAAGAATTTCAAACTTTGACTCAGATTTACACTCCCCTTGTTTTTTTGAGATCAATTACTTTTGCCATTTCTGTTTTTGAATTGATTTCAGGACACTTGACAAAATCTTTAATAATGCTGTGAATATAAATCTTATTTATACAAATAGGCTGTGCCTTTGCAACAGGAATTTTATAGAAGATGGATACCACTGTGCAGTATTGTGTACCTTCAGAAGTCATGGTCATCTGGCTCATGGAAGAGGAGCAACAGTCTCCCTATGAATTGCATTGTACAGTTGCATTCCTGATTCCATTAGGACTCGTAGAGGGATGTGTATGACCAACCTTTACAAGGTTTCAAGCCTCCATCTTTCAAAATTTTCATTTACAGGACAAAATATTTTTTCATGTTGCCACAGGGCCTCATCAGTTATTAAGGAAGCCCCCTAATATTAATGTGGAAACATCAACATTGCCAGGAACTGGGATTCGTCTTCAACAGTGTTCAAAAGAAAATCTGTTCTCTGGATAATCTTGATATTAATGTTGCTGAGAATTCACACCTCACTAGGGAATATCTGATTTATTTTCAGTTCCCTGGCATATGGTGCTTTCTCTGTGTTCCACAGACAGCAAAAAATAATAGTTTGGCTTAATTTTGCTTATTTTAAAATTGGAAAATGCTTTTGGCTCACTTATGGTTAAATGCTGAATTTTCCCAAGTATGTGTGGAAAGGACTGTTTTATTTAGAAGGACGAAAGAAGGATTAAGTGATTGCTGTGGGAAGATCCTATAGCCAATGCTTGAAAAGGTGCACCCCACAGTGACAGCAGCAAAGCTTGGGGCCATCCTGCCCAGACTTTTGCTGAAGATTCCCACTGGCATCATTTTTTCCCACTTATTTTCTTTATTTTGACCCCTTCCTGACTCTTTTTATCCAGTTTGATCCCTTGGTCCTAGCATAAGAAGCTATTTGCTTCTCAGTTGTCTCTTTATGGCTCTCTTAGAGCAAATATAATAATCCCCCCAAACAGATCTTTTCTTCTTTCTTTTCCTGTAGAGATGTCTGCTTCTCAATGGAGAAAAGGTATCCCCTTCATGCAAGCAGCAGCATGAAAAAAACATCCCAGGAACTTGGAGACCCCTCTCCATAATATCAGTATCAAAAACATAAAACAATCCTCGTCCGCTTTCCCACTTCCCCCACAGTTTTTGGGGAGCCATTTCCAGCTACTCTTCTACCTTAGCCTTTCATTTGACATCCCTTAAGAGGCTGAGCTATATTTGAAATTATTTTCTTTTTTCCAAAGCTTCTGTGACAGCAGGTGGTGGTTCAGCCAGGAGTATGTTAGACTGGGAGCTCAGCAAAAAAAAAAAAAACCAAACAAAAAATAAAACAACGCAAAAACCAGCCCTCAATTTGAGGGTTGCTACTACCCCTAAAGCTGTTTTTACTTTTTAACATGTTACCCAGAGACAAGACTTTCCTGAGATATAGAAGGATCTTACTCAAAACAGACAATGGATAAACTGGAAAGATGAACAGATGCTCTTTATCATGATCTTTTCCTCATCTTACTCTCAAACCATAGATGAACTCTAGCTGCTGGAAGAATAAAGGCAAATACCAAATATCTCAACAAGCACAAGAGAGTTTTTCTTCCTTGGAGTATGTGCCCTTAGTTTTCAGTTATTTTTTATTTTACCTGCAAATAATTATCAAATACACTGTAAAATTAATAGCATTTTGCAATAGCTGTTTAAGGCCAAGCCAAGCAGTTTTCAATGTCCTACAATGTGTCTGAATTTTCTCTGCAATGTGATTTTGGCTGTTTATGTCATGGAGCAGATCACCTCGGGTGCCACCATGCAGCACACACAGGACAACCAGGAGATCAGGCCCAGCCAGCCTGAGCTCATGAAAGCCAGGTGCTGCTTGACTGGCCTGAGCTCCTGTTGTGACAGTGACCCACTCAGTGGATGAGTGGAAGGCTGTAGATGTGTCTACCTTGACTTTAGAAAAGCCTCTGACACCCATTACCACAGTACTCCCCTGGAGAAACTGGCTGCTCATGGCTTGGGTGGTTCATTGGGTGAAAAAACCAAAACTGTTTGGATGGCCAGTCCCAGGGAGTGGTGGTGCATGGAGCTACATCCAGCTGGCAGCTGGACTCAGAGTTGGGGCCACTCCTGTTTAATATCTTTATCGGGACTGAGTGAATCCTCAGTCAGACTTAAACAATTCTATGATTCTATTAAAATACTGTCTCCAGCAGCAAAAGTATTGCCAGACTTTTGTTTCCCTAGCAGTCCTCAAGAAGAGCCAGTACTGTGATAGAGGAGCTGAGTCATGATACGGATGTGTATGGAAAGTATGAAAAAGCCACTGAAAGAATTAGCCATTTCCAAAAGTTATATGTTGCTCCAGTCCAGGCTGAAGTTTATGGTGTTTACACCATGCCCTGACTCTAAGGAAGTAACAGCACCGAGAAGGAACAGATGTGAGGCAAAGTAATGTGCACAAACAAATCTCCAAGCCAACCCAAGGCCTGTAATTTAGTGCATGCTGTGCAAAGTTACAGCCAAGGATCACATCAATTATGGTTTTGATGGATAACTAAACACTACATAATTCTTTGGTTTGACACAACTAAGATGCAGACTCCTCACAACTGTGGTACATTCATCATCATCAGTTCTCTTCTGTTCTTCTCATCCTCCAGCCATTGACACAAGGACACATATTTGGAGGGATTTTGTCACTAGTTCTGAATGCCTTGTATTGTTTACAATTTACTGACTCATCTCCAGGTGGGATTACACATTCTTCTCTTCAGAAGCTTAAGATGTGTTCAAGCAGAATCAAAGGGGACATGGCTGCTTTAATGGATATGGAAACTCAACATTATTTATCAGCACTCCTGGCTTCCCAAGGATATTTATTTGCAAAGGCAATCTGGTGATGACTCCAAATCAGTGTCAGGAGAGAATACGGAGAGATATAAAGTGATGAGCGTGGGATGGAAGTGGAAGACTGCCAGGAGTGGAACTGAAAAGAATGTATTTACAAAAGCTTCAGTGCAAAGGAAAATGAGGGTTCTTCCTGGCCCGAGAGCAAATACTGAAGGGTGTGTTTCTGAGCAAAGGATATTATTCTGGAAAACTGGATCTGATGGGGGGTCATCTGGTAACCAAAGCAAGGGTGTGATGCAAGGGTTAATATGATCACTGTATCTGCTAACATGGGAGCACTGAGTAGGAGTCTGGTGCACGTATTACTTCTGTTTTTCAAATTACTACAGCTGGTGGTAAAATACAGCATGCAGTTCTAGCACCAGTATTTCAAGCAGCATGTTAAAAATTAGAGGGTCAGGGAAGAACTGGAACATTTATTAAATTATTGGGAACTATGTATTTAATGAAATACTCAAAGACTTTGATTTAGTTAGCTTAATGAGGAAAAGCTTCATCTTATCAAAGGTAACTCATCTGTTCCAATACAGTGAAAAGACACATAAAAAAGCTAACTCTTTCAGTGCTGAAAAATGTAATAAGACTGAATGCCTAGAAATTACACAAGTTAGATAAACTTAGCTTACTCATTACTTCCCTGGAAGGGTTTAAGGACAGGTTGGATGGAGCTCTGAGCAATCTGGGCCAGTGAAAGCTGTCCCTGACCACTGCAAGGGTGTCGAAACTTAGATGACCTTTAAGGTCCTTTCCAACCTAACCATTCTATGATTCTATGACATTAACCTGCGACATTTTTAAAAAGAAGGGTAACCATCCACTTATTAAAGGCAACATTAGACTTTCCAACACCAGCAATTTTGAAAAGAAAATCGATTTTTTTTTGTAGAAAATAATAAATGTCTAATTAGGCAGTAACTTCTGCTTTGTTTCCAAAGTAACAATTTTAAGGCAAATCACAAGCATGAATAAAGAATGCCTGACAACAAACCCTGTGAGGCATCTTCAGTATTTATTTTTCTCCAAAAACTATTCTTGGCTATGCAATAGCCATGGTACAACGTAGGTACCACTGCAGTAGCACAAAGCTCAGTGCTGGATGCAAAATCCTTCCTCAAATCAAAGTGAACACTCGGGTGTTTAGTCCGTGCTGAGCTCCCTGCTGCTGCCTGCAGCTCAGGAACTGTGAGAAGACGAGGTTGTAGCAGCAGCTCATACTGCACCCTCTCCACAGTGGTTCAAAGAAAGGCCTAGGTGGAAAGAAAGTGTCTGTCCCTGACTTGTGAAGTAAGACTTCTCACAGAAGAACCGCATTTCACTAGGAAAATGTAACTAGCAAGATTTGCGCCGGATTCTGTCGCTCTGAGTCGAGCTTCTATATCTGCCTCAAAAACATCCCCTTGCTCTGCACAAGTTCTTGGCCTTGTTAGGAAAACAACTAGGTAATATTTTTAAGTCTGTGCTTTGATGAAGTCAAAATAAATTATTAAAATGGCCCCTTCTGACTTCAGAAAATATAAAAAAACAATGAATATGATCCATTAGCGGCGGAGAAAAAGAGATTTTATTTTTAAGCTGTTTTCAGAATCTGCACATGTACTGAATTTTGATCTTTAATACAGAAAATAAGTCAGGGCTACAGTTAAAAAAAAAAAAATCAATCCTTAATTTCAACTCCTAAATACTTTTTTTAAGACTCTGGGAGAAAAATGGACCAACTTTCAAACATGACAAGTCCTCAGGAACTCCCACTGATCCTGAGGTGAGAAGCAGCAGAGGGGCGTTTATAAGCAGGAAGAACACAGATTTAGGGCTTTGACAAAGGAGCCCTGTCTCATCTTGCCATGACAGCTGTTAACACCTTAATCCAAACAGCCCTTCTGCTCCGTGGCCTCGGAGTCACCATGCCATTTTCTAATCCACTGCCTGGCAGATACCTGGGGCACCGCTCAGACGTTCCGCTCACGTCGCTGCTGAAGCGTCTGAGCCAACAAACTGGGGAAGAGGGGGACAAGCACACGTCCCCCTCAGCTCTGAGGATGGAGACCTCTTGGGAAGAGACAAGGTGGGCAGCTGTTAACAGTACCGAGCCACGGTGCCACAGGAAAAAGCCCCTTTTTTTGTCTTTTTGTTTGGTTTTGTTTTGTTTGATGTAGCAGACAGCTGTGCCTGCAGAGATCAGACTTTTCGCAGGACATACCTGGCACTGTGAGGACAAAAACCCAAATCTCCAGGCTGCCAGGGGTCTAATGCAACCAAGGGAGAATACTCTTCCCCTAGGAATAAATCTTTAGAGACTTCCTAAAGTTCAGGTTAATGATCCAGTCTTGTAAATTCAGATAGCATTTGGGGATGATTCAGGCTTACATTGCTACAAATTATATATTTTGAAGGTCTGCAAAATTTCACTTTAAAGATGAAAGCCATTTTTGAGTCCTACTAATGTAAAAATGATTCAAAATGTAGGAGGATTTTTTAAAATCATCAGATTTTTCTGCAAGTATGTAAAATATTTCTCCATGGCTACTTCACTGCATGTCTAATTTTAACTTGGACTGAATTTTTGCAGACAAATTGTAAATTATTAATATACGTGTCGATAAAAACAATTTTTCAGATGCTTGAATCCACAATTCCCTGACTTTCCAACTGCTCTAAACTTCCTGAATCGTTCTGCAATGTATGAAAACATTGTCTGAAAGGGAAGCAACAAACTCATGAATATAGACAGCCCCTACTATCTCTCCCTTGCTTAATCCAACAGGAAGTACTGGAAATTCCAGAGCATCGCTTCCATTCTCAGAATAAGGGACACTGACTTGTTCTATAAAGACGGCTTGTTTGCAGAATTTTTGCAAAACAGCAGTTGTTGGGAGAATAGGAGGTATATTGGATGCAGATGGATCTGTCAGGGGATATGGCTGTGAAACTCTTCTGAACCATAACAACATAATTTTCAGAACTGTAAAAATGCCAGATTTTGGCCAACATCAACAGCAATTTAAAAAGGCATAACCTCAATGTAAGGATCATGCTCCCCCAAAAGTTAAGCTCTCTGCTTCAGAGCCTGGAGTAAAATACATAAAATGACAGCAAGAATTTTTCAACAAAAATAAAATGACATATTTTCTCTGATCTCATTCTTCTAAAAGGACAAAGAATTTTTCTGAAGTTTTCAAAAAGCACTTGGCTTGAAACAGAGAATTAAAACTTAGTAACTAAAATAAAGGAAATACTACAGTAAATGAAAATAAGATTTGGTCATAGAAAATATTAGGCATATTTAAATATAGGTGTTTAAAATTCTATTTAATAATGGAAGTGACAATCCACATGACAGCTCTTACATTTTATTTAAGCCAATTATTAAAATTTCATTAAATTATTATCTGCCTATGCTGGTTTACTACAAACAACTAGCTTTACAGTTTCTTATTTTTTTTATTACCAAGAAGTCAGGAGTAGTAAGATTTATCTTTTGGAAATATCTTTGTTTCTTTTTTGTAGGTGTTACACATATACCTCTTCAGAGAAGTCAACAGCTTCATTCACATCAGTGAATTCTGGTTATGGCTAAAGAGGGAGTCTGGGACTCTGCAGACTGCATAAATCAGAAAAAAGTCAAGACTTCTGACCCCAAGACAATAAAATTATTACTTGATATCTTTGGAAAAGCAATCAAGAAATAACAAATACTTCAAATCATAAATAATAAAAAAAAAGTATTCACTGAAGCTAGTTTTTTAAGAAGCAAGTCCACCTCTTCCTACTGGCCTAATCAATATGAAGCAGCTCTGTGAAGCTCTAAAACTTTTTGTTGCAGAGATTAGAAATCATCATACGCCCTTGTTAGAAGTCATCATCCTTTCAGTCCATCATCAGTTACAAGTCGATCATCCTTTCTCACACCATATGATTAAAGCCTTGTTCTGGAAAAGATTTTTTTTTCTTTTTAAGATATCCCACTGAATAGAGATGCTATGCTGATCAGAAGGCCTCTATCTTGATTTTCAATAGAAACTCTCCATGCCAAGCAGCTTGAAGGCAGTGGGCAGTGATGCTGAATGAGATTCCTGGAAGAAAGAAACACAAGCAATCAGCTTGAATATGTTGATCCCAGATCTTCACACCAATGGTATAAACATGAAGCCAATTACACAATATGCAAATATATTGTATCACATCTGGATTACACATGCTCAGCTTCTTCTTCGTAGAGAAATCCTTTACAAAATTCATTAGCAATTAACAGAAATATAACTATGGTGACAGATACAATTTAGCTACCAAAAAAGAGAAAAGAAAATCCTTTTCTACAAATCATATATATATATGTGAGTGTGTGTATACACACACACACACACACACACACACTCATGTATATCTCAACAAAAAGCGAATTAATGCTGCTGAGGCTTGCTAAAGCAGAAACAGATCTTCTGTATGCTACATTCTTCTGTCCTAACCCAGCTGATTTTCAAATGTGAACATAACAGCACACTTATGCTGCAGCTGTAGTTACCTTTCCATGTCTTTCATTGCCTTGATGTAAGAAAAAACTGGAAAAACATGTAGAGCTATGCATCTCAAGTAATGATAGGGCCAGAAAAACCCACCAGGATAAACTGTTCAAGTTCTGTAAGGAATTACAAAATAAAGTCAAATATTACTTACTGCTAAAACCACCTTTTCCCCCCTCTTTCTGAGAATATGTCCCTAAATAATATGACAATTAGAACTTTTTGGGGTTTTAATTCACATAGGTGAACATGGAAAAGCATATTAAAAAAACTGAACACTCAGACAATAATTCAGTGTCATACTTATTTTACTGTAGTTAGAGAAAGAAGCACTAATAGTAACATTTAAATTATTCTAATTTTTAAAAGTATTTAAGCTGTTTTAGTATCTGTGCCACTCAGTTTTTCTTACCCACTTGATGCTATCTACATAAAACTGCATTCTTCTTGGCCATACATGATTATTTACTTCCTAAAGCAATAAATCATTTTCATGTGGTGCCAACAACTAACAATCTTACTATTCAGAAAAATCTCCCTCCCCTTAGGAATTTCACATGCATGAAGTTGCTACACAGAATATACAAATATGCTTTTTCCCCATTGCCTGTCACAGACTACTCAAAATAAATCTGGAGTTTTAGGATGACAACAGAATCCAAGTTAAAAACTACGGTTTTAAAAACTTGGATTTTTGTTGCTGTTAGTACTTCTTTATTTTCTGTTAGGAGGATTTTTCTGGATTAGCTAATGGTGTATGCAGCCTTTGTGTCATAGTAAAAAACATTCAGTACTTTTTCCACTATTGTGATAAGACTAATTAATAAGCACTGGATGCCCTCAGACTCATTAATTGTGTGATTTGTTGTTTGGTTGTTTTTTTTTAAACAAATAAAAGTTTTTTTTCATATGTCATGAAGAATACAAGAAAACTGGGCAAAAGCTAATATGCCCTTAGTACTTTTGCTCAATGCATTTACGCTTCCATCCTGTAAATACTTAGACATAGGGACAGGGGTATGCATGTGTGCAGTGTAACTCAACTTGCTAAAATCAGATGCATAAATGTCAGATAAGGATTTAAACTGTCGGTAAAGTACTTAATTTGCATAATTTGAATTGAGAAGAGGAGTAGTAGTGGCAGTACCTGACAGATTAAATATAAGAATACACCCACAAGGGAAAGGGGTCTCCTTTTCCAAAATATTTGAAGCCATGAGCAATCTAGTATGTTCCAAATTGAAAGCATTCATTTTTTTACAGAATTTTTATGAACCTTAGGAATGAAAATTAATTTGGACAAGTTGAAAGAGAGACTCAACTCCATGACTAACATGGGAATTACCCTAATCCTCTCTTCAACTCAATCATGGAATTTTAACAAGGTTTTTTCTGGAAGCCCTTGAGATCTCCTAGCTTGAACATTAACTTATGTCCACTATTTTCATACTAGTTAAAACACATAAATGCAATCTGAGGCTGAATTAGGAGATCAACCCTTTGAGTTCTAAACCACTTGTTTGAATCTTGGCCAGAAATTGCCAGCTTGCTGGCTTTTGCATGATATACATGAAAAAGGTTGACGACCTCATCTTAGCAGCAGTACTCACTCTGAATTTCCAGCTATGACTACTTAATGCTAGATTATTTCTGTGGGGGAAAAGTATAAAAAAAAAAAAGGTGTTCTCTTGGGCTTATGCTACAGATTTAGGATTCCTTGAGGAGTCATTCATGTTTGGAAGCAACGCACATGTTTCTCCTCTGCTCTGCTCTCCCAAACAAATGCCTCTCACCATAAAGAGATGTGGTGCAGAGATTATACCTCAAAAGGTACTACCCACCCCTGCTCTCTTATCTCTTTATCACAATACCCAAAAGTAGGGAACTATGAGCCAGAGGACACTTTTGGTTTTAAGTAAATGAGGGAAGCCCGCTGCTTGATTCAAGCTTGTTCAAGGCTAGAAGATTCCATAAAATTATGTCGATGAGAGCAATTTTTCTGCCAGTGTTACTAATCCTGCCAAGTAAATTTAAAGGCAGCAATAGAACCATAAGAAGCATCAGCCAGAGCTCAGATCTGGTAACTTTCCAGATATGCTGCAGAGCCTTTAGTTTTTCAGGTCTTTAGGGATGGATGGGTTGAAGGATGTGAGGGGCCAGGCTCATTTAGGTGACAGGTAATTATTCTCATCGGACAGCTGGTTTATGGAGTTGTTTATAATGTGTGCTTTGCATTCTGTAAAACACTTGTAAAAGTGAATAAATGCTCAAATACAGCCATTAGTAAATGCTAATATTTTGCCTACCTATCAGAAAATACAAACAGGAATCTGTTACTCAGTGAAAGTTACCGTTTCATAAGCAAATCCAAGCATTTCTCCTTAGAATTGCTAAAAAGACCGAACACATGCTCCGTCAGGTGCCAAACCTGACGGAAACTCGTCCTTGTAACAGGAGATACACATCAGCTGTGCCCTTCTTGCTTACTTTTCCTCAGTCTTTGGCTAATTTAATCCAGAAACTCATGACCAGCCGTAGTTTCCTCCTCCCATCGTTCTTCACAACTCCTGGGATCGGTACCATTGCACGGGCTACAACTTTAAAGAGGGCGCGGGCAGGGAGGGGGGTGGCGGTGTTTTGCTAGCTGAGGCCGCCTCTGCTCTGCAGACTCTCATTTGGTGTTGAAGCCTTGCAGGTGGTGTCTGGCTCGCCCGGTGCCCGGGCTCTGCTCTGCCCCGCGGAGGCGGCGGGCGGCGCGGCTGGGGCTGCGGCAGCGGCGGGCGCGCATCACCCGCGCGGCTCCGCGGCCTTCTCCCTCTCCTTCTCCCTCTCTCCTGCCTCGGGTGCGCAGCTGCACCGCAGCTCACGAGTGACCGCTATTTTCAATTCCCAGGCTAATGAAATCAGCATCGTAATAGCACGTACTTACCCCGCCTTTCCCCGACAAAAATACAAAGGGAAATCCGCTGGTTCCTTTCATGACGGTTTGCATTATTTTCTAAAAGGGAGTGGTGGAGGGGGAATGTTGGGAAGAGTGTTTTTCTTGCAAGTTGGGGTGTAAAGATGCTTTAAAATAAATAAATAATGTACCATTTTGAATGAACACTTTATGAGATTGCCTAGGGGCCAATGCCTACGAATCCTTCCCTTACTATGTCCCAGGATGAAAGCTCTGATGCATAGACAGAAAACAACTTTGCCGACGCTGGGCGAGCGAAAATCCGTGCCAGCTCGGCAAATGACCCAGCACTTGGTACTTGCTTCTGTAACTGTTCGCTCAGCAGCACGCCCCAGCTCTGTCCCGCACGCTGCGCAGACTGCGGACCCAGCCAAGCTTTTGAAAACATTCGCTAATAAAATTCAGCAGGTAGTTTAGGAAAAGAAATACGGAATGAGAGGGAGGGAAGGTAGCTAAAAGGAAAAAAAAAAATAGAAAATAATAAAAAAAAACAAATAAAAAATGAGGAAAGCTAAGCAGTAACAGCTGAGCGGAACTTGCCGAGCCGCCAGCACCGGGAGGCGGGCAGGGCCGTCCCACGGCCCCCGGGCTGGGCACCGGCAGCGCCCCCGCAGCGTCTCGCTGCACCGACTGTGCCCTACCGAGCGCGGCGGGGACGGGTCTTCCCTTCCCCGGAAAGTTCTCGCCCCCCAAACCACTGCAGTACCCTAAGTGTGTGGGTTGGAATTTATTTCGTTCCACCGCCTTTTAGCTGTTGGCGTTGCAGGGTCAACGGGCGCTGGCGCCTGCCCCGCTGTCCCCAGCGCCCGCTCTCCGGGGACCGAGCAGGGGCAGCACAATTCGCAGGCACGGCGGCGAATTTCCCCGGCGCTCACTGTGCCGTGCCGTTCCCATTGGCCGTGCGGCCGGCAGGGAGCGACGGAGGCGGAGAGGGAGCTGCCAGCAGCAGACAGGCAGGCAGGCAGGCACCGGGCGAGCGCGTAGACAGGCGCACGGCAGGCAGAGGCTGCTGGGGTATTGTTATCATTGTGCTTCGGCGGAGGGCTTTGCCTGCAGGGGGAGGGGTGGAGGGAGGNTCCTCCTCCTCCTCCTCTTCCCTGCGCACCCTCTGCACCGCGGAGAGGGCTCGACCGAGAGACAAGCAGGCTGACCCAGAGCTGAGTTTCACCCATCCTCCGCCCCCCGCTCTCTCTCTCTCCGCTGCATCGCTGCCCATGAGCTAGAGCGGCAGCCGGCTCCGGCAGGCGGGGGCAGACGCCGACCGCAGCTCCCGGCAGCTGCT
>VWZP01009941.1:471242-585981 GCA_013396995.1 Dicaeum eximium | reverse complement strand
GAGGGGGTAGGGGAATGCGGCCTCCCCGCCGGGGTGTCCCGGGGTGGCTCGTGGCCGCTCGTGCAGAGCCACCTGCTCGGGGCAGCCCCGCCACCGGGCTCCGCGCCGTGGGGAGAGAGAGAGGGGGGAGCTCCTGCCTGGGGCTGGCTGAGAGGGAGAGGGTGGTCCCAAGACCCGAGAGGTGATGGGGGCACCGATCCCCCCTCATTCCTGGGAGAGCAGGTGCCGCGGGACGGGGAGGGGAGCTGGCCGGTACCCGCGCGCCTGGCAGGAACACGGGAGCTCGGCCCCGCCGCGGGCGCGGGGGACAAACTACCGGAGTTGGGGGACGGAGCGAACATTCCCCCCTCCAACGCGCGTGATGAAGGGCGGACTGGGGTGCCAGAGACGTGCGGGGCAGAGAGCAGCCCCCGCGCCTCGGCTACCCCCGGCTCCCTCGCCCGCTAATCCCTTCCCCGGGAAGAATTTAATCAGCCTCCGCCTGGGCGCTGTGCTTCCCCACCCCCTGCCGCTAACGGGAATTTCCACTGGGACGGGCTCGGGCCCCGAAGTGTTTAATTTATTATTNCCGGGTAGCGGGAGCGCCGCCGCGGATCCTGCCGCCGCTGGCGCTGATGCTGCTGGCGGCCCTGCAGCAGGTAAGCATCGCTGGCGGGGAGCGGGCCGGGCTGCGGCTCTTTGTTCCCCTGCGGGCGGCGATGTCCGGGGAAGGCNGGGAGCTGGCCGGTACCCGCGCGCCTGGCAGGAACACGGGAGCTCGGCCCCGCCGCGGGCGCGGGGGACAAACTACCGGAGTTGGGGGACGGAGCGAACATTCCCCCCTCCAACGCGCGTGATGAAGGGCGGACTGGGGTGCCAGAGACGTGCGGGGCAGAGAGCAGCCCCCGCGCCTCGGCTACCCCCGGCTCCCTCGCCCGCTAATCCCTTCCCCGGGAAGAATTTAATCAGCCTCCGCCTGGGCGCTGTGCTTCCCCACCCCCTGCCGCTAACGGGAATTTCCACTGGGACGGGCTCGGGCCCCGAAGTGTTTAATTTATTATTATGAAAGTCCTGCTGCTGCCTCCACCCGGCGGCCTCGCCGGGGCGCTCCCGGCGGGCGAGTGACGGGGTCCCGGGCAGGTGGTGGCGGGGCAGCGCCGGGCACCGCTAGCCGCGGTGTGATCCCCGTGGGGTGCAGAAAGTGGAGCTCTGGGAGGAGATGGGAGTGATAGGGATGCTGTGAAGAGGACGGGGAGACGGCAAAATGGATCCCGTTGGGGCAGCAGGGGCAGTGCCAGGGGGGTGGTGGTTGGGCTCCCCTCCGGCGGCGAGGAGGGTGCGGAGCGGAACGGAGCCGGGGCACCCGGTGTGTTCCCCGTTCGTTTTGTGCTCGCTGAGCTCGAATCCGGCGCGGCGCCGGGGGCGGAGAGGGCTCTAAGTCCGAGGGACAGATGGCGCAGATCATCGCTTCTTAATGGTATTTACGATTGGGGCATATCTCTCGGGCCGGGGGAGCGGGTTGAGGCGAGGCCGGCGGCGGGGCCGCGGTGCCGGGGCGGGCAGGGCGCCCTCCCGGCGCAGGGCAGCGGGAGCGCCGGGCACAGCCACTGTCCATGGTGCGGCCCCGCTGCCTCTGCCGCACCGGGGGCGGGAGGAGCCCGCCCGGCCTCCCGTCTCCTCTCCACTTCCCCGTCTCTCTGACTGACACTCTGGTTCCATCACGGGGTGCCCGGGCAGTTGAGTCCTTCACGCAGTTTCTGAGGCGCTCTCAGGGGCTGATGACTTGTGCCAGGCGAGCGAGGTGCTGAAACGCTGCTCCACGGCAGCCGGGGATTTTCCCTTGAGTCCGAGGAGGACGCGAGGCAGGGCGGCTGGCGTGACACGGGAGTGTCCGGCTGAGCATGAGCGGCTGCATGTGATAGCAGACGCTCTGTTCAGAAACTTGTGTGTGCCACTTACCGGCTGTTGTTGTGTTGGGTTGGTTTTTTCATGTTTTGTTTTTTTGTTGGTTTTTTTTTTTTTAAGTCCTTATGTTCTGTTTACTGTATGTGCTTTCAGTTCTGTTTAGTCTTCCTATTTCAATAAATCTTTAAAGCACAAAATCTGCAGTAAGCTTTTATTCCATCTTCAAGCTGTTTTTGTTGTTTTTGTTTTTCTTCTCCCTACCCAAGGCAGGTTTGAAGTAGAAGCACAGGCAATGAATTAAGGGCAGGAACTAGCTGTGTTGCTTTTATGTATCACTCAGTGTCACCGGCACGTTATGGTTGGGGAATCCAATTTCCCCCTTGTTTGGATATCCATTAAATCAGGTTAGGGTTGATTTTAATAGTGTGTAACAAAATTGGAACTTGAGTATGAAATCAGATGTATAGACCTGTGTCTGTACAACACTTTCATTTTGAGAGCTCTTTTTTCCTCCCCCCCTTCTTCCATCATGCATACTGCAAAAGCCTTCACCAGCTACGTGCAGTGCTAACTTTTTCCCCCGTCCTCATACCTACTACTTTTGGTTTGTAAGAGGTTATTTGTGTCGGGTTCTTCTGAAATGTTGAACCTTTTCACTCAGTTTTTCCTCTCTGCAGCACAGCATCTATCTACCTTTATTTTCTAGAGTTATTAATCAGTCTGTTATTCGTTAGTGGTGTAGAAAAGCTGTCATTATGGAATTACTTGAAAGATTGTAACTGGAGCCAGATTTTAAGGGCAGATCTGTGGATGTTGTTTATGTACAGGAAATACAGGTTAAGAGTTTTGGCAGTGTGTAACCTTCACAAGAAAGAAGGGAATGAAAACTGCACTCTGTTTTGCTGGTTAGCGTATCAGTATGAGTCTGGGAGTATTACATGAAAAAAATCGTGATAGAAGAGAGGATGAAAGGAGTGAGTCTTGTTTTTCTGGCTAAAACAACAATTCCAATCCAATGAAGGAATGGGAAGGCCAGTATGAGTTTACAGGAATGAAACTACTATTAAAAATAAACTGGAACACAAATTAGAAATAAAGTGCTCAAAAAGGTGTTTTTTTTTTAAATATAAGCTGATTTAATCACTCCGTGGATGCTGTCTGTTTTTGAATCAAAAGCAAGTAAACAGTAAAGCAGTTTTGGAGCCTTTTGAGCTTAGGTGACTGGTTTGAATTCAAATTATGATGACAGAGGACGTAAGTTATTACCCTCTGCAGGCAATTTTGGTCTTACTCCAGGTCTTAGCGAATGTATCCAGGTGATAAAGCTACTACCCTAAATGACACTCCCGTTAAGCTGCCTCAGCTGAGAATCCAGCAATGGCATTTCTTGCCAGCTCTACCCCTCTGGTAATTACCCCCAGCAGCAGTAGTCTCTGGCAGAATCGGGGTGAGGAATATTACATCGTTTTGTGCAGAAACAAACAAGATCCCCTATTGTGGGTAAATCTTCTATCTCACAATATACCTGTGTCTTAGATTTATTTTTTTTATGTGTATAAGCACGAGTTTTATGGTATCTCTGATAAACTACTCCATTAATAGACACCAACACCATTAACTCCTTTCAAAGTAGGCCAAATGTAGTGAATTGAATGCATTTTATAACACATTGATAAGTCCCTGACCATGTGGAGTACCTCAGGCTTTTTTGACGAAGATCTTCACGTTCTGGTTTTGTTTCGTCTTCAAAGACTCCATTGAAAAAGTTAAATGTGGCAGGGTATTGCAGCAGAGAGCTCTCCAGTCCTTGTCTGTCTGGTCTAGGTGATAGTGATACCACTGACACATCCTCAAAATTCAGATAATTTCTGATAATTCAGCAGAGCTGAATTTTCTTGGATATTAAACTGAATATATTATTTAAATATATTCTGTTAAAATACTTTTTAAACAACTCCTTTTTACATCTATTATAGGACAGATAGGGTTGTGTAATTCTATGAGATTTTGAATTTAAGTCATTGGTTGGCAGAACAGGAGATAATCAGAATTTTTTTAATACACAAAATTATCTGGGCAGATATTGTAGCAAGCTCAGAAATACATTCTCTGCTTATATACCAGAAGGCGTATATTCTTATGTTGTCTGTCTATGTATTTTTAATAAATGTGTGTTTTCTAGAGAGCCTTTTTCTGCTCTCTCTCTTCCTGGGTAATACTACTACCTAGGCATGCAGCTCAGTGTGCTGGAAAGATGAATGTATAGTTTAATGATACCAGCTTTTAAAATATTGCCCAAAATTATCACATTTTTTAACTACATCTAGTCAAGAGTGCATAATTCAGAAACTTCCTATCTGTTATTTTCCTTTCTGTTTCTAGAAGTTGGAGGACCTCCCAGAAAAGTCATTGGAAGAACCTTGTCATGTTCTATCTTACTTGGTTTCATTGATGCTTTTATATCAATAATGTAATTTATTACTTCTTTGAATAACTGAGCACTAACAGATGAGGCAGTTTAGTTGTGTCAGACTTACATGTTTATATTTAAAAATAGCTTGAGGAAGCTGTGAGTAAAGTTATTTTTACTCAATACAGACAGTATTGTGTAAGGGACTTGTCATGTGGTAAGGAAGAGGAATTTTTGAATGGCTTTTCCTGCTTAACAGAATCATTTACCAATTAAACTCTTTCTGTTTCTCCTTGGTTTTGTAAGTGGGTTTTTAGGTTAACAAAAAAGTTCAGAAGGCTTGGAATAGTTTCAGTAGTTACCAGTACTCCCATTAAGGTGAGAGCGTAACTTATTTTGAGCAATGTATGCACACAAAGCACAAGTCCATTCCCAAAGGCTGCGCAATCTCTGATGTTCCCTGGAATTTTTATTTTAAATTCTTTTAATAAATGGTAGGAACCCGTGGTGGCCTTATGGAGTAGCCTGTGTGCTTCCATTAACCCAGTGGCACTGGTTGTGTGTAAGGTTCAGTGTGGCAGATCACAGAGTAAGCTGATGATCCAACAAGGATCATCAAGTCCAGCTTCTGGATGGACAGCACCATCCCCAAGAGTCTCACCATGTGCCTGAGAGCATTGTCCAAACTTTGGGTGGAGAATAATGAAGGCAAAAAGAATACTTGACATCCTTTGCAGGAGCAGTGGTGAAGCACTTCTGACCTACCGCTGAACTGAGACTCGCTCCTTGACCAACAGTGGCATACGATGAGGTGAATCCTGAGAGGAAAGAAACATATTATTGCAGGATGAGTTTAAGGAAGATCTGTATTTTCCTCAAGTGCCTCAGTAGTTTGTGAGTGAGCTGAGAGGGACCTTTTTCACCTGGGTGTTGGACCACATGGCTGCTCACCTTGAGAGGTATATATAATCCAAGTGTGCATGATTCATCATTTGATTTGATCCTGCACTTCTTGCTGAAAGATCATGGGAGCTCTGTCTGAATAAAGAAGGGAAATTAGGCTTTCTATTTTTAAGTGGCTTATGAAAACAGATACAGTATCAGCAGCTTCCAAGATGGAAGGTAGTTCACTGCCAAATCTTTTCAGCATTTCACTTAAAGTATTTGGTTTTAGTCAGTATTCGTGTATTTAATTAAATACAATGTTTCCAAAAGGCACGTTTATCTTCTCCTCTAGGCACGCCTTGACATATTTAAAAAATATGTTTTTACCAAGACTCCTCTAGGGATCCTCCCATTCCTTATGATTAGCATATAATTATCACCCAGCAGCTGAAGACGTCGTTCAAGTTTTGTGATCCCCCCAAAGAAGCCTTGCAAGGCCTCCCCCAAAGGTCAGAAAAATGCAATATTCTCCTGTATGGAAAAGCAGCAGTTTTATGGGCTGAGATGTTCAGTGTAAGCAGTACAATGATTATTATCAAATTAGAGAGATATAATTTCCTGTAGAGAAGTTAGAATGGGTGGTCAAATACAGGATTGGTTTTTTTTTAGAAGTTATTATTAAAACAATGAATAAAATTTAGGCATACATAAATTTTAAGATATCCTCTAGCTGTGGCATACCTGAAGAGCCACGTGTTGTGGAAGATGCAGTCACTCCCATGGTCTCCTAGTTGAGGGAGGGGGAAAGTCCAAACTTGGATCATGGGTTTGAGCTATGTGGGGTATACTAAATCATTTTCTCAATTTTTATTAGGGCAACTGAATACTGTTTCTCATGGGGGGTTAACAGGATAGGCTATGAACGTGGTTTGTAAATCTGGGGGATAAAGAGATGCAGAAAAGGGCTTGGTGGTGCTGGTGGGTGAGAGGCTGGCTGTGACTGGAGAGAAGGGAGACTTTTTACATGGGCATCTAGAGATAGGACAAGTAGGAATGGCTACAAACTGAAAAACACCAGGTTGAGATTAGGTACTCTTCACTGGGAGGGTGGTAAGGCAGTGGAACCAGCTGCCCAGAGAAGTTGTAGATGCCCCATCCCTGGAAGTGTTCAAGTCCAGGCTGCATGGGGCTTTGAGCAAGCCCCACTGGTTTAGTGGAAGGTGCCCCTGCCCATGGGCAGGAAGGGTGGAAATAGATAACTTACACAGCCCCTTCCAACTCAAGGCATTGTATGATTCTATGGACCTTCGGTGGTTTAAGGCAAGTTACTTTAAACCAGATAGTAGCATAAAAGTTACAGATTGTCTTACTTGGGGAAGGTGCTTGAGAGCTGTAAGTGTTGGTTTAAGAAATTGGATTTTCTAATCTAAAATCTTGTGGTTCCTGAAGTAGAGCACTGATTAGAAGTGAAGATGGTATAACTAAAGCCCTTTCTGCTGTAACTGAATGATCTCTGGGAGGATGTGGCCTGGCACCCACTTTGGAAGCTTTTGGCTTCCAGAACAATTTGAATGAAAGGCACTTTTCTTTTTCTCTAGTTGCACTCTATGGTTGAAAACAAATTGTACTTGACTACTTTTGCTGAAGTACTGAGTACTGTGAGAGTATAAACTCTTGGCAGCTTTGTTTGCAGCAAGTTGGAGATTAAAGAAAGAGTTGGCGAACATTTTGAATTCTAGAGCTTTTTGGAGATGTTTCTATCATCCAGTGTACCTTTCTTATGCCTTTTGACAGTAAGTAGAAACTTGTTACTAAATAATACCACCTCATACAGCATATCCCATTGTGTCAGATAATATATGTACACAAAACTAAAAATGGACAGATCAATCTCTAGAGTTTCTAGAGTTCTCTAGAACCTAAGTTGCAAGTGAGTATTGGGTATCATTCTGGCTTTTAAATTAATGAAGAAACACCCAGTCCTTAAACACAGTCACAGATGTTTCTGTGATATGTGCTGAAGTTGAATATTACTGTGGTAGTTGTAAATTAATGTTGGTTATTAAGGAGGAAGAGCTCAAATACCCCATTCTTGCTTCATCATATATATAATTATGTCAGACATTGCTTTGAACTTCACACAATAATGTCCTGTGAATTGGCCAGACTTGGCAATTGGTAACTGTACTATATTCAATTATACTGTGTAGTGTATTTTCTCTGATACATACTCTGCTTGGTTTCTCATTTTACTACCTAGGCTTCTTTTCCTATGGGACTAAGTTACAATGATTATAAAAGAAAGCAGTCTTCCAAAACCAACTTGCCTTGCATTTTGGTACAATTGCTGTTAAGAAATCTTGTGTAGTAGTACATGTGGATGCAAAGTAGAAGACACTTGGATATTTCAGATTGATAGCTACTACTATCCAGTGGTGTATGGCTTATGTATGATACTACATTTTAAAATACATGTTTTTTTAAATGGATATTTCCAGGTATTTGGAATTTTAAATGTGTCTACTTTTTAGAAACAGTGGAAACTGGTCATGAGTCCAGATCTGTCAATACTGGTGAAGAAATTCTGCCTGGCTTGATTCTTGTTTCAGTTAGAAACTTTTCATAACTTTGAGGCCTGTATTGTTAGAAGAATTTTACAGGTGGTATTTAGAAAAAGATGCAAATGCAAATCCCTTAGAATTACACAGTTGAGATTGTAAACCAGTTCTTAAGGGTATTTTTGGTTTCAGAGAGGTTTTTTTGTTTTGGTTTTTTTTTTGTTTGTTTGTTTGGTTTTTTTAAAATCAAGCTGGAATACAGCTTTGAATTAAACCACAGATTTCATATCTAGAGATGAAACTAAAGTAACAGAGAAGCAGGATGTCAAAACTGCAGGCTTAACTGCCTATATAAAAATGGAGAATTCTTTTAATTGATTGAATAACAGTTTTGACAGAAGACTTCTAATTTACATCATGTTGCTTCATAATTGTCGTTTTCCTGTTGCATTTAGTCTGAGATCTACAGTACTGAGTTCATATGCATGATCTGATACCATGTGTGACTATCTCTCTAGCATCTGGAGATGGTAATGCTTATCATTCATTTAGCAGTTAAAAATGGCTAAACAAGTCATAAAGGATGAGGAAAGCAGAATAGTTTTTTAGAAGTAACTTTATTTTGCTGTCGCAAAGTCTGTTAGTCCTTGAGAGGAGAATTTTCCAAGTGCTGAGCTTGTTTAAAGCTTTGTGACTCCACTGAGTAGGTTTTATGTGGGTACAAACTAAGGTAATTGCTTTTTGTCTTAAAAAGATGGGGTTTTTTAAGTAGTGTCCTTCTGCAAATGAATGTACAAATAATATTATCTTAAATTTGAAAGTGTCTTGGGAATTGTACTAATCACACAAAATCCTGTAAATTATAATAATGCATCCCATAATCTTCACTAGCTTTTGCCTTTTGCCCCAGATAAGGGGATAAAAATATTTCAGCATCCTTCTTTTCTTAGAGTTAAAATGGTTTAAGTCTTGCAGTACTCTTGGGCTGAACTTGATGTGACCCAGTGTGTCTGAAGTTGCAACTTCTACTTAATTCAGAAAGCTTAACACAGGGCGATTAAGAATTGCTGAAAATTTGAATTCTTCCTTCCCTTGTGTTTTTATTCTGAAACAATCTTTACAAAGGGCTGTTTTTGGAGAGCAGAGTACAGTCTTTTGTTTCTGGATAAAATTGATGGCTGCAAATGAAAGAATAAAGAAGGCTCTCTATTCATGTTCCCCAGCCTTTGTTTCAGGGGCCATTGTTTCAGTTTATAAGAGCTGTTTAGTACATATAGATTACTGGAAAGGCTGAAAGATTCCCAAACACATCGGTGCAGTCTTGTTAAAAGTCCTGTCTCCTCAGCTGCCCAGCCAGTACCTTTTTGTTTCAAAGATACCATGAAAGACTTATATTTCCTTTTCTGCCACATTACTTTGAAGTCACCTTTTGTGCCATAGTTTAAATGAGTCTTAGTATTTTTCTTTCAAATTATGGAAACCTTATCAAACCTGTGATTTGAATCTTAAAGCTGAGGAAACTGGCTGGTTGAAATTTTAGTTATTTTTGATTTGCCATCTTGTTATCTTAAAAACTCAATATGTAAATAGACTGTTAGCACATAGCTACAGATCTTGGTTCCAGTTTTGTAGGGAACATAGTCCCACGGTAGCTAAACTGTTGCTTTATTTGCTTTCTCTTTAAGGTCTCAATATAAACATATTAAACTGCATAAGCAACTGTACACAGGTGAGATACCCATGTAGATCTTAAGCAACAACAGTTTAAGTTAATCTGAAACTTGATAATTACAAGTTCTCTTACTGCGCGCATACCTGGATAGTGCATTAACTTGCAAATCAGTAAATTTCAGGGTTTTTTCGTTTTTGCTAGTGTCAGTGTTGAGCTGCACAGTTAGGATGCTGTTGGTGTAAATACAATGCAGTGGGTTACAAATGCCTCCTTGTATTAGTGATAAAACTGTTCTAACCGGGGTTGACATGCTGAGTTTGGCCATGTTTGTCAGTGGAGAGATTATTCTTCTGCCTCATCCCTTTTCCCTAAGGAAATTTGTCATTTGAGGTGCTCCTGTCCCACCTCTGCTTTAATGCTCTCTTTCCCTGAGGTTACTAGGGTGAATGGGTGCAGCACCATCATCTCTTCTTTCTCCTTCCCTTTTTTTGTTTTTCCTGTAGGGCTTTCTTTGCAAGATGCAGACATGCTTACATGGCCTTGAGTAGGTCTGCTTGATGGAAACCCATCTGGAAAGCAAACAGGAAAGTCTAATTTAAGTCTGGACCAGATTTAAGTATAATATGATCACACAGTTGCTCGTTCTGTCCAAGGCCATATACTACATTTGGGCATGCACGTGGATAAGCCTTTGTTTGGCATGCAGAAGTGTATGAGACACTGCAAGGGCTGGCATGATTTCTTGGGTATGTCTCAGCCCAGGCTGGAATGGGAGCTGACCTCTCTGCTGTGTACAGTGTGAAAGGGGTTTTGCCAATGTACGGTCATGGAGCCACATGTAACGTGGGCCATTGTCTTGTGCAGTACTAAAATGAGATAAAATCAATCCACTGAAAAGAATCTTAGTCCTTTGCCACAGAAAATTTTTGGTTTTGTTTTTTTTTTCGAAATAGGCAACAAACTGTCCTGGAAAATAGCTTTGCTACCAGAAGTATCTTCTGAACATAGAAGACTAGAGAACAAACAAGTTTCCAAATGTATTATATTTCTTAATGGAAAGGCATTTATGAAGTTCTTTTAAGAATGTGATTTGAGGGTAAACTTTTTTTAATAAGTGAGAGAACAAACAGTTTCAGTGGTTCAGCTCTTCTATTGTGCAAATTTAATGAGCTGCTCTCCTTTTAACTTAATGTCCCTTTGAAATAGGAGATTGCATTGGAAACATTTGGCTTTATATGGTATCTGTTTGAACACTAACACAAATGTAAGTTCTGTTAAGTTACTGCAAATGTAGCATTTTGTCTTAGTTTACTTGTTCTGGTGCAGCCTCACGTAGAAATACTCTAAAACATTTTACACTAGTGGTTGAAGTGATCCCTTTCAAGCAATCTGTCTGTGGAAAAGTTGAGATGTGTTGTGTGCAACATTTATTTCCAGAGGAAGGAATGTTTTTGTTCCCTTTATGATTCCCTTTCCGTCTAGATGTCTGGTTTAGTGGAAATGTTCAGTTGTCAGAAGAATCAAGATGGTGTATTATTTAGATCTTACCAGACAAGTGGGATTTGTTCCTTCCATTCCAGTTATCAGAAAGATTAACCCTTTGCCCTCACAGACCTAATTGCAGTCGTTTAGAAACAAAGATTCTGCTTGTACAAGACAGCAGCAAAGTGGAGTATGTGCCAACTGGAATGTTTCTCTGGTGAATGTGGGTTGCAAATATTACATATGTTTTGTCTTGTGTTTCAGGCGCCGATAAAAGCAACCTGTGAAGATATGTCATGCAAGACTGGATTTCCTGAAGATGTTCACAGTGCAGTAGTGTCAAGGAGTGTACATGGAGGACAGCCTCTTCTTAATGGTATTGTTAGAAAACATATTTTGAACTTTTTTGTTTTTTCTAGTTGTAACCCTAAGTCGCTCTGGAGCATTTTCATCCTTAAATAGGACACAAACTCTTTCAGGAGAGAACATCAGCTGCTCTGTGGTTACTTGATCACTATCACAGAACTTGGAAAATCTGTTGGCATTAGTGGCAGCACATGCACCTCTGACTGTAATTTGAAAACACTGAGTGTTGCAAAACTTCCCATTATTATCCTCTAATTCTCAGCACAGTGCTCACTGTGATATTCTTACTACTATTGACAATACGTATGCCATTAGTCTATACGTACAGCCCATGTATGTATGAGGAGGTAAAGAAAATGTCCTTTCTGCTTTACCTTTCAAAGAAGAACTGCAGTTACACCCAGTGCTAGTGCTTGTGTTAATGCAGAGATAGTTCCCTTACTGCTTTTTCGTGGCAATTTGAGGAGAGACACCTGTGGGAAGTAATGGGGCAGGCAGCATCAGGAGGGAGTGGCTGTCTGTGAGCCCCTGGTCAGTGACCGCAGCGCTGCAGGCGCTGTAAGGAGGCGTGCCAGGAGAGCCAGGGCAGTGCCAGGGCTGTCTCAGGGACACTGCGCTGCTCTCTCACCCTGGCACCTTCCTGCATCCGAATGGCTCAGTGCCCAGGCTGGGGATGACCTGCTCGCCTCATGCTCGGTGAGCACAAGCCCTTTCCTCCGCCAGGGATGCCCTGCAGTCAGTACACCTGCCCACGTTTGTCCAGGTTGGGAATTCAGTTCACTGTTCTTTTTGTGTCTCTATTTTGCAGGGATAGAGTAGGACACAGAGGCAGATGCTCTGCATGTTTACTAGATTTCCCAGCCAGTCAAGTTTCAGTATACAAGCTTGCAGAACTACGTGTTTTAAAAATCTGCATTAATTTGTCTGTTTTCTGAACCGCTAACATAATTTTTTTAATCTAATTTGGAAATTGTGGAACTAAGAACGTCAGTTTTAGATGGTTTCAAATACAGCTTAAATAAGGACTAATTTAATTTAATTTGTTGTTTCTTTCACATATAAATTTGGCTACACAGTTCAAGACATTTAAATGAAAAAAATTCTAATGAGTCTGCAAAACAAATGAAGTAAAAGCTGTAGTGTTGATTTTACATGCTGTATGTAGCAGTCTCTTGTTAATTATATTTTACAGACCTGTTTTGTGATTTCTTAGAAGTATAATGGAAACTTGAATGCAGGATGAATTGATTAGCTTTAGTGTGTTTAAACTTGACTTATTAAGCTTTCTGTTCAGTTTCAAGAAAGTATATTCTACCAGCACAGACTTTTCTTTTATTAAAAGATGGCTTAGAAATTTATGTATTGAAGTAAATGTTCTGCGAATTGAGAAAATAATAAAGAGGAAAGAGAATATTCCTCACTTTTCCACCAAATGGGAGTTAATAGATGGCTCTCCTATAGATTCCTGTAATAGACATCAGCATGAGAATTCCTTGGTATGCAATGAACAAACACGGGCAGGGGGCAGAAACAGGGATGCAGAACACAGCAGCCAAATGCTTTCCAAAGGTGCTGCCTTGAAACCACCAAATGTTTGTTTCAGGTTCACTGTCATACCATCAGTTCCTCTTGAAATGGAGATCACACACGGTTTGATATCTACCCTGTTCTGTGGAAACTCTCTTTACTCTCTATGGAATCAAGGCTGTTTCTGCAGTTTTCCCCTTTTCCTACCCGTTAGGGACCACAGTAGACTTGGTTGTCATTGCTCATGCAAACCTGATGATAATGTCTGATCAGCTTTAACTGAGTCCGGACTAGTAACACAGGATGACAAACTGACTTCCTGTCTCATTATTCATCCCAGTCCCACAGTCCCTTCCCTTGCTTCTCAGAAGTGAGTGAAGCATGACTGTTGGTTTGCCCTTGAATGGTATTAAAATGCATAACATTTTAGGGAAGTAGGAATTGGAAACACTATATGAGGCAAACAGTATGTATCACATCATATCAGCTGGTTGAAAAATGACCTGGGGGAGTCTTTTTCCTACTACCGTTTCCTCAACTGAATTACTGCAGTGGTTAATTCTTTTGAAAATTTTGACATGCTTAAAAGCATATAATTTGCTGGTTACACATAAACATACAGTCCATCATTGCATAGCTTTGACTTAAATTTAATTACACTGTCATTTTGAAATACTATTGTTGTCAAAAGCCTATTTTCTGGTTATTAAACTAGATTCAGATGATGCTGGAAGTTAAGTATAGTTGCATGACATTTGCTTGGTAGGGATAATCATGTGCCTGATTCTGATCTCAGCTGCCTCGCCTATCTAAATGCATGGAATTATTTAAGTTGGAAAAGACCTCTAAAACCATAAAGTCCATCCATTAATCTAGCACTGCCAAGTTTGCCACTAAACCACGTCCCTAAGCACTATATCTGCATGTCCTTTAAATACCTCCTGAGATGATGGCTCCAACAATTTCCTGGGCAGCCTGTTCTAATGCTTGCCAAGCCTTTTGCTGAAGAAATTCTTCCTAATATCCAATCTAAACCTCCTCGATAGATGGTATTGCCATTTTCTCTTGTCCTGTCTCTTGTTTCTGGAAGAAATGACCAACCCCTACGTCATTACCACCTGCTTTCAGGTAGTTACAGAGAACAGTAAGGTCACACAATTGGCCTTGGCTCACTGATCCTCTGTATTACCTTCCTGCCCTCCAGCAGATCAGCATTTCTGCCCAGCTGAGGTGCGTGTAAGGCCCTCATCCCAATCATCAATAAAGATATTAAACAGGACTGGCCCCAACTCTGAGCCCTGGGGAACACCACTGGTGGCCAGCTGGATGTAACTCCATGGACCACCACTCCCTGGGCCTGGCCTTCCGGACAATTTTTGGGTTTTTACCCAGTGAACACTGAACCTATCCAAGCCATGAGCAGCCAGTTTCTCCAGGAGAGCACTGTGTTAATGGGTGTCAGAGGCTTTTCTAAAGTCAAGGTAGACACATCTACAGCCTTCCACTCATCCACTGAGTGGGTCACTGTCACAACAGGAGCTCAGGCCAGTCAAGCAGCACCTGGCTTTCACGAGCTCAGGCTGGCTGGGCCTGATCTCCTGGTTGTCCTGTGTGTGCTGCATGGTGGCACTCGAGGTGATCTGCTTCGTGTCCTTCCCCAGCCCCTAGGTCAGGCTGACTGTCCTGTAGCTTCCTCCTTCCAGCTACTTGTAGCTGTGCATCCAGTTTATTCACCTCTGGTCAGCTGAATTCCGTGGTCATCCAGGACTGCTGATAAACAATGGAAAGTGGCTCGCTGGGCACTTTCAGTGCCTTTGTGTGGATCCCATCTGGCTCCATAGACTTGTGTGTGTCTAAGTGATACAGCAAGTCACTGAAAATTTCTCATTGTGTTATGGGGACTTTGCTCTTCTCCCTGTTCCAGTCTTCTAGCTCAGGGGCAGGATACCCAGAGAACAACTGGTTTTTTGTTACTTTACTGAGGCAAAGAAGCACCAAGTACCTCAGCCTTTTCCTTATCCTTTGTCCATATGTTTCTACTCACATTTGATAAAGGATGGAGGTTCTTCTTAGCCTTCCTTTTTCCTAGAAATATTTTTTTTAAAGAATTGTTTTTTCATAGTAATCTCTCACCAGTTTATCTTCTCTTTGGGTTTTGGCACTTCTAATTTTCTCCCTGTATAACCTTGCAATATCCTTCTAGATACTTATACTAGATTCTAATATTTTAATATTTTAGAGATATTTTAATATTCTTATATTTTTATATTTTAATTTTTAAATTTTAATATTTTAGAGATGAAGGCTTTAATTTTCTTGGGTTTTGTGCATGGATACCACCANGTGCTGCATGGTGGCACTCGAGGTGATCTGCTTCGTGTCCTTCCCCAGCCCCTAGGTCAGGCTGACTGTCCTGTAGCTTCCTCCTTCCAGCTACTTGTAGCTGTGCATCCAGTTTATTCACCTCTGGTCAGCTGAATTCCGTGGTCATCCAGGACTGCTGATAAACAATGGAAAGTGGCTCGCTGGGCACTTTCAGTGCCTTTGTGTGGATCCCATCTGGCTCCATAGACTTGTGTGTGTCTAAGTGATACAGCAAGTCACTGAAAATTTCTCATTGTGTTATGGGGACTTTGCTCTTCTCCCTGTTCCAGTCTTCTAGCTCAGGGGCAGGATACCCAGAGAACAACTGGTTTTTTGTTACTTTACTGAGGCAAAGAAGCACCAAGTACCTCAGCCTTTTCCTTATCCTTTGTCCATATGTTTCTACTCACATTTGATAAAGGATGGAGGTTCTTCTTAGCCTTCCTTTTTCCTAGAAATATTTTTTTTAAAGAATTGTTTTTTCATAGTAATCTCTCACCAGTTTATCTTCTCTTTGGGTTTTGGCACTTCTAATTTTCTCCCTGTATAACCTTGCAATATCCTTCTAGATACTTATACTAGATTCTAATATTTTAATATTTTAGAGATATTTTAATATTCTTATATTTTTATATTTTAATTTTTAAATTTTAATATTTTAGAGATGAAGGCTTTAATTTTCTTGGGTTTTGTGCATGGATACCACCAGCACAGAGGCCGTATGGATATCTCAGATATCTACAGAGTAATTTGACCCTAATGATGCTTTCTTGACAAGTTGCTTCTTAAAATACTGCCCAAATGACTGTATGTTTATCACCTGTCTTGTTTATTTCCTTTTGTCTAGTACATTGGGGGACAGGCTTCTCTTAAGTTCTTTGCTTTCTGTCTTACCAAAACTTAAATAAAATTAGAGTTATCATATGACTTGTTGATATCTGCGTTCCATTTGTTACAGTAACATAGGTTATCTGGCTTTTAAAACACTACTATAAGAAATTTCCTTGCACTGCACTCTACTGTATGTTTTTTGAAGAGTTTTTTTTTTCATCCTGTGATCAGGTGGTTCTTGTTTTTGACAGAGGATTGGACTTGTTCCCATTGCATTTAAGAATAATTCATAATGGCTTCATTCATTCATATTATGACAACATCTACTAATTTTATCCTTTTGTGCTTGAAGGCGTGAAAGGCAACTACAAATTCAGTTGTTATCCAGGTGTTCAGTTGTCCCAGTATGTGAAAAATTGGTGGAGCAATATATATTCAGAATAACTTAAATTCGGAAAAGGAAAAAACCCCTACATTTATTAATGTGGGTTCGGGGAGGGGGAGAAAAAGAGAAAGAGAGCTGCCCTTGCTGCCCTTGGTTTCAGGATGAGGAAATGGAAAAGATGATCCTAGTTGAGAAGTCACAGAAGTTGGAAGCTACTCCTTTTGGTAGGCTGTGACTGAGCTGTGTAGGAGGTAACCTGCACCATACAGGCTGTCCCCATTGCCTCCTTCTGGCATAGTGTCACCAGTGCCCCATGGTCCTGTGTTCCCCTGGAATAGACTTCACTGGTCACAGCCTTGGAGACTCTTTGAAGCTGATACCTTACAATTTGTCTTATACCATGTCTGGCAAGTCTGACTTCAAGATACAATTTACTCAGGTCATTAGATACATTTAAGATAAGTGCTGTAGGCCGAATATTAAAATTGTTTACTATGTTTGACATGTTGTTTCACTTGATACCAGTGGCTTTATTGAAATTACAGTGATTTTTGCCAAAGAACTAGGTGAGCTCAGAACTACTACTTTAATTTCTGTAAAGGGAGAAAAAAAAATAATTTCAGGAGCAGAATTAAGAGAAACTTCATTCATTCCTAAAAAACTGTCTTAGTAATAAAACCATGGAATTATTTTAGCCCCCAGCTCTTTTAAAATGTAATAAACTTTGAAATTTTTTAGGACTTAAATTCTCCAACATTTAAAAAAGAAAACAAGCAATATGCAAATAAGTCTCCATCAGCTAATAGAAATAGATATCTAACCCAAATTGAGGGCACAGTACTTACGACTGGTTTCTGTAAATAAAATGTGATTACTGTTTGGAGACCCATAAATAAGATGTAGTGTATTCAGAGAAGAAGAGGTTAAGTCAAGAGGGAGTTCCGTTCAATGTATTAAATGCCCTTGCTTGCGCTGGTTTATCACATTTTTGTAGCTCATCCAGGGAAAAGTACTTGTGGCAGTTTGATATGCCCAGCATGTTTATCTAATCTTTCTTCTATATCCTGCAAATTTTAAGCTACAAATAAAGCGTTTTCAGCTAACATCATTCACCTTAAAAGGTTACTTGAATGGTTTGCAGAATAATTTCTTAGAGATTCTTATGCTGATAATTATTGTAGCAGTTTCTTATCTTTCAGAGATGTTATTTTAACATTGTCTTGTTACTAAATGTATGGTTTTAGTTTTCTGCTCAGCAAATTCATTCCTAAACCATTCCTTTGAACACTGTGTAGCTGTAAAATATTTCTAAGGTCTTTGCGTTGCACAATGATAGAGAAAAAGAAAATGTTTTGGTGTTGATCATAGAGATAAGCAGTGATTATGGATGATTAACACTGCAGTTTTGTGAGCCATTTAAGCCACAGTGAGCATCAGCTGTGCCAAAAAAGGCTCGCTTACGCCTTCCCTCCTCTTTGAGCCTGGTACCAAGTGCTCATGAAACCATAAAATGAACGGGGTTGGCCAATTTATCTGGGGTAAACTTTCACTCCCACTCCTTTAGACTTTTTTGCTGAATGACCTTGTAGGCTTAAACAGAGCCATGGTGTCCCTGCTGCCTTCTCTCCTCCAGCATTGAAATGCTTCGAAAACAGCATTTGTTTTGATGCTTTCAAACTGAGTGACAAAACTTGATTTTTACATTCCTACAGACTTATTTTGTAGTTTACCATTGAAAATACCAATTGGTCTCAACCCAGAAATGTGGTGTTGTTGAGAGCGTGGCCCTCAGACATGGCCTGGTGTTTAAGAGTAACTTGACATTTCTTCATGATGTAGTGGAGGCTTACATGGACGCTGTCTATCCAAGATGAAGCCTCTTGGCTTTGTTGCTAGTGTTGTTTTATTATTCTACGCATACAAATGTCTACCATCAACTTAAGAATAAAATTCCTTTCTAAAAAGTCATAATGCTTAAAGTTGAAGACAACAGCAAATCTTTTAAGGTGCATTAACTGTAGAGACAAGGAAACTGTTCTTAGAGGAATTATATTTTCCAAGAGGAAATTAGTCTTTTCCCAGGAAAAAAAAATAGGCCTTTTGTATTTTTCTTCTATTAAAAAAAATGAAAATAGTAACCACTTTGTTTGAAGTCTCCTTGCCTTAAGCAAAAAGACAAGTTGACAAGTTCCTTCCAGGCAGACAGCCAAACAATCTCAGATGGATGGGGTCTCTCTATGAGCTGCTGGCAATCTGGGGAGAAATTGTTTCAATTCTTCCCAAATGTATTGTTTTCTGAAATTCTTTTCCTGTACTCTTCACCCTGCCCCCTCTTGAAGAAAAAGGAGAAAGAAAGAAAGAACAAACTAACTACACTAACTTCTAGTTACTCTTCTAAGCCTTAGTGGGAATGATTTTTTTTTTCCAGAAGCTTCTGTTGTTAAGATATTTTTCCCCCTCAGTTATGCTTGAGATTTAGTAGGTTTAGTTTTGCCCTCTTCTTTGAGAAGCAGAGTAAATTCTATTGCTGTTACTTGGTGATGGTGTGCCTTGTTGTTTTACTGTCTGTTACAGTTGCATTTCAGCTCTTGGTTTCTTGCCTTTTTATTTTTTTTTCATCTTCTTTTCTCAAACAGTTTTCCTGTTTGTACTCTTTCCATACCCCACAGCATCCTAAATTCTCTAGTGTCAGTTTTGAGCTTGCTATCCTGGGTTGGCAGAGCTGCTTCTCTTTGCTTTCACTACACTAGCACAGTACCTATTTTGTGATACCAGTCGTCTGTTCATGTACCAAGCTCTTAATCTATTCTTAGATACTTGCCCCTTGAAAATTAGAGCTTTCTTTTGGTGAAGCAAGAGACTGCTTTTCTTGAGATGTCGTTTCCTTATTCCCTTTTACCAAGTACTTAAACATGGATTATATCCTAGAGTATATATAGCATATATTCACCTTGCTGAACAGTGGTAATATACCTGTTTGAATGGTGACTCCTTTTTGATTTTTTTGTCTGACTTGTATGTGATACCTGATTTTACTTTTGAGTATTGAACTACTGACTGTAAGTTGGTATCATCTCATTTCAAGCTTGTATGTTGAATGTTACATACATATAAACAGAGAATACGCATAAATAATGAAATGCAGTGGTGTTGTGAATGTGTAAAAAGGACTAACATTTCATAAACATAATTCTGTTATCCCTTGGTGGACTGTAAAGGTATTGTGGAATTGTATGTAGTATGTGAATCAATTTGTATACTCAGTATCCAATAATTTATGACTTGAGTTCTAGGTAAGAAGGAATTCTAAAAAAAATCTTACCAAAATGTACTAAACAAAATTTTTACTTTTCATGGAATATTTGTTATACAGGTGGAAATGCAGTTTGTAGTAAAACCCTAAATAAACTACTCAGCCCAGTTTTTCCAAAGGAGAAACATGATTCTCCCTTATTCTGCAGGAAAGGAGCGCTGCTTCTGTTTCTCGTGTAGATTCTTAAAATTCCATCTTGATAAAGAGAAAAATACACCTACAGAGAAATTATAGAAATCTTGAATGGTTGCATTGTTCTGGGATCTGTAAATTTCTATCTTAGTTAATTAGTCCAGTTCAGATAGTAATTTCTGTCTGTAGTGCATTTACTTGGAATGCACTGAATTAATTAGTACTTATTCCCTTTTCCTATATTCAGCTAGTTACTTGCAAGGGTCTCAAATGTAGTGTCCTTTCTGTGTGAGGAAATCTGAATTACAACAGAATTGTTGGCTGCGTCAGTAAGCTCTGAGCATGGCTCAATGAAGGATGGCAAAGGGGATGTTTCTTTCTGCCCTCTGAAGCTGGGTCTAGCATTATAGTCTTTATAACACCATTTAGCATAGCCTTAGTTCAATTTTATGCTATACCATCTGGCTTTGATTCCCAAGGGGCCATTATTTTTCCTGGAATCATTGTATTTAGAGCGTTCTTCAACGCTGACCAGTGCTCTAGGGAAGGCTGAGAGGAATGTAGGCTGCAAAGCTGTGCAGAAAACCTCACCAATAGGCAAAGGTGCCCTAAGGTATGGGTGATTTATTTAGTTACAAAAGGAAGTTTCTGTTGCATGCAAGAGCTGCATGCAAAAAAGAATCGTTTCTTTGTGTGGTACATAAGTATGTGGAATACATGGAGCATAAACTCAGGTGAGGCCTTCTATGTTAGCATACACAATGTGAAAAAATGGTATTTATAATTAGGAATTCAAATTGTCACTTAGGACTACAGTACATCTTCTGTTGACTTGTCATTTTTCTAATAATCCGGAAGATAAATTTATGAGAGCATCCTATTGAACTGATAATACAGGAAATATTCTTTATTGCAAAACATATTACCATACTAAACACAGATAAACTCCTCTAGCATTCAAACACTTAAAGGCCACATTACATCAAATACTACCGCATTGAAGATTTGGATGTCAGTCAACAAATCCCAAGTACAGTTTGAACTGCTCTGATTTTGGTTGAATGCATTGAGGCAGATTTATTGCTTTTGGTTGAACTTGGGACACTCAATGTGAGGGCATTCTTTATTCTGGAAATAAAAAGTTTTGGAGAGTTCTCTTCCAAGCTTTCACAACATGTCCTAGGCATCAGAGCCAACCTTGCTAAACTTAGGAGAAAGAAGGAGCAGAAGGAAGGTGTAAAGAAACAGGGTTGGGTTTTGGATGGAAATTTACTGGACTTGCTGTTATCTACTAATTAGACTATAGAAGGAGCAACTGGCCTTTGGTACCCTTTAAATCTTTCCAATTTAACACAGCACAGATGGTTTTCTACTTGTCCATATGCCCTTGCTGGTCGATGTGTCCTCCGGAGGGCAGGGAAAATAATGTTGGGGGATAAATGGAGTGAAATACTGGAGAGCAAAATGGAGCTGAGGCTGGGGAAAGGATGGAAGCAGGAGAATCCAGGTGATGAAGGATGATGGATGATGGGTGGAGGTATGAACCCAGGTGTGATCCAAAGGGAAGGGAAAGCACAGGTTCTCCACAACCCTAGAAAGAGCAGAGAAACTTCGCATTAGTTGGAAGAGGAGGCAGAAGCAACCCAAGGTAAAAAAGAAAGTATCTTGGAATACTTTCATATTTCTTCATGACATCGAGTTTGACCTAGTCCTGGGCATCCGATACCCGCCCTAAAGGAAATGCTGAGGACCCAGTGGAGCTCACCACTGCGAAATAAGTGAGAATGTAGTGCTAAGAAGCTTTGGTAGGAGAAACCGCCATGCCTTCTTGACACCAAAATGACAGCACGGTGTCCCACATCTTCCTTTTTTTTTGCAATTTAAGCTAAAAAAACATAATTATCTGAGTATTCAGCCAAGGACAGAACATGCACAAGGAAGAGCCTTTTGAAGATAAACTGATCTTACAGCCAAGACCTGAGGTTAGCCAGAGTACCTACAGCTTCACATCATGACTTGTCCACTGTTTTGGAGGCAACATTGAGTTTGTGCAGTAAGGGTCCATCAGTGTCTGTGAAGTGGTATTAAAATCCACTGCTGCTTTTTGTTATAGGTGATTTGGTACCACCAGTATTCTTTCTATTTTTTCTCACCTTGTGTGTATATATGTGCAGTTTAAGTGCACATGAAAACACCAGCCTTAAGTAAAGCTAGGAGGGGATATACCCAAAATGTAAATCTTTCTGTTGTTGCAAATGCACTATAGTGTTGTGGCTGCAGGATGAGTGAGTTTGATCAGCAAGATGATCCATCACAAAACTGTTCCTGCTTCTGGACTCATTCTCTTCTGGGTCAGGTTAGTTGTTGATTTGCTGGGATCTGCTGTGGAAAAGGAAATAAATTAATGAGAAAAGAGGTGTGTCACTTGTGATGAGATAAAAGGAGGTCATAACTGAATGAAACTCGACTGTGTTAGATTCTCTGTTAGGTTTTTTTCCACCTTCTTTTCTCTCTGCAGCAGTTTCTTCCTGCTGTTTTAATATATTCCAGGGTTGGGCAGCTGAGGTCCAGTGCCCTGCCATCCCTTGCCCTTGATGCCTGCTGCCTCCCAGCACTACCCAAGCACAGTGGTGAATTGTGCCGACTGTTCTTAGCTGGGTTGCAGATGACAGCGAGCAATCCCATTAACCTGCCAGCCTGGCTGCAGATAATCCTGGGGAACCAGGGCACCCAGTGCTGCCCACGGCTGCCATCCCTCACCCTGCTGGCTGCAGCTCCTGCCTGCCTGTAGGCACTGATGCTCTGGGCAGAGGAGCAGCACAGCTCAGGTGCATCTCCTCCTCCTCTGAGCTGCCTGCAGAGCTCAGACACTGGCTCATTTAGATTTTTTTTCCTCCTTTTCTACTGTCTGCTGTGTTTTGGCAGACCTGTGCACAGTGGCAAATATTATGATCGTGTCTGCTTGCCTGCAGCTCTTTCATGTGCACTGTGCTGCCTTTTAAGAATTAGATTTTGTTTGGTTTTGAAAGTTAATGGCATATGCCTCTCAGGTTATAGAGAGAAGGAATTATTTAAGGCCCTCTGTGAGTTCCAGTTTAACATTCTCTTAAATAGGAAAGTCAGAATCCCTAAAAGCGCAATTTATAACATAAAAGCTATCAAAATAGCAGTGTGATCTGTTAAAGTGTTTAAAAATTTGATTCGCTGCAGTTTAAAATGTGAAATAAATGTACACTAATTGTTTTGAATGGAGATGAAGATGGTTTTTGAAGCCAGTCTTTAAAGGAATTAGTGAGATAGCACTGCAGTTAATGGTGGAGCACTATTTTCCTGTAATGGGCTAAGCAATGTTCTCTAATTAGCTTGCAAATTGATATTCAAATACAAGTAAACTGGCAATCAAATACAAGCAAAACATCTATGTAAGTAGACTTTGGCATCTGCATTTAGCATACCTGTATCAAAATTATGTGTGGGTAAAGGTAAGCTCTTAGTTGTTTTCAGCATGGAGCTTTTAATAATGGTGGCTCACTGGTTACAATAGGTCATTATTTTAATTTAAGCATATGGAAAGAGGAAAAAGAAATTCCTTTTTTTTTTCCACAAGTGAGTGGCTTTTAAACATTAGTATCATAATACTAAGTGTGCACGAGTTTTTTTTCCTGTCTTCATTTCTTCTGGTTTTGTCAACTAGTTGTACACACAAGATTTGATATGTAGCCGAGTCAGTGGAAGTTACTCTCCAGCTTTTCTGGATTTGGATCATATTTATCTTAATTATTCAAATTATTGCTATATGATGTAGCCATTTCATTTTCAAGCCTTGTGCCAGAAACTGGATGCATATTAGTGGTGTTTATTTTGTAAGGCTTTTGGTGGTATGTAGTACAGGTTCTTAAACTGAGTGCCTGGCACAAGTAGGTTTCTACAAAGGAGAACCATAGAATGGTTTGGGTTGGAAAGAACTTAAAGACCATTTAGTTTCACCCCCCCTGCCATGGACAGGGACACATCCCACTGGACCAGGTAGCTCAGAGCATCATCCAGCTTGGCCTTGAACACTCCCAGGAATGGGGCACCTGCAGCTTCTCCGGGAAACCCATTCCTGTGCCTCACTATCCTCACAGTAAAGAATTTCTTCCTATCCATACAAGCAAACCAGTGCATAAGAACTCTTGTTGGGAAAGGTAAACAAAGATCACACATTTAAAAATTCATTTTCAGGGTCTTTTTAATGTCTGTGTTTTCTAATCTATAAAACATCTCTCACTCATTGATACCTCACACACTGATACTTTGCTAACTACCCTCTGTAAGCGTATTGTTTACTGACAGAAGTGTGAACTGTATCAGTGGGTCAAGTATGTGGTTTGATCAACCGCTAATACTCCTTCCATCAGCTTTTATGGTGTTTGTTTAGCATCTGTGCTAAAAGTTCTTTGGAATGTACTTCCCTAAATCAAATTCTTATCACTGTGCATTCATTAAATCCAATTAATGTTTGCATAAATTTAGCTTTCAGTGCTGATTATTGTCTGAATACTGTCTGAATTCTTCAAGGGGGGAAAACTCAAACAAAACCAAATCAAAAAATCCCCTTGTGTTAAGTGTTTTCTGTAAAGCAGTAAGTATGCATTTTATACGGTAGAAATAATACATCAGTGAAAATCTTTGACTTTCCAATTCAGTATGTGCTTTTCTGTCCAAATAACCCCAATTTTCCCTTTACAGTGCTTTAGTCCATGTATGTGCTTTCATAAAAAATTGATCAACTTGGTTCTCGGGGGATGGTTAATGGGGAAGTGTAGGTCCCTCAGAGGTCACAGGTTCAGATCAGTCTGTCATCTGCATCCAGCAGCCACTAACCTAGAACTGCTTGGAAGGTTATGTAAAAGGAGATTTCGTTGATTTGGTTTCTTCTGAAGGAGTCTGTTTAAAAGGTGCTCATTACACAAGAGCAGAAATACTGCTGAAATTAGTGGAAACTGGGTCAGCACATGTGGGCAGGGAGTGCTCATATGCATGAAGGTAGCTGGAGAAGGGCAATATCACAGTGCTTTCCTGGCTGGAAGAGAGAAGCACTGAAACGGAGTGGAATTTTAACCTGTTGAAGTGCATTTACGCAGAGCTGAGATGTGTTAGGGCAGTGGTTTTAACAGCTTGGAGCAAACAGCACATCCAGCGTTTTAGGTACTGCAGGTGGTTTTGCCTATGTGTAATTGATTCAGTGTGTTTACCAGAACTGGAATAAAGTCTGTATCACACTGAAACTTCAAATACAAATTAACAGCAAAAGAAGTCCCTTTCATCCTTACCCTGTGTGTCACTACCCACACTTCTGACCATGCCAAGTCTCATTTAATTAAAATCTTTTCATTATGCCTGTGTGCCAATTAATTATTTAAGAATGATATGTGTCATTATTTATAAAAATGGATCTTTTTTCCTCAGAGAAAGTGATTATATCAGTTGTTACAGCAGCAAATGATCTGGAAGTTATTTCCTCCTTCCAGTTTTTGAAACAAAGTCTCTGTAATTTACAGATGCATGGCCAAAAAGCCATCATAGTGGGGCTAAAATGGAAGATTTTTTTTAGCCTTCAGTGAATTTGCTGTTTAAAGGAAGCAAAGCCTACAAGAGCACAGGTGCACCTGGCTTTAGGAAGCAATTTTGCAAGAGACATCCCAGCAGAACATGGCTGTTCCAGTCTGCTGGGCAGTGCATGGTGCAGTGATGAAGCCTGGCTTAAGGTGGCCACTCTCTCAGGGTCTGTGGGTTTTATATTGCAGCTGATTTAAAACAAAAAGAAAAGTTAGTGAGTCCTAACAGTATTGAGTTGTGTGTTCCTCACAAAACCCAATAATAGTATACAAAAATATTTAATTTTTAAAGCCCCGTCTATCATGCAGGACATCAATAAAGAACTGAAGAAGCTCTCTCTAAACATTTGTTCCTGTTAAGTGACTTTCAACTTTTTTGATACCTTTAGGTGTCAAAAGGTACCTGAAGTTTTTGTAGGGTAACCAAATCAGGTCTTGGAAAGGACTGCTTTTAAAGACTGCTTGCTGTCTGCTCGAAGATGATAGTGTGACTTCTGTTGCAAACAATTAAAAAATTGTGAATGTGAGCCTAGCAGATGAGCAGAATCTGGTAAGGGCTTTATATGTATTTTTTAGTAGCAGTAACTTCTGTAAAGCATTTTGACTTCTGTTGAAGGGGTAGAGATAGATAAATAATTTGGTAAGCTGTTACACCAGTGTTTCAATAATGTCTGTCAACCACATATATTCATGATGCAGAGAATTTTCCAGATTATGGGTAGTGTCAAAATGTCGCTGCAGGTCAAAATGTGGGGTTTTTTTGCTTATTGGTCTTTGTTTTTATTTGGTGCTAGAGTTCTAAAGTCTCTGTATTATTGTTTTAATGAGAATCTTGCTGTCTTACATTTTAAAATTTCTGCAAGCCATACACAGATCTGAATGCACAGGATAAATTAAACTCTGAGCTTACCTTGCCGTGAACTGAGAGAGAAGGTCACCTTTATGCCATAAATGCAAACTGTGTCAATAACATTGCTCATTTTGTATCTCATACTTTATGTTAAATCTGCTAATTTTGCCAACAACAAAAAAGTAAATTTTTTGGGGGTTATATTTTATTATATAATAAATGTTGTTATATAATAAACAATTTTATATTATAATAAACATATAATGTTATATAATAAATATATAATATTATATAATAAGTAATATTATATAATGAATAGTATATGGATATAAATAATAAATAATAAACGAAATATATAAGAATTTTATTATAGACTAATGGTTTTATTAACAAAATGATAATATTAGACAAGTCTTTAGAAAGACTTGGAGATGCTAAGGGGACAGTGGGGTCTGTAATACTCAATATGGGACAGACAAGTGGCTTTAGGTTTTTTCAGAATGTGCCCAATTAATTCTGATAATGTGATTGGGGGATTAATTCTCATTTATGCACAGTCTATTTGCTGCCTTTCTGAATGCATGTGGATGAACATGATATATCTCATCTTTTTAACTGATGCTCCTACTAAACATTCAGAATACGTTTTCCTCACTATAGCGAATATTGAAATTGAAGTTTATCTTGTAAAAAGGTTTTGCTACAGGCTGCAGAATTTTTAGTGGTTCTATGACTTGAACTCTCAGGTGTTCAGAGCCCTCCGAGGTGGATGTTCCAGGTTCCAGGGACTATCTGTGGCTCTTAAAAAAAAGTTAAATCTCTGTGATTGAAAGACTTAAAGAGTGCTGTCATGGGGGGTATTTAAAATGGCTGGGAAGATTAGAAGGCCAATTTGGAAGACTGATTGTCCCAAGTTCCCTCATTTCAAGCGTAACAGTTCCCCTTATTTAGAGGATATAAAAATTGCAGAGCAGCATTGGCAGCTCCCAAACAGAGAAGCATATCTTGCTAGTGAGAGACAAACAAAAAACAGATGCACATTAAAATAAAGTTTGCTGGTAGCAGTACTACTTGTGCCTCACTCTCCCAGACCCAAATGCATTGGGAGATCTCGTGTGGAGGCATTTGCATTGCTGTGGATGAGGTGGCTAAATTAAAGCTTGGTCTCTGTTTTTGCTTCTGTACAAGGTAGCAGGACCAAAGAGAGGTGGGCTGGGGGTGGGCTAGGAGAGGTATTTTGATGAGGGACTGAATGGTACAAGTTTCCTGATGTGAGCCACACCACAGAGAAGACAACCCAATGTGCATCTTCCCTGGCAACAGAGGAGCTCAGGCAGATGTTACTTCTCAAGTCTAAGATCTGAATCCTGTATTGGAACAAAGTGATCTAAATTACCATGGGAGAGGGCAGTCCCACTTCTCTTCCTAGCCCTTCCCAGAGGTCCAAGTGCATGTTTTGTGCTAGTTACAGTGGTCTTGCAGCCTCAAATCAATGAATCAGTGCATTGGTCTGATCACATGGCAGACTTACACTGAAGTGAAACAGAAGTGATATTCCCGTGGAACAGCAGGATGAATGGGTTTGCCCCATAGCTGCACTGCAGTGGCTTCTGGGAGAAGAGGGATATAGGACCATGTGCTGCAAGACCACATCTTTTAGCAGGATCTTTAATTGTCATACCAGAAGTGTGTCCTAGCTGTGTTTGTAAATATTGCCCATTTTCTGCTGAGACCTTCATCTCTCACTGACCAGCCATACTGCTTTGCTGCCCTTTTAGATCTGCAGAACCAGGGTGGCTGATTTGAGCATCTAGTATGCAAATCAGATGACCTTTTCATTGTGATTACTTTTTTTTAATGAATGTATAAATCATGGATATTTTCACCATTAGCTCAAGCCCTTCTGTGAAATACGAGAACGATGTGCAGCATTTTAATCTTCAGTCTGTCCGGTCTCTCTCCCTCCACACTAACAACCCAGCAGTAAAGCCCTAAGCAAGTGGCAGTCTCTTCAGACAGGAAGAGTCTCAGGCTTACTGTAAAGACAAAATGAAGCAAGCAAAGCCGACTACCGTAGTTGTAACCCATTTTTGCATGCTGTCCCTGTTACACTCTCTTTAGTCACCTGGGGTGATGTAAAACATGACAGTCTGCCAGGGCTGCTGCAGGGGCTTCAGTGGCATTCTGGGTTCCTCACACTCTTCTGTGTGCAGAGATTTGAGGGATAGCTCTGCTGGAGTCTCCTGCTGTAGCAGAGGATGCTGCTGGCTCTCTGCTGGAGGCTGCCATCCTGCTGCAGGGCTGGTGAGCAGGCTGCCTGTCTGCGCGGTGCCTCTGAGGGTCAGAGCCTCCTGCGACTTATCAATGAAGATGTGCTGACACCAGGGCAGCAGCAGCAGGGCTAGAGCAGCACAAAGATGTGCCTGACCTTCTGTCAGGCCTTGCTCGTCACTGTCCTTAGCAAAGTCAAGATGTGGAGTTGGAAGTATTTTGTGGTGGGAAAGCAAAAGAGCCCCAGGGCTCTCGGTCACACGGACCTTGGAAGTGTTCTTCAGCAAATGTTCTGCAGTGCTTTCTGGAGTAAATTCCTGTGGCAGCCAGGCTTGCTGCCCTTCTGCTAAAGCTGAAATCTTGTTCCAGGTGTATGTAATGTGGCAATTGGGTTTTAAAAATAGACACATTGTCCATGACTGTTAATTATCAGTTCGATTAAGTTTGCCTTGAAAACAACAGAAATGTTTCCTTTTAAGCTGAAGGCTGTGACTTGTTTTGGACAACATTTGTAAAGCTTCCCATTATGGGAGGGAAAAAAACCAAACCCAGCAGCCTTGTAAACTATCTACTATGAAGTTCTTTAAATAGCACAATCTATCTCTCCTCTTAAATTAGTGGTCAGCTTAAAAGTAATTCATCGAAACCAGTGGATTTACATAAGTATGTGGTGTAAGAAAGAGGACAACTAGGTCTGGAGTTTCTGAGAATACTTAAAATTCAAGACAAATCTGGCTAGTCTAAAATCAACCACAAACTTAGTAAGCTTCTAGTATTTAGGGGTTTGGGCTTTTCTTTGTTTTTTTTATTTTGGAATATCTCAGCTGGAAAAGGGAAATTCTGTAGATGTGCTATGGATCTTGCATTCTAGAAAAGATTTGCAAGTAATTTTTATATATCTTAAGTGAATGTTATGGGGAGTTACAAGGATGCTGGTTTTCTGTTCAGGGATGAATTGGAATAAAGGTGTATCTTGAGATTGTTGTGTGTGATGAAGAGAATGTATTGGATGGCATCAGTGTGTTTCTTCAGCTAAAGATTTTTTGATATCTGATTTTATTATAATCTGACCCAATGATTAGGACTTTAGTTGCTTTTTTTTATGATTTACATGTTTTCCCATAAAGTTGGATGTTTGTAAGTACTTTTTAATTAGAATACTAATGTGCAGTTGCATAATCTAAACATCCAAAGTTATATTAGTGTTTCCTACTGGTTTACATGGATTGTTGTTTTATTTGCCCTTGACTTGTAATGAGCCTATGAGCTACAAGCTATCTGTGTGCCCATGGGCAGATCCTGATTCTAAAAGTAAAAACTGACAGCTGTGGCCAGAGGGAGCTTTTCAATGCAATACTGTGTGGCTTTGCCAATAATTTTAATTTTTCTATGCAGACTTTAAAGGGGGGAGGGGTGAGACTTTCATTGTTGAGTCAAAAATTTAATGAAGACATGTATTTTTTATTTTTTTTGTACATCTGAACTATTTTGTGCTCTTATGAGAACATTGTGAAAATAAATCTGCAGTATGGAGACAGATGCAGTACAGAATGACTTCCTCATCTGAATTCGATGACTGCCTGCCTTGCATGGGTGAATACTTGTCATGGTGCAAAATTTTAGAAGTAGACTGTAATACTGAAAAAATAGAGCAATTTTAAGGAGTATTAGGAACTTGGAAATGTTCAGCTTTTCGGAAATGCTACACAAGGTACTGAATATGAGTATTACATTTTAAAAGAAGCAATTTTAATACACTTGCAACAATGCACGTATTAAGCAGAGATCAATAAATAGCTCATGATAGTTAATGTGCATCTTGGTTTTACTGCAAGTATTTAGTGTGTGGAAGGAGTAGAACACAAGAAGATAGAAGATTATTTGATTGAGTTCACCATGGGCTTTTCTTTCATTCCAAGTCACAAGTGGGAAATCCGTGACATGATGAAACATGGAAATCTGTAGTTCCTGCATACTTGCCATGAAGATTGGTAATTAGATGTTATTTCTGTAACTTTTTTTGTACTTCTGTCAAACTGCAGTAGATGTGAAAACAAGGGACATCTGTTTTTCTTAAATGATAAATGCAGTACCTCAATAGTAATTAAATTATATAGGATCAGCTCTCATTAGGTGAATTGTTTTGGTTTTTTCTCCTTTACATTCTTGAAGCAGCAGAAAACAGTGAGATTTCATCATTTACTGTTGGTACAGAAGCTGCGTTCAAAGCTTGAAGTGAATTTTGCTTTCTAGAAACCGGTGGTTAATACAGAGATGAATTGTGCCATGCAGTGCTGGACAAGGTCTTGTGAGCTGATTCTAGAGTAGGAACTGCCCAGAACTACAGGAAACATCACACTTTTTTCCAGGTATCCTTTCACTTCCTAGTCACTGATGGTGTAGGGAGTAAGAGCCCATCCACAACATCCTGTTGTGTGTCACCAGAAATGCCAAAGGTTTAGGTGATTTGGAGGTAGAGTACTTGCTTGTAGGAGAGTTTGGATGGAAGATAGCACTGGCCAAAAGGGTCTGTCCCTTTGCTCAGTCACCCTGCTCCCTCAGAGCATTTACTGAGTGCCTTCTCCATCTCTCTGTCCTTATACTTAAAATCTCTCATCCCTAATTTCCAAAGCTGTAGTTTTGGGTGTTTGGAAACACTTCTAAAGCGGTATGACTTTGGCTTAGACAGTAAGCACAACCTTGGTGGAACAGGTTTTTTAGAGCAGGATGCCAAAAATGGTGTAAAAAATGCAGAGCATTGTTCATAGTTCAGAGCATTAAACTGCATTTTAAAAAAGAATAAAAAGCAAGTATCAAAGGTGATCTCTATATTTAAGAAGGGTCTAGCTATAGGGTAAGCCTCCAGAGACCATCTGAAATAGAACAGCCTTTAAAGAAAAATAAGTCTTTTCAAAGAGCAGCTCTCTGTTTCACCCAGAAGAGACAATGTAAAGAACCCTCACAACAAAGTTTTCTTCAATATTTGGGTGAAATAGTCTTTTATAAAGATAAATAAGTAAGACAAATGGGGAAATCCTCCTCTCCTCAGCAGAGGCTTGGAGTTGAAATACTCATTGAAGACAGATTTTGGTAGCTGCTAATCTTTTGCTGGCAGTATTTTCATCGTGGGGAAAGCTGAGGATGGTTGTTTAACCTTATATTTTCTTTTTCCTTTTCTTTCCTTCCCCTCTATTTTTTTAGCCTTAATCTAGTGTTAGGTTTTGGAGAATGAACATTTTTGTTGCTACCAGGTACTCTCTGTTCTTTGATACAATTCTTTCATTTTTGTCTTTATTTTCTGCAACTTTAAAAAAAAAAATCTAATGAGTGATTTCAGAGGGAAACCAGAACGTGCACATGCATCAAACTTCTCTTTGAATGCCACAGATACAGAGGCTATTTCAGGCAAATGACTTAAGAGGTGTGGCAGTGAGCTGATGGCCCTTATCTCCAGCTCCCCTCCTGTCAGATCTGATGGGACCTGGGCATGCGGAATGTGTGCTGCATTCCCAGATGCTCTCCTGCCACAGCTGCAGGGAGGTCAGATGCTGGAGGCACCTCTGGTCATCTCCACGGCAGCTCCCAGGATGGTAATAGCAGAAGGGGTCTGTGGTTTATTTTGGTCCAGTGACTTTGTCTCTGGCCACAAAGCAGATAGGAAAATCAAAGCACTGCATGCCTCCAAGAGCCTGTGGTGGGTGTGATTTAAGTTATCTGCAGGGGACAAGGTGTTCCGTAAACTTCCATCATATGGATATATGGATTCTGGCTGTACTTTCTGCTAGATCTATAATTAGTTGGTAGTCATTATTGCTTCATGCATTAAGTGAAGTTAAGATGTAAAAGTGAAATTTTCAGTCAAAAGTGAAGCAGTAATTAAGAAAGATGTTAAGGGAAACAAGCAGTGCAGATTTAAATGCTGAATACTTCTAATAGCAGTGAGTAGCTGAGCATGTTTCTGTGGGCATCCTTTACAGCTAAAAGAGGAAGAATTGGGGTCAAATCCTGCCATGCTGGATGAACATACTTGTTTCTCCACTGCCAGAGCCTGTAAGATACAACAAGCAAAAATGCAAACATGACACAAAAAATACTGTTAAAAGAAATTTTAAAACTTTAATTTAAAAAATTGTAACAATGTGAGTAAAAGTCTCATGTTTCCCATCTGTTTGTCTATCTATGTAAAATAATGTAGATCTAGTAATTTAAAGTTACCAGACAGTAATACAAGAATCTTTGCTTCTTAGGGGGTTGGACTTGACATGCACACTGCCAGTATCCTTTGACTAGTAAATTAACACAGGTCTTTAATATGCCTAAAGAAAATATTTAAGGGGAGGAGAATACTACACTGAGGGTATAGCACCCGTAAGTTTTTACTTTTTATATACTAAAACTAGAAATTGTGACAGTTCTGGCCATGGGATTAAAATTGGACAACAGAAATTTTTTGTGGGTGTTGAGGCTTTTTTTGTCTTTTGTGGATCCAGGTTGCTGTTCAAACATTTTGCCTGGGAAGGTGGGCGTGGATGGCCTTAGAATGTTGTTTCTTGTAACAGCTGAACTGCTAATTCTGTAGAGCCTTCCTTGATATTCCATTCCCTAAAAGAAGGCAATGCTCTTCATTTCCCATTGCTAGACCTCTGAACCATTGGCAAGTAGGGTTCAGAGGTCTCATATAGAATGATTAAATGAGGCAATTAATGTTCCACTGCATTAAAGCAAGTTGGTCTTCTGTCAACTTTTACACTCCCTGAGAGCACAGAGGCTCAAGTTGGCACACCTACTTGCCATCTGAAGTCTAAACAGGGGTGTGGTCAAGAAGGAAAGTTGAGAGGAACATGTCAGGGGTTTAAAGTTCTTTCATATTTTTCCAGACAGAATTCTGTTAGGAAGGATCTTTGTGGTGATACTGTTTTTGTTTGCAAAGCTCTCTGACAATGACAAGCCCTGGGTAGTGCAGGCTGTCATTATTGCTGTCAGTGGTCTAACCATTGCACAGTATGCATATTTTGTGATGTCTCTAATCTTCTGACAGGCCAGGGCTGTTGAAATACCATGTAAAGTTCATTCCATCCTTTTTACTAGTTAGCTGAATTTTCTTCAGAAAGATGGTTTTGCTTCGTGGCAAACCTTGGAAGACATTCTCTAGTATGTAAGAGCTAATGACAGTGTTACAAAAATAGCCCCAAACTTTTGAGTCATCTTGCTCCACTCTTCATTTGTTTTCAAAGTAGTTGCACGTAAGCTGAATTGACCTTTTTGGCTTAAGTTTGCTCCATGCAACAAGAGGCTCTGGAGTTATTTGAAGGGCTCTCAAATCTATCTTCCCTATATTTCCACTATATCCAAACCTCAATAAAAGCAGGACCCAGCCCTACTCCCTCTGCACATTTTCATCCTGCTTTCCTAAATGCAGACCCCAGCATTGCTTTTGCCACAGTTCCTGCTGTTGTCCTCTTCTGTATCCCCAGCCTCTATTCTGCTGGACCAGAAAGGCCTCATCTTTCAAATGTGTACCTCCAATGCACATTTTCTTCAGCTGTGTCAAGCAGGTTTGAACAGGTTACCATTGTCACGCAGCAGCTGGTGACCTCCTTGTGCACATGTTCAAGTGGTGGCACATCCAGAAGGTGGCAACTGAATGCTACCATTCATTGCTACTTTATGCCAAAAAATTTGTAAGTGTAAGGTATGTATTTGAGTGCTATTTCTTTTGACTAGATCACTCAGCGGATAGACTTTCCATTTATGCACGGTCTTCCCATCTTTTATACAGAGCCCTGTGAGGTGTGTATTATTGGGAGTTGGGATATCAAACCCACATGAGTTTTGTGTGCTGAAAACTGATCATCATAAGACAATGGAGCAGGGACTGGTTTAAGTCCTTCCTCAAGAGTTATATGTAAATGCTTTTGTTGAATAGTGATATTATTCTTAACAAGACATGGTGTGCATTCTTGAAAGTGTAATGAAAGACCAGAAGTTCAGGAATTACATAGCAGAGAGGCATAAATGGTTCTGCAGGGATAATGAGAAGTTATGCCACAGTTTTCTCCTGCTCTCTTGGGATGTGGTGCAAGACCAAAGTTAACTCATTTTCTTATAACCCCTGTAATTTATGAAATTACTCAGATGTTTGTGGTTTTCCTTTGTAGGATGCCGTTCCACAAGATGGCAGTACTCAAAGGGCTGTGCTCATTCTTAAAGTGAGATTACAGGGTGGGGAGAAGTGGCATCAGTTTAAAAACAGAGAGGGAAATTCTGTCTCCACTTTTAACTTTCAAACAACAATAAGGCTAAGTAGACTGAAGTCAGCCTGCATTTTAAGCTGGTGATATGGTGGGAGAGGACACTCTTGACTGGTTGATTATACAACAAAGATACCCAACATGACCAAGATAATACAAGTTTTAAAAAGTTTTTAGGTAAACACTTTACCTTCTTATGAAACAAACAAAGCACAGAAGTCCAGTCACCTTCGTGCTCAGTACAAACCTGATTTTTTAGAAAATCTGGGTTTGGCTTTGCTGTCGAAATGTCTCCTAATGGACTGAAAGAATTGGGCAGCAACTGTGTGGTGAAGGCCTGAGCACCAGCACACTTGGGTGCACTGGCACTGGCAGAGCCCCAGGCATAAACAGTTGCATTTTGGCACTGGACCTGTTTAGCTGAACACCCTGCCTCTGTCTTTCTTAAAAAAGAAATAATAAAAAAAAAATTCACTCACTTAGACTGCAATTAGGAAAAAAGTTAATGAGCTCATATGTTAGGAATGAATAAATGTCCAGAAGAAGTTTATACTTCCAGATGTTTTGAGTGTCGGTAGCTTGCAGGGCTGCTTGCCAGGACCTCTTGGTCCAACGCCAAGACTAAAGTGTTAGAAAATGAGGCTGTTTATCTCTTCACCATTTGTCATGCTCATTGGACATATGTAGTTTTATTTTTTTATTAATTGTCTACCAAGATGCCTCTCCTCTTATATTTTTTTCTTCCCAAACACCCCTGGCCCCTTCCAATCAGCTGTGGGTTATTGTTTTGTTTGTGGACTGAAACGATGCTAGAGAATTTTGAAATACCTTCAGTTTAAAAAAAAAAAAATCTGGATAATTGCATTTAATGAATGGCAGAATAATATGTGTACTTCAAACAAGACGTTCTTGCAAGATAAATCTTGTCAGTAGCTAAAAAAATTATACTAAAGGAAAACCACTATAGCTACAGAAGATGTTAAGTTTGCCTTGGTCTCCTTTCTAGTCTGCAAGCTGGCCAGCCAAAATGTACAGAAAAATTTTTTGCTTAACCCTTCCACCAAAGTATTGCCTCAGAATGAGGCATCTGTAAATAGTAATGTTTGCCTTTGTGCAAGTGGGCTAAAGACAAAAGCTGTAGGTTGTGTGCAGTTTTGGAAACATGCATTGATCAATGTACATATATAATTGTCTATGGCATGTTTTCATTGCATAAGAACTAGAAATCAACAAGCAAGCAAAATTTCTAATACAATAACGTAATTTTCTTAAAACTAATTTCTAATTGATGACAAAAAATAAGGATTCTTGGTGAGTTTCTTTTACAAATTATTTTTCACAGCTGTATTAACTTTAGAAAACATAAAAGGTTGAATTTCTTTATTGGTTTATGTTTACAAAACCATTGTTCTCACAAGCTGTTGGTTTTCGTTTGTTTTTTATTTAATTAAACTTTATTTGGATTCCATGGTGGTCATTTTGATAGCAAATCATGCTTTCCTCATCTACATCAGCTATTTGCACATGGGTTAAAGCTTCTTGGTTTCCATGAAGTTTTGAGAGGTTGATTGTTTTAAGGCAGTGGCTTAGTATCCAGGAAGGAGGTGGCCAAAATACCATGCTGTGTGGCATTGCAGTAACTTTTTTTTTTTTTCCCCAAAGAGCAACTTTGAAATGCATAATGTTAGCTGAGGAAAGCAAGGATCTATTTGACTGAAGACCCTTCCTCCTTTTGACTGAAGGCTCTTCCTTCCCTTTCCTGTTGCAAATCAGATAATCTCATTTCTGATGCTGCTCAGAGTTCCGTAACATAAATCTGAGCAGACTAAATGTTCAGCTGCATCTAATGACTTCTGTGTACTTTTGAACTGACTGCATAAATTACATAGTAGAAGATTCATGCACAAAATATACAAATACTGAGTAGCAGTAAATGGGGTTTGTGGATGAAATTCACTCCATGCAGATGGCCCATTTAAGATGTTTCTACTTGACAACCTCTGCCAAAGGTATGTTTATGGGAGGAAGGAGGGTAGTAAAAGATGAAATGTAATTTTGGCACTGTCTGAAAGGACAGTAAGTAAGCATCTTATTTGACAGCCTGTCTAGGATTTGTGGACCAGATAACCTGCGTGCATATCTTTCTTTTAGTTTTGCATTTGTATGGGAGGCTGCAAATAAACATTACTTAATAGAAGGAAAAGTAGAATAATGTGAGTTTTGTTTAAGAACTTGGTTGTTAAAGGGGGCAGTAGTCATATTGAGGAGTGATCACAAGGTACTGAGTGCCATCCCTCAAATAGGATAAAATCTATGTGTTACCTGGTGTATAAGGGATGCTATATTGAATAAAGATTTAAAATTAGACTTAAAGAAAGGAAATGTAAATTCTGTGAACTGTACCTAAACCAAGAGAAAAATCAGAGGGGATGGTTGGAGCAGGCTGATGGCAAGGCTGTGGGGGAGCTTTTTGGGACAGCACCCTATGTAAAACTGCCAGGCAAAAATCATTAAATTACTTGTTTAAATAAAATTGACCTTGGAAATAATTTCTTTTTATTGAGGAAAAAGCATCATATAAATCTGACATTATTTAGGCCCTTATTTATATTTACAGCTATTAAGAGATAACTATCACATTTAGAGGAAAGTAATGATGTTTCCTCCTTCTAAACATAATTACTGTAAGCAGCAAACATCAAAGGTCAGTGTTACCAGAGCATTCTTTAGAATATTTGAACAAGCTATTATGGGTTAGGAGGCTATATACTGAGTTGAAAGCTGTGGTATATATAGGAATGAAACAGAAAAAGAACAAAAAGTCAACAGAGGATGCTCCATTCTGGTGTCACCCTAAAGTCAATGCCTGTGTGCATGTATTCTGTGAAGCATGTCTGTAAAAATGGCTTTGTACTTCCCAGCGTATTGTTCAGCAGCGAGATGTGCATCAAATATGCTTACTGTGCAAATTTAATTATGTTTCCTCTAACTGCTAGTCTTGCATTTTCAGTCTGAAACCTAAGTTTAAAGTGTATTTTGCGTTATCATCTTCAATATTAAATGTTGTGTGGATTCATCTAAGCCTTTATTTTTGCAGCTGTAGTCCTGGCAGGTTTGCCCAGTGGAGCTGTCGAGGCCATACTGTAAGAGATATGCTGTATACTTACAAATAAAAGAGACTGTTTTCTCTTGGTACTTACACCAACCATCCCATAATCCTCCAAAAATAATTTTGCTTAGGACTCCCACAGGTGTATTGGCTTCTTGCATTTAGCTTACAGTTTACAATCAATGCATAATTTGTTCAAGAAAGGTTTTCTTAAGATAGGATGTTAAATGCCATTCTTCACCTTTCCTTTTGTGCACACAAGTGTCTCCTTCATCCTTATGAAGTATGTATCCAGTGATGCATTTGTATATTTGGGGCTGTTTTGTTGTTTTATTTGGGGTTTTTTAGGTAACTTTTCCTACTTTTAATAGAATTATTTTTGTATCTCCCTCTCTAGTTTAGTGAAGCTGAGAATCACAGGCCCTTTCAAAGACTAGATGTAAATTTGCTCTCCCAGAGTGTTGATGTTGCTAACCTTGAACCTTAGCAGATACCTCATTCTTGATCTTGTGGAGTGGTATATGAGCTTTCATGAGTGAAACACAGCCAAAACCCTGATCTTTTCCTTTTCCCCTGATAGTTTTTTGAAACCGATGCTAGTTAGAAAGCCGATCTGAGGAAATTCTACATAGAAGTACATGAACTTCTGGGATTTAAGCCTTTCTGTCATCTGCTCTATCTTACACTTGCTTGGCACATGCTTGAGTATGCAGGTTCAACAACCTTTCTGTTTTGTCTCTGCCCTGCTCAGTCCAATCTCTGGAAAGTGATTCATAAAATGGTTTTATGGATACTTTTCAGATGCTGATGTAACTCTTATTCACCACCTAGAAGAAGCAAAAAATTATGATGTGCTTATTTCTCTCACTATTTGTCTGTGGTAAGGTGTTCATCCCCAGAGCATGTCAGAGTATCGCCTCCAGATTCTTCTGGGGAAGTAGGTGGGGTGTTTGTTGTTGTTTCATGGGTTTATTGTGTGTTTTTATTCAAAGGTTTTGGTTTTGTCATGTTTTAGAAGGATTTTGCAATTAATTTCTTATTTTGCTTTTTCTGTTGATTGATTTTATTAAAAACACAAACAAAAAAACCCTAAATCATGTCTTACGTGTCCAATGTCCTGGTTCAAGACAAAATTCAGGAGGAAACGCCTCACATCACCCCAGGACAGCCAATGATAGGGCTTTTTAAATCCATGTTTTATAATTCCTGCCATACCAGCAAAGCCCATGTGGAAAAGCACCAAGATTGCAGAGAAGAAAACAAATCCACAGGTGAACAACTCTGACTGGCTTCTGGTCACATAGGTTGCAGAGAGCTAATTGCTGTTCCCACATGAAAGACTGTTTTTTTTTTTCCAGAGGTGGTGCAAGGTTTTGGAAGTTAAGAGAGTCAGGGGAAGTGTTATTCTTTCAAACATAACTGCATGTTAAGTGATTCTTATTAAAGACTCTTGCTGATATTCTGCTTCCATTGTTCCTATCTTCACAGGCTGGTGCACTTTTGGCACCCTCACGGGTCATGCAGCCTTACAGAATTCCTCATCCTCCTCCATATTATGTGTCCTTCAAATACTTTGCAGAGGATATCATGCCTCCCTCAGTTGTTGTTTCACTGAGATATGTGAACTATGTTCAGCTCTTTAATCATCCAATATTAATTGCACTTGCCAGGCTGCTTCTTATGTTTGTTGCTTAACTTCCTTTTGGTTTGTCTTTACCCTTTTTTTTTCAGACTTGGACAAACAAGGGATTTGGAATACTAGTTAGGAAGGGTAGTAGAATATGGGTAATGATCACTAATTATCCTACCTCCAGTCTTTCTGGGTGATGTAGCTGTGTGTTCTTTTTTCTTACTTAATGTCATTAGAAGAGGAAAGTCATCTTTAGTGTTGCATTGACTTAAAAAGAAGCAGCTGCATCCTTTGGTTGCAATAAATGTAAGTGGTTTTTCTTTGATGGAGGGGAAATTGATTTAAAGAAATGTAACAACTTAGCTATTAGTCAAGTTCTCAGAGAGGTGGTAGATTTGTAGTCCTTTTGTAGCTCTATTTTCTTAACCTGGTAACCAGTAGTCACTTTGTATGTTTGAATGGTGTTTTTAAAACAAAGATCAAGCAGTTGACAGAAAGAACAAAAGAAAGAAAGAAGTGATTACAAATATGTAAATCATGACAACTCATATTCCAGTGAGAACTGGTAAAATTTTTACCCTAAGTTATAGAAGAAATATGTATGATTTACTGCCAGAAATTTTATGTCAGACAATTAAAATTATTTAGGAAAGCTGGATATCTGAAACAGAATTGGAAAGCAGATCAGTCTGGGGAATTGTCCCATCTGGCAGATGTCTGCAAGAAATCACTGCAAGCAAGCATGATTTATTTTTCTTCTATCCCCCAAATTATATATGCTTTTCCAAATTTAACAGCAGCCCTCTAAGAAATATGTGGTTTGAGTTTCATTGTTCCCACTGTGAGTGCCTGTAAGCACAACTGAGGAAAGACTGATTTCCAGACTGAAGCAAATAAAAGGATTATTGCCCTCCAGAATTACTTGATAGGTTAAATCTCACAGTCCCAGATTTTTTTTTTCTGGTTGAGCAGAATATACTGAGCAACCATGACTTCCTTGTCTCTACAGCCAGATGCCTGTTATCAGTTCTATATCTCAGTTGCAATGAGGATAGCTGTTCAATTACTATGATTTTTGCTTCTTGTTTGTATGTTTTGGGAGGTCTCCTGTAGATGTGTTAAGGAGCTCTCTTACCAGGAGACTGAAGTTTGCTAGATGGAGAGGGACCTGTCCAGTGGAAAACGTTTCAGGCCTACTCAAAAAAGGGAGGGGAAAATTCAACAGCTGCTTGTTTTTGTATTTTCCTAGCTCTTTTCAGATATCCTCATGCCCACTTTTTTCCTCCTCTGAAAACTGACTTTTGGACTATGAATGAGAAAAGAAAAAAGTTGAAAAAATTGTTATTCTGTGTATTCTTTTTGAATTTTTAGCTTCCTTTCTGGAATTAGTGCCCTTTTCCAAATCGTGTGTTTCCTTTCTTGTGACTTGAAGTTGGAATATGAGAAGGTTATTCACTGACTGGTAGTTTGTCCTCTTATCAGCTTCAGTGAGTGAAGTAATACTTTACAGCCTTGTTGGAAATAAGTAAATGTTTTGTTCATCTTCAAAGATTTATTGGTTTGGGTTTTTTTAATGTGAATCACTGGGTACCACAGTTTATCTGCAATATTTTTCCCTGTGCTTGAAACAGACTTGATTGGATATTAGATGCTGGATTTTTTTTTAATACTGAAATAATGCTGTTCAACAAAGTGTATTCAGGATAGCAAAGGGTTTTTTGCAAGCATACCCATTTTCTTTACATGGGAAATAATTTTTATATGCAATTTATTTGCCATGTTTTGCCTTTCTACAGCATGATCATTTCCTCTTTTAAGTCATTAATATTGTATTGTATCTACTACCACATGCATAGTAGAACAGTCCCTTATAGTAAAATGATGACTGGTTAGATTTTAAATTATTTCATCCATAAATCTAGGCTTCTTTATAATTTTTCATACCTGAAAGAATCAATGCTTAGAGAAATAATTTATATTATATAAGGAAAAAAAAATCTGGTAAGTGTGGACCCCGTGAATGAGAATAGTTTCTCTGGAAATTTGTAGTTTAAGTTCCATATTTTCAAGACAAGAGATTTTCTTTATTCTTTTTTAACAATCATGGGCACATCACACTAGCTCTGCACAGAGGTGAGAGAACTGAACTGAAGAACTGAAGAACTACAAAAATAAAAACATTCAGCAGAAGTTTGGAGTAGTTTCTGTGTTGCAAAGACTAAATTCCAATATTCCAACTGGTCCACTCAATAGTGAGACAGTCGCTTACCTAATGTAATAAAGACTCTGTTATGCTTTTTAAAAAACCTAATCAAATAAACTTTAAGCTACAGAAGAACCTTCCAGGGATACTACTTCTTTTTTTCCTATAAAATAGCAGTGCAATTTTAGAATTAGTTTATTGTGTTCTGTTCTTGTTCCCATGCTGCTGGAAGTCATGCTTAATTTTGGCCAAAATGAAATACTCCCTTTGTTTGTCTGCATGTTTTTACTTCTGAAATGAGCACCAGGGAGAACCATGTATTATGCAGTGTATTTCTCTGCCTCAGTCATAAACACAATGTTTCTGCCCTCACAGTCTCTTCAGGATATACCCACGCTGTAGTTGGTCACGTGAGGAATTTTAGCTGGTGGTGGAGCTATGGGACACTTTAATTGTGTCCCAGGATTTATACTGTGCTCTGCAGTACTGTGAAAACATTATTCAGTTGAGTCCTATACTCATCAAATGTGTACTGTGATGTGAATTCTGCTCTGAAGGCAACAGCATATTCCCTTTCTGAAAAGAGGTTTTGCATGTCTCTGTTAGTATAATTATTCAGAAATTTTACAAAGGAACAAAAAAGCCTTTGATTCACCATGTCCCAAAGTGTTGAAATAATGTGTTTTTAAATGTGTTTAGTGTTACATTTCAGACTTCTTCCAATTTTAAGTTGGAATCTCTTAGAAAGAAGATTGGATGTTGCAGTGGTCATCATCATCTCCTTAATAAAAGCCTGAGATGAGCACCTTAAAAGCAGTATTTAGGTTTGAATACTGGCAAAAAAGTTCATATTTATTTAATTTTTCTTTTAATATTATCATGATGATAAACTGCTTTGCACAAAATTTATTACAGTTTGGCTATGATTGAAAGGAGAGGTGATGTTTAAAAGATAGATCTGGTACCCAGCTCTTGGATCTTTGCTCTTTACTCAGTATGACTGTGTAAACACTTGTAAGACCTCGTGCTCTCTATAGGAAAAGTATGTATTTCCTTTGTCTCAGACATGGAAAAATGCATTGGCCACAGTTTTGATCTTCAGAGTATTTTCACATTTTCTGCTGAAACCATATTATGTAAAGATAAACTAATACCACAAAAAAAGACCACAGCAAAAGGGCCCCACTGATGCCTTTTCAAAACACTTAATTTAATCTATTTTAAATTATTTGTGTTTCCTAAAGAGAAGCCTTATAAAGCAAAGACTTAAGGATATGGAAAACAGCACTGATTTTTAATTGAAACTCCTGTCTTCATGTAATGCTGTCACAATAGTGATGCACACATTTTGCTCTGCTGTGAAATGCTGCATCCATTATTTTGTGGGTTTGGCTTTGGTGCGGCTGCATTGGGGCACAGATGCAAAAGAAAAGAATCTGACTGGGCAATTAAAAAGATCCTTTTGTAGAGATGAGGCCTAAAACTAGTTCTCTCCAGCCTGAGTTTTTTGTTGCTGTTATTGTTCCTGTTGGTTGTTTGCTAAGTATAGGAACAAAAGAGTTTTTATATCCGAGTTAAGAATAGAGTTTCTAACAAGGTGGAACCAATAACTGAGGATTAAGAACTTGGTGTTTGGAAGAGCCAGCAGAAGGGCTTTCCATTTGAAGACATCTAGTACCAAAACAAAACACATTCTTTTTTTAGTAGTGTTCCATCCATCTTTATCCCTGTTTCAAAATAAAATTTTCCATAGATTTGGAAGTTTTGCTTTGCTAGTCTGTTAAATAGTAGACTACACTGCTATATAAAAAATAGACTTGAGATTTAATTTGCAGAAATGAATCCTATCTGGCATGTTTGTCTACCATTAAAATTTCATTTACCAGCACTCTTAAATTTTAGAAGTTCCTTCTTACACACAATTAAACTTTTAGCATGAGAATTCAGGCTTTTATATTTAGTTTTGATAGTGAAGGTAAGGTTAGATGCTCACTGGTCTAGTACAGCATGCAGTGAAGCAATCTGAGTTTAGCCCAATAATGTCATCCATTGACACATTGTCAGTCTGTCAGGGTTTTCTTCATAACTCAGTTTACTTGTATAAATAATGTGTAAAAACACATTGAAATTATAGAGTAAAAAGTAATGTGGATCAAATAAATGTTAAGTCAAATTTGTAATTATTAAAGTCCTTTGCAAATATTGAAGTAGAAAATTATGTGTAGCTTTGTGGGTCAAACTTTTTTTTTATTTCTTTGAGGGATAGAGTAATGTAATCTGTGATGCACCTTACACTGTGCTTTTTTGTAGAAACTCTGTGTATACTATTTAAAAAATATCTCTTCCACACAACTGTGCACTGGGAATTTCTGAGAAAACATTATGCCCACTTATGCTCTTAGCAAGGAGAGTGGTCTCATCAGCAAATTTCCATTTCTGTGCTGTAGCTGTGTGCTCATATTGGGGGAGAACAATCCGGGAAACAATTTTTCATTTGGTGTATGTTTTTATTAGCAGTTTCCCTCCCCCTTGTCTTTTATCTGCCCTGTGTACTTCTCCGGTAAAAATGCATTTTACATGCAAATGATGATAATCAACCTTTGCAAATCCATTTGACTCAGTTTGAAAGGAGCAGAGCTGGAATGATTGAGAAAAGAGGAATGGGATCCTTGACAAACTCATAATAGGTGGTTTTTGATATGTTGTCTTTTTTTCTACATTTACATATAAAGAAAAATAGTGTGTGGGGAAAAGGAATACTTCATATCTTGCTTTTGGTGGTTAGGTTTAAAGAGACTGCAGTAGTTTTACTAAGATACTCATGTTTGATTAATCATACCTTTAATTGATTGGGAACTTGTATTGCTTCTGAATGCAATTCCACTTACTAATTTAGCTCATTACCAGTATTTATTCAAGTGAAGATTAGTTTTAATATACTGGGATATGCTTAAATTGTTTTCTTTATATGTTAAATTTCTTTGAAAAGTACATTTAGTAAGCCATTAACATGGAAGACTAGAATAGTACATTAACAGAACGAATGTTTGACAAGCATGATTCTTTAAATGTACATTGTTTTTTCGTTTCATATGGCTGTAAAATTAAAAGCACTCTTAATGTAATTCAGTTTTAACAAATGGTGCTTTTATCCAATTGAAAAATAATCACCTTTTCTTTCTGTTAAGCAAATTAAATATTTTTACCAAGTAACTAGATTATTAACTTAATGTACCTCAGTTATTTTGACTGACATGAGAGGAAAAAACTGTGTAGGTTTTGCTTAATATATTCAATCTGTTATAACCAAAAAACCCTAAAAGTTTATGCAGTAAATCATAATGCATTAATTTCATAGTATAAAGACGATGATCTTTGGGTTTTGTCTTACTAGGAAAAGGAGTGATGTAGAGGGATGGGGAGGTAAGTCAGAACAGCTGAAAACTCAATGCCATGCCAATTTAAGCTGTTGGTCATGATATTTTTAAAGAGCCTGAGTTCTAAGTTAGAGGCAACAATATATATGGAAGTGTAAGTTGCTGTGGGTAAGGTGATGATACTGACAGAATGGCTAATCTGAAAGTTTTCATAAAAACTGGATTTCAGTATCAGTAACTTTAGTCTAAGATTTTATTTTGTTTTTACTAGTTTGTACTTTAGGTGAACTACAGATAAAAATGAGTAGGTAGATTTGTAACTATTTATGTGTTTATTATTTGACATCTGGCATAATAGTTGAACAGTAAAGAAGATTCTCATCCTAAAGTTTGTTTGGAAAAAAGAGTTTTGAAATCTAATGTTATCAACAAGCATATAGAATTTCTTTAATACAGAGAGAATTAGCAGTCTTTATTGCATCTAGTAGCCCACAAAAGAGTCTGGTTTTGTAATTTTCTGTAAAATTAAGCAGGAAGGCCCAATCCTATGAAGTAGAATAGAAACTTCTTCTTTCATGGATCCATTTGTAGTTGAGTGGATGTGCAGAGGCATCTGTGCTGTGCAGGTGGAAGGTCCATTTGACCACACTTCCAAAGTTACAGTATCTCATATGGACATGGAAGAACAAAGTTATTTAAGGCTGTAGGTTGACGATCTACCTGGTCTTTCTTAGGCTGTTTTCCCATCTTTCTACTATAGTAACAAATTAGTATTTGCATGATCTGTGCATGGTCATTGTTGTCTATGTAACTTTTAAAACACAATGATAAAAACATGATAGAACTTGCCTTGTCTTTTGAGATGATACGTCGGTATCTTCATACATTTTGGTTTTTTGTGTTACTATGGTTTGATTCACTGGATCGGCTGCTTTCATGGAGTGAGAAGCGCGTTTTCTTTTCTTACGTTTTTGTGCATGCTTTTGTTCCTGCATAATTGTTTCTTTGGTAGGCTTGGTTTACCTCGTGACATCTTGGTGGTTCATCTTGGATCAGCAGCAGAACTGCTTTATCATGCTGTTCTTTGGGCAGATGTGCAGCTCTTTGTGTGCCTGCCTTCCAACTTTCATCCCGCCTTTTGTCTCTGTGGCGTGGAAATTGATCTCTCCTAAAGGGCGCCGTCAAATTCAGTCAGGGAGAAAAAGATACCCTCCCAAAGCTGGAGGAGAGAATCAGCGGATCCCTAAGGATGAGCCTGTTTCAGCATGGCTGCATAGCTAAAATATTGAAGCTGGTGACTCTGTCTGCACCATCTTAAGAATTTGTCAGTTTGAGTAACCCCGACCCTCTGACTGTATGCAAAGCAAGGCCTGAATAACAGCTTTGTACTGCAGGAACTTAACACAGGGAGCGGGACTAAAAGCCGGGTTTCATTGGTTATTTCGGACATTTAACATTCAAGTCTCGTAAAAGAAAGAAGCTCGTTATGACTCAGTTCCGTTAATTAGACGTAAATTACTGTCTTCAGTGCCTTAACACAGGGGAAGGTAAGGGAAGTTCTGAAGGACCAGAGGATACAGAAATTGTAATTAGATGGGGGCTTGGGCTGGGAAAGGCTGGTTGAGCACAAGCTCCCATTGAGCTCCGGGGGCTCACACTGAACAGTGTGTGCAAGGACTGAAGTCAGAATAATCACTTTGTAGCCTCCACCCAGATTTGTTGTGTTTCATTCCAAGATGACTGGTGTGGCTGACTCTGAATGATGTGATGAACAGATGTAGTTCATCTAGTAAAGGTCTTATCTTCTGTAGAAAGCTTTAAGCAATCTCAGTTTTAAAAAGGCGATTAGCCTTTAATTCCTAAAAGTTCAAAGGGACATCCAAAGTATTCCCTGACTTCTCATGGTCCTGGGCATAGCTATAGGCTTCTCATACTATTTATCATCTCTTTATCATGGACAGGCTAAAAATATTATGCCTATTACATACTGTCTAGCATACTCTGTCCCAGAAATTTTGGGTTTGAAGCAGAATTGTAAAAGCATTAAGGAGATAAATGAATTTACATGTGTCTCTGTTCAAGAAGAGGTAATAATTTGTTTTGAAGCTAACAATTCTTATATTAGATTTGGTGGGGTTTTTTCCATTGCTTACAAAATTAACCATTTGTAAAATGTATGACTTAAAAGATGCTTTAATCCACTGATATGGGATTTCTAAAAAGCATTTTGCAGTTGATTGATTCAAATTCAGAGATGAAAGGATTGTTTTCCATAGTGTAAATATGTAAACGTTTATTGTCCATCTTGATAGTAAATAGCAATAGCCACATACTGTCCTCCCCACTAAGATTTTGTCCAGTGGTAGCATTAAACAAGCATCTGACTCAACAGTAGTTGTAGTTTTGTTCCCCTCTTGAGTTGAATTCAGAAGTAACATATTAGCATAATATCCACAATGGAGTAGTCAGTTTTGAGAGGCTGATAGAAATAGAAGTACTTAAAGCATCATTTCATCTCTCGTAGAATGTTAGTATCTAACGAGGAAAAGTTAGCTGTAGGGACTTAATGACAGGGCAGGCTCACCCCTGTAAGATTAACAGTGAATGATTTTTTGTTCCTGCATTGTTATCTGTCCAACTGTTCCATGAATACCTTCTAGAGCCGAGCTGTAAATCTACCTGTAACTTTTACGCTGTTTTCTCTAAGAACAGTTTTCTGTTCTTGTGATAATAATGTTGGTAAGTAACTAGGCTGGTTATATGTAGCGAAGCTGGGATTTGTGGTCTCGCCTCCTGATGATTAGGCTTTCTTTGTTCAGCAAAAAGCCATTGAAGTATTAATAAAGGCAAAAAACAGCAGGTTGCTCAGCACCAGTCAGAAGCCAGCACAGCAAGGAGCAAGGGGCATGCAAAGGGAGGATACAGATGGACTTGTAAGTAAATACCAAAATGTAATTTCAGGCTTTTCTTGTAAAGAAAATAGTATAGAGTTTAAAACCTACAATGAAATGGTCAGTTTGGGCAACTGATACCTAGTGTATTACAGAATACATTAAAAGAGTTTACCAGTTGGAATGTCACAGTTTGAAATGCAGGAAGCACAAACATTACATTTCTGTGAAGGCTGTTGGTAAAGCAAAACTATGATCTGCTCCACTCCCAGTAATTCTTTTTGAGTTTGTTTTAATTGGTACTCATTTTCTAACCCTTGAACTACCTTTGAAGTAACAAGCTAAAAAAGACAGAAACAGTTTCACAAACATTAATATTCCAGAGGCAAATCTGACCCTCAGGCCCGTACTCATCTGCAGGCATATTTGCTTCTGTGAGTGCTCAGAGTGACTCTTAGAGCTCTGCTGTTGTAGACTTCGAAAACCTAAACTTGTGAGGTGTCCTAGAAAAGCAAACAAAGTGTTTTCTTTGAACAAAGTGAATTGTTTCGTTCTTATCTAAAACTGTTTGGCTTGTAAATCCTGTTACAGCCTCTTTCTTACTTCAGCAAGTTGATAGGGAGAAACATTGTGTTCTTCACTATGCAATCCTACTCATTAACTGTGGTCACTGTAAATCATTGTCAGAGTGACAGTCTGTTAGTGACAGGATGGAAGATGCCTTGTTCGCCCATGCAGCTGCAAGGGCATAACTGCTACCACTGAAGGTCATTTCAGAATGCAGAAGGAAAAGTGGGTGTTGATTTTAGATGATTTTTGCACGACCAGTGTTAAACGTGTCATATATCCAAATTGTAAGAATGCTTTCTACAGATAAGAAACACTTTATTTTTCTCATTGCAATACTGCCAGCTGAAAACAGCCTTATAGATGTTATTGATGTGATTCTTGTTTGAGGCAGGATAGAATTCTGTGCTGATTCTTTCTGCTCAATCAGTTTACCATGTAGACCGTTTAGTGAAATGCTTAATAAATAAACTCTTATGGACTATATAAATAATTAGAGAACCAAATCCTCTAGCAGAACAGAACAATCCTCTAGTTCCTCTTGCTTGAACAACCTATGTCCTTCATGTCCTACCTTCTGCATCATCTGATCTAATCTGATACAGTGAAGTACATAAAACTCAAGCCTAGTTAAGTCTGTAGTTATTTCTCTCAGCCAGCTTGGTTCTCTTGTGTCCTGGTACATGTTTTTCTCCTTCCTTTTAGTCAGTAAAATAATGACTTCTGAGGAGGTTGAAGCAAAGGAATTAAAAGCATTAATACAATAAATGGATTTAAGAAAGAAATCTTTTATGTAAAAGATTTGTTTTTTTCCTGGTCTCAAAGCACAAATAGCATAGACACTTCTCTCATACATATTTAGATGGACCACCTTCTGAGCAATAGATCTTCTGCAGTTAGATATTCTTCTAGAGTGTGTGATCTCTTCCACCAGCTTGTCTGAAGGGCTCAGCTTCCAGCTGTTAATTTTGCTCCCTTGGGTCTATGTGCTTATCTTACCTCAAATCTAAGAAATCTTTAAAGAGAATAAATCCTCCTCTAAAGAAAGGTCTTTATTTAAGACTGGCTTTTTGGCGTGTAAGATCATGTATTTTTGTTAGCTAGTACTGAGCAGCTGGTACTTTTTGGCCTCAGGTGGTGCCAGAGGAGGTTTTGATTGGATATTAAGAAAAAATTCTTCACTGAAACTGTTGTCAAGCATTGGAACAGGCTGCCCAGCGTAGTGGTTGAGTATCATCCCTGGAGGTGTTTAAAAGACATGTAGATGTGGCACCTAGGGACATTGTTTAGTGGTGCACTTGAGAGTATCATGTTAATGGTTGGACTCAGTGATCTTAAAGGTCTTTTTTAAACTAAACAATTCTGTGATTTTAAACCTGGATGGGTCCTGATTGGGGAGTGCCTTGTTATAATGGCCTAAATTCACAGTTTTTTTGGCTGCTTGGACATTTTGAGAGAAACTGTGTGTTTTCAGTGAAAAAAGCAACCAACCCTTAATGGCATCCCTTCCCCATTGATCTGCTTTTGAAATCAGAAATCCTTTTTTTTCTGTAAACATGAATTAGAAACTTCACACTGTCTTCTAACTGATCTTTGTTTGCTGTGCTTTAGTTGTAATAGCTTCCTTGCTGCTGTAGCACTGTGAGGTTGTGCCAAGAGAGAAGCAGAGCCTCCATGAAATGCAGCCAGTGCTCCTTAGGGAGTTGGGTGCAGTGCTTAGTGACACAATGTCCAGTCCTTAAATTTCAGACTTAAGTTTGAGAGGTGTATCTTTCACAGGTTGTGGGAAGCAGAGGAGAAGGTAAAGCAATCATCAATCTGTTTCTATTTGAGCATCTTCAAATTTGGACGTGGGTTTATTGGGTGCTTTCTTGGGAGAGCAGCAGGAGCTGGTGGCACAGTTTGCTGACAGCTGCCAATCAGGGAGCACAATCAAGTAGCAAAGCAGCATCCCCATGTATGCAGTGGAACTAAATGCATCACAGGCTAAAGACAAGAAGCACCTTATATTATTATCTGATTCATTATTCTAAGAATTGGGTTGTAATATCTTCTTTCCAGCTGGCACATTTTCTCATATTAGGCTTTATGCCCTTTTTTTTTTTTCAATCTTACACTATTATTTCTATTGCTGTTTCATACTTGGCTCATTGCAGTTTTCTTCAGTGGCCTATTAAAGCTTCCCTCTGGATTCTTCCTGCTCTGTTGGGCACTGCTGAACAATTTATGGGAAGCTTTTTGTTTGTGCCCACCAGCTGCAACGCAAACTGGTGAAGGCGTTGCGCCTCGTCAAGCGGCCGTGCTAATTGTGACCACGCTGGGTGTATCACCAAGGCTATTTCAGATCCAGGGTGGGAGCCTTTGCCAGGCCAGCTGGTGTCCATTCAAGGTCGGGTCTGGTGTCTGAGTCCCCAAGGGGCAAGTACACAGCTATCTATCTATAGCTCAGTGAAAGGATTATATCAGATCAGAGACTTTTGGAAGACTGGTCATCCTCAAATGCTGATTCTCATCTAGACTATTTACCTGTAGACTGTCTCAACCTCAGAACTGTAAACAAATATTTCAGTAATTTTTCCCTCTGGCTATATCTATGTATAAACCACTTCTCATCTGTTCTGACTCTCTCTCTTCTTTCAGAAACACTGCCTAAAAACAGGCTCTTCTTTTAGTACAGTTAATCGTATTTAGAACAAATCTGTTTCAGTGTAACATTACAATATTTTATCAAAAAAACCACCAAACAACCACAAGTGCAAGCAAAAAAAGCATTCTTCCTCTTTGTAGATGGCTGGCTGTTCTCTGACTTTGTGGAAATACTTGTATAGTATTAGATTAGACATTAGACAGTGTTGGTGGGGTATGGAGTTTTCTTCTGTCTTGAACTGATACCATTTATCATCAGCAGTGAGTATTTTTGCTGGGTAGATGACACCAAAATACTTTTATCATTTGAATATGCCCTGCAAAAACTCACTTAAGGCATTTTCACAAGTCTCTCTTTGTTCAGTGCAAGGTCTCCAGAAGTATCAGGAGAAGTGATGTAAGCTGGGAAAGGAGCCCACTCCAAATCTATATCTAGAACCACTTGATCTTAGTTTGCTGGTGGTTTGCACGTAGCCCAGGGCAAATCTTTTGACTTCGTATGTGCGCCTTTCTTTGGCTCCAAAATAAGAATACTTGCCCAACTGAGAATCACATTGGAAACATTTTAAAACAAAAAAGGCTTTGTCTGCCCCAAGTCTTGTGTCATTTTTAAAAACTATACAAGTTGGCCTAATGAAAGATACTTCTTCATCTAAAACTTATCATTCGTTGTTAATCCTCTAGTCTGTGTTGTCTGGGCTCTGGCTTCTCCAGTGAAGAGGGAGTTATTTTTGGATGGCAGGTTTCCCAGTTTGTCTTAACCCTTTAGCAAAGCAATTTGTCTTTCAGTTGAGTACAGAAAGTGTCCAGATGATGAGACACATTTGAACTTGCTACAGTTGCTTGCAAGGAATTCCGCCATTATCAGCTAGTTGTTCTTGTCTTTAAAATGTTTACATTTATTTGATAAATTGAGCAGAAAATGGGGTAAAAACATGCCAGATAATTTCTGAAAGTCTGCTTCTGAGGATCCCCTGGAGACAGAAGCCATTATATGAGTACTACATCAGCAGCATCCCCATGTCAAGGACTTAAATACACAGTTACCTCAGGGCAGAGATAAATATGCACTCAGTGTCCTAAGGCATTGTTATGAATCCATACATATCGAATAATATGTGTGTGTAGGGCATCTGTGTATATATAAACAACACAAATGTCCTAAGATACAGGAAAACCCATTAGTTTACATTCTGAATACATTCTGCATTTTTCTGTTTCCCCTAACAATATCAATCTTGTTAAGGGTGAGCTGAAATTCTGAAAATACACTAGCTGATGGTCCTTTTACAATATATGTGAGGTTCTCTTACGTATCTAGTTCTTGTCTTTGGATACCAAGGCCAAAGAAAACATTTTTAATGGGACAAGTTATTACAAAAAGTTTCAGTTCTGTCTTCTATTCTTCTGTTCTCAAAATGGAAATTGAACTTCTAATATCAATTACAGATACAGTTTTTAAAAAATCGTTTTTATGCAGTGTTATTAACAAATTTTGACTCTTTATCTAATAATTTCTAAGGAAGGAATGTGGCCACTTTTGAATACGTGTACTAATAACCTATATATTTTGAAGTTTTAGATGTTTAAATAATTCCCAGCCATTGGAAAGTTGAATGACTTTCTTATAAGAACTGAAGTGGTTCTGAGTCTCCTCAGTCTGAGTCTCCTGTGAAGTGTATTTAGTTGTGATTTCAGCTGAAAAGGAACTTTTCAGACTTTGTGTTATGAATATTGCATTTAGAGGGAGGGAGAAACATTTAATTGTTAATGTATAGTTTATTTGATATCATTGAGTTCAAGCAGTGATTTACCCCCAACTCCATGAGTTATACACACCTATAATTTGGAATCAAATTGGAAGACTGTTGATTATAGAACTAGAATTCCTGTTGCTTCTGCTTAGCAATCTGTTACACACGCAGTCAGCATCCGTAATATTTATTATGCACCAGGATTCCCATTTTGTTTTTCTCCCCCCCATACATATTTGCTGTATGCTGGAGCTTTGCATCTCTGTTCCTTCCTGTACAGTAAGATGTCTGGGAATATCAGAGAAGAGAGCTGGCAGTATATTATTCTAGTGAACTTCTCTCTGCTTTGGTGACACAATACCACAGCAGGAATACAGGCTTGTTTTGCATTTCTTTTTTGCATCTGCACAATAGAAAAGGAATTTAGCTGAAGAAAATGGGGGAGGCATATATATAATGCACAGATTTTAAAAAGTAAGGGGAAAATGAGCTAGAGGAAGTAATGTTCAAGTATAGTATTAAGAGCCTACTCTGATTGGTTAGAAGTGATTTTGCTCCTTTGGAAGCAGATGACTAAATAAAACAATCAGTCATAGACACCTTCTTAAGTGTCTCCTACCAAATTTTTTATCCTGACAGTTTCCACCATAGAATAGCATGGACGTAAATACCAGCTAGAGCTATAAAAGTGATGTTAGCAGCAGGAGTGTAAAACCTCAGTTTTTCAGCTACTGTGAAAATATACTGAGATGTGTATATTAACAGTCCAGGACTGCATCTCCACAGGGATTTATAGATATGTCCAGTTCAAAGCGTATGAGTAGTCTAAGAGTATTTGTGGTAATACAAATTATTTTAGTGGTTCAGGCTTTGTTTTCCAGTCGGGCAAATCCTACAATTGACCTCATGGTGATTTGTATTAGCTAAAGCTGCAAAATATGTTTTTTGATTGTGTAGTGTAATATTTTGTATGTTTACATTACAAATGTCATTCTTCTGTGATCATGCTTTGTTCCTGTAATTCTGACTTTATCTGTTACGATGAAGGTTTGGTTTGGAAAATTGGAAACAGACTTGTGGTTATAATTGTATCCATAAACCATGCAGCTTTTAGTGCTCAAGTCTAAATAAAGAACAGAATTCTCATAAAACAGAGTAATGGAAGAAAGTAGCTTCTGCTGTGAAGAAATTAGAAAACCTGTTCTACTTAGTAATAAAAGTTTCAGTATGTTAGTTTGCAAGTATTTATTGTGGGCATTGATCTTGTGAAAACTGAATCTATTGGTTGATTAATGCAAATATAGAAGACATACAGAGATTTATTGTCAAAATGTGAATAGGTTCACAGTGTTTCACTCTCTTTTATGACAAAAGGAAGGAAGAAAATATTCCAGGTTCTGGTTTTTACAGCTGTGTTCCTTCTTGTTGCTTTTAGGTTTTGTTATAGGTGGGGCAGTGATAACTCTGAAATTTGGCAGTCTTTGTACATAAGCTACATAAAGCCCAGCTCCTTAAAAAAGTTCTGGTGAACTGAGCTGCAGTGATTTTGAGCTCGGGCAGAGAGAAATGTGCTTTAATTTATGCTTTCCCAGATTTGTTATGGTGAAATAATTTTAATAGGCATCCAATATGGTATGTCCACAATGGTCCAATTCAGCTATCAGTAAAAGCATATTATCTTTTCAATTTCACTTGCCTGTAAAGAAATGAGGTAGATCTTAGTTACAGTTTGCCTGAAAAGTAGAATTAGAACTTCTAATTTTTGATTTCTTTTTTGGTCTGGGAGTCAAGAGAAGATTTTTTTGTGTGGTTTTGAGGTTTTTTAATTGGATCTAGGGAAAAAATTGTTTTAGCTAGAAATTTCCTCACCATGAACATACATTGTGGTCATTGCCTAACTGTTTTACTAAATGCCCATGGATTAATCATGTAAAAACATCTTGTGTCCAGTTCTGAGCAGCATTTGAGAGCCTCCTCTAACAGAATGAGGTAGGCTGCAGATAAGCATCCAACCTGAAGAGTGATTTTGGTGCAAAAGCATACCCAAGTGCCTTCTTTGTTCATCCTCTGGTTGCTCTTCCTGGCTGTTAGAATGTCTCTAGTGAGACCTCACAAAATGGATACGGTTGTTCATTAATCTCATGCAATATTTCACTTATTTTAAAAATAGAAGTAGATGGATAAAGGATGTTGTGTATTGTGTTCTGCTTTGCTTATCATCATCAAAATCAAATTATTGTGTTTTCTGAGCCCAGTTTTTACTGTTGGTATCAGTGTCTGAAATGGTGAAAGCTCAGTTTGGGTATTTGGTTCCTATAAACTTCAGCGCAGAAGTCATGATTCTGTGAGTGCAAAATTCACCTGTATCCATATTGGAGGACTTCTCTGTGACAGGCAGGGTTTTAATTTTACTAACTGAGGGAATCAGGTATTTTTTTCCGTCACAAATCATGCTGAATTGTATTGTCACAGATGCTTCAGGTACATGAAGTAGCTACACCAAGGAATAGGCTCTCCAGATGAGAGGTATTCTGTCTTGATGATGTTTGTCCTGGTCTGGATATGCCTTAGCTATGTGATGCCTGAAATTAGATTCAAAAATCCATATTGTGATATTTATAGTTTGATTTTCAGTGGTCCCAAAAAACCGCAGCTGCTGTCAGCAGTTCGGTTAATTCAATACACTGTTTTGCATTTAGTGACAAAACAAATGAGGCAGAATTAACAGAGTTGGTTGTTTTAGCACTGCTTCATTTTGTAGGCACCTCTGATGTGGAAATACACCAGTAGCAATTGCTCCCATCAGGTTAAGTGTCTTTTGCATCATTTGACCCAGGTTTCCTGCTGTTGTCAGTCAGATGTGTGAGAGGGTAGCAATTATCTGCTACAGATACACAGTTTTACATAAAGACATTGAGAGATCTTCTAAGATGGTGTTGGTGCTGATTATTTCAATATCTCTTTGTCAGGTACCTATTACCTATCTATTTTATAGCCCTTCTAAAGAGACTGGAAAGGCAAAGAGTTATCACCTATCTGTGTAGCCTCACTGCTTCCCTCCTCTTCAATCCCCCATACAGACAAAAGAGAGGAGCAACATGAAAGAAGAGAGGTTATGATGTGGAAAACTACCAATTTCTTCCTGCTTCACCCATCCTACTGTCAGAACTAAATGTTGATATGTCATGCCCAATTTTCAGTGTACTCACAGAATTTGAAAGCGGGCATATAAAACTCAGCAGCCTGTGAAATCAGGAAATTTATAAACTTTCATGCAAGCAGGCGACCTGTGGTGGGGTGAGACCTTCCATCTCTTCCCGTGAGAAGTAGTTACAACCCATGTACTCTATTTGCAGGTAAGAAGTCGGTATCATGCTTATCCTGCAGGAAGTTAAGATGTGGAGAGAGGGAGGCAGAGCCCTTGCAGCAAATATTGCACTATCAGCTAAGTAGTCTATCCAGCTAGAGCTCAGTGTTAGAGTGCTTAATTCAGGGGTTGATAGATGAATGTGACTGTGTACCTGAAGCCAGTATTTACTATTACTGTCATGGCATCCTCTGATGTAGGTCTAAATTGCATTATCAGTGAAAAGTATTACAGATTGAAAAGATTCTTGTACGTGATGCACATACTACAGTGCAATATACTGACCAAGTGCTGTCTTCTTACAAAGCTAGAATCTGGCAGTCGAGTATGGGAGTTACATTCTGGTGTTACAAGACTTACTCGATAATTGGAATAAGAAGCATTCACTGCTCGTGTTCTCTTCAAAAATAAACTTCCATCAAAATTCTTTCACATGCTTACCTCAGTTACACTGAGATAGAACTCGGGAGTTCTCACAGTTACAACCTAAATGTCACTAGCCATTTCTCTCCTAGTTACCTCAAGGTACTTTGCTGGATTTCTGCATCAAAGTTTGGAAGGAGCCTAGCAGAAGAGCACTTGAATAATTGGAGAGAGCCCCCAGAGCAGCTCCAGGGCCTTTGCACGAACCAGGAGAAGCTGCTTGCTTTATTTCTCTGAAAGACCCTTAGGTGGAAGGGTTTAATGCTTGTGCAGGGCTAAACCTTCAAAGTGAGCAAATGTGAGTCTCATTTGCTAGAGTTTCCATGTCGAAGGCTCCTGTTCCCTGGGATAAAGGGTGCTCTGGGACTGCATGAAACTCTTAAGCAAGTCCAGATTTCTACCTCAATGAGCTGGTCCTGCTGCCAGCATTCCCCGCATACCCATCCCGGGGAGGCCCTCCTCCGTAAACTCCACATGAAAGAGAGCAGACTAAAAGCCTTAGAAAGTGCATCCAGCTTTTTGTTTCCTTTGTCATCAATACAGTGTGTTCTGGTGTCTCCAAGACAACCATGTCTAAAAGGCTGACTGCATCTTTCACTGCTGCTCTGTAGCGAGCTTGCCGAGATCAGCTGTAAGGGCCAACCTCTAGCCAGTTTTTATCCATGTGTTTTCTAACACTTAGGGTAGTGCCTAAGTTACTTTATGTGCTTGCTTTGGTTTCAGTTTTATTGCAAGAATTAAGCTTTGGTTTATTAGATACGAGTTTTAGGATACTGTTTTGGGGTCGTCCCAGCTCATCTTTCTTTGAGTAATTGAAATAAGCAGCTAGGATGTTCCCAGTAACGCGTGCAACAATGCTGGCTTTCTTTGCATTTCAGATCCATTCTGCATCTGATAATAGATGCCTTCCTGCCACTGAATAGAGATGTACTGAATCTTGCGTTCTGCCTGCTCTTTTGTTGCCCATTTGTGTGCCGCCTTCTTCAAATTTAAGTTGAGAGAGTCGAAATACCTGGTTTTCTGATTTGTGTATAGTTGTCCTGTCAGTTTGCAGATATGCAAACCCGCAAACTTGGGGGGAGGAGGTGAGTGCTCACTCATGGTATGTGTTCTCTGAGCAATGTCATCACAATTCTTTCCCAGTGCTCAGCTGCCCCAGATCTGTGGCCTCTGTGTCCCCTTCTGTGTAATGTACTTCTCCGCCACTTGCTTAGAGAAAACTGGTTAATGAAATAAGGTTCCATGAGGTCAGGGGCTTTGGGAATTACCATTGTTCTGTTTCCTTACAGTTGTCTAGGAGAAGCAAAATCCAAGGCATGTTTCTTCCAGCTGAAGTGAAGAGTAGTTAAAGATAATGTAATTATTTGTGCTTTACAGCTGCCACAGTCAAGAACACTACCCCTTCCCTGCCATGGGCTTTGTCAAGGTAGTTAGCATGGTTAAGCATATGCTTAACTCCTAGGCAAACCAACTGTTGCTATCACTTTCCAGAATGTCTGAGACCCACATGCTTAGACAAAAGAGTAAGAAATAAAATTCTCTCATAGGAAATGCCAGCCTGAGTAGTCGCAATTCTGTTTTCTTGGCAGCCTCAATGTACTGTAAAAAATATATAGATGATGTATTGTAAAAATATGGAGATAAACATCTAGATAGATAATATTTATATATGTTAGGAAATCTTTAAATGGATGCATCATCTTTAATACTGTTTGTTGTAGGCTATTATTTTATTTGTATGTCAGAATCCAGTATCTTAGAGATAAAACAGATTTCTGCAAGCACTGTATTGGTGTACTTGAAAAGACTTGCAAAGACTTGCCTGTAGACAGTAAGAAAGGACTATGTGAATAAGACAGTCTGCAATAGAATGAATGAGAGCAAGCTGTGGTGCCTGTGACCATATCTAACTTGGCAGAAGCATTCTCCCTTGCCTGCGTGCAGTTGGTGAGACCAGTCATGTATTCCCTTAGCTCTGTGTTTAGAAACATTTCCTCTGGTTTTTTCACTGGGTCTCAGCAGAGCAGTGAAATTGAGAGGCAAGAGGATATGGTATAACGGAGCAGGAGAATGGGATGCTCTTCATGCTTTGGCAGCCTTGATTCACACACAAACACACAACCTCCTCCTCCCCTTTTCCTGTTAGTCATCATAAATTTTAGGAAAAGCCACAGGAGCAAATCCTCCATTGGGTGGTAAGATTCCAGACGTCAGAAACTGTGTTGGAGCTCCTTTTCATTTCCCTAGGATGCAGTCTTGCAGTTGTCCTGCACACCAGCCCCCTCCACCACAATCAATACCAGCGTGTAGTACAGAGAGTTTTCTGGTATCTACTTGTTTCCCTTTAGCACTTTGCAAACACAGTGACTACTCTGGAAAAGCTGCTCTTCGGTTGTTGGGATTTTATTTATTTATTAAGTATCAATTTGAGATGCGTGTTCAGAAAGATTTTTTTGTTCAACTTTCAAATGAAATCACAAGTGAAGGCTCATGCATTTTTCTGTAGCAGTCTGTTCATTTTATCCTTTCTTGCCTCATTTAAAGCAAGATCAAATAATACCAAGATTACTTTAATGCTTTCAACCTTTGAGGTGGTTTTTTTGTTGTTGTTGTTTTGGTTTGTGTGGGGGCTTTTTGTTTTGGTTTTTTTTTTTTCAAAACAGCATGAAACTATTTCCAGTAGACACCATCCAAAAGTTTTAACTCAGCAGTGGAGTAAATAATACTAAAAAATGGAGAGGGTGGGAGGACACATGGCTTTAAAATATTTTTGTGGAGATTTAAATTTTATAAAGACTTGCAAGAACTTAAGATTGATACGATAGGTCTTACTATATTAACGGGCTGTGGCTGGTTGGTTCAGGCTTTTCAGGTCTTGCTTGAATTCACTGAATTCATGTTCATTAATAATGTGGCTGCCATCCTTTGGTTGTTCAGTTGCACCATAAATAATTTGTTTCATGCATGTGTAATGTTTTCAGTGAATTGACTGATGTGGGTGGTATTGAGTTATGTAACAATGAAGAACTTGAAACTATAATTAGTTTTAATCTACTGTGCTATCAAAATAACCTGTAAGTCAACACACTTTTCTGAGTTACTCTTCTAAGTTGCATTTAATAATCAGAATTCATAATCTATTAAATTTTTAATCATTTCAGTGTTTCATGTTTAATGTTTTAATTTGAAAGGTGGATTGTTTCTCTGTAAATGGATCAGTATTAGCTGAAGTCACCTTCTTCTATGAATGTAATAATTTACAATCTTTCTCAGTTTTAGGAGTTTTGACAAAAATTGCACCTTTTCCTAAATAAAGTTTGGGGGGGAAAGATAACTGATTATTTCAGGTTAGTATGAAATTATTCCCTGTTGCCATCAGCTGTGTTATAATTTCTTACTTTACGTGTACTAGTGGTACAGCATAAACTACACAATTGCCCACAAATAAACTTTACAAATCATGCTTCTATTTTTATCATCAGTAATGCCTGCTAGTGGGCTCTGTCACTGAACTTCTGCTTAGCTGTAAATAAAATTATTTTTCAGGCATACATCACATCCTTCAACTTGGCATGAAAATCTTTAGCCTGAGAGAGATTTTTCTCATGAGGCATCTCTGTGGCATTGTGGTTTGCTATGAAGGCGAGAGCAGATTCTTGCTCCATTTGTAAACCTTTGCAAAAACAGCTTGCTAAGTGGTTTTGGAGGAATTTGCCTGCTTTCTGTTTGCCTTTGAACTGGCATGCTTAGCACTCTTGCTGGACTTAGCACTCTTTATGTTATGTAGAATAATTGGGGAGGGAGGAAAGTGAGGGAAAAAAAGCATGCCACATGTAGCACAGAATTTGGAAGACTTGATAAAGAACCAGACCTTAGACTCTGCCTATTTCCCTGGACACCCATCAAGTACAAACATTTTTGTAGCTTTCGCTGCCCAAGGCAGGCTGGAAAGAATTTCCCCCCTCCACTAGTCAAAAGCCACTTGCACAGTAAACAAAATAGTCGCTAAACAATTTGCTGCCCTTAATATTTTGCTGACCTGTGTGACCCCTTGTCCCGCCTGTATGGCACAGCTGTGCCTGCAGCAGTGTCACTGGAAAACTCAGGGCTGCAACGTTTGGGTGGCGTTTGGTGTTGTATTCCTGAGCTCTGTGTGTGTGGGTCAGAGCAGAAATTCCTCATCTGGGCAGAGACTGAGATGGCTTCTCCTGCCTGGAAAGACAGAGGTTTGTAGCAGTTGCAGGAGGAGCAGAAACTGCTTGTGTGTAGGCTCAGATGGTGCTTTCCCTGTGCAGTGTGAAACCACCCAGCTCTGCTGTGGCACCAGAGGCACTGGATCCTCCTCACCTCTTATCTCCACCTCCATCTGCCGGGAAGCTCCTCCTGTTGGACCAGGGAGTGATGTTCCTCGGGGTTACCCAGTAAAGCAGCATTAATAGGGCAGGGATAGGCTCATTCCCAGCCTCCTTTACTGGATGGTTTTATTTACCTTAGATCATGTTTTATAGAAGCTGCATTTGAAGCTCTTAAAAAGTTTGGGTGCTGTTTCTATTTTAATTTATTATCTCTTGTAAGAACAGGAAATAGTCAAACCATTACTGTATGTGTATAATGTTTATGAGCAGATGCGAAATGCAGACTTGGTCCAGTAAATGTAGTAAAGTACTATATCAGGAAACCCAAATGCACCTTTTAAAAGCTTGGTAAATTTAATTTTGGGAAACAGTAATAATTAACAATACAACATTAAGCAGTATCAAAACTGTGATTAGTTCTGATGAGCCAGTTCTCTAATTCGAAGTTATATAAACTCAGATGAAAAAAGTAAAGGACAAAGCCAGCTTTTTTACTTTAATAAAAGTAAAATCAAATCTCAGACTTCGGCGGCTAATGACCACAGTGAAGAAAAGTATCAAATATTAGTAAATATTTAAAAAATAAAAAGTGCTACATGACTGAGAAGACATTCTTAGGAAAAGATGCATCCTTTCCATTTTCATCTAGAGAAATTAGATAGCTTTTTTGATCTTAAACATCTAGCTTTTCCTTCAGATAAATGACAATCACAAGCTCACCTGTGCTTTTGACCTGATGAAACTACAAAGAAAGAATGGTTCAAGAGAGGAAACATTGACATGGATCATACTCATTTATTTTTTTTCTAAATAAAATAACAAAGATTTCAGTACGTAATATATGTGGTGACAGATTTTCAGGACAGTGTTTTGAGAGTAGTGTTGTGTTCCCTCATGCATTTTTTAATTACTTCAGTATGACTTTGAAATTTTTCTTTACAGACTTCCATGCTGATTTCTGATTCCTTCATGGAAGTCTTCTGAACTTCCATCTTGCCTGCTTTTTAGAATTAATTTAATAATTGTTTCTGATTTTTTAGTAAACATAGCATGAATTGTGTTTGCTCTTCATCCATCATTGGATAACAGCATCCCTAGTTGTGATGGGGAGAATGCATTTGACGGAATAGTGGGAAGAAGTGATGTGTCCAGTATTGTTGTCCCCTAAAATACTGTGAGTCAAACTTTCTCAGGTGAGGAAGATGTTTTTGCTTAGGACATTTCTGTCTGTCTTGGCTCTGCCACCCTGCATCAAGATTTTGGGAAGACCATTGGGTCTGCTGCCTTTAGAGACTTTTCTTACTGTCTCTCCATCTTTCCCATTTGGGAGAATGATAGAACAAGCACCTGCGTGGCAATAGTACTGCCCTGAAAAACATGGACACATTTTATGGCAAACACCTCTGGAAGTATGTAGTTGAAAAATGTGAAGAAAGAGAATGGGGTTGTGTCATGTGTGAGAAGGTAAGCTAAGACAAGACATGGTGGAGTCAAGCTGTATTAAGGATGTTAATTAATACCAAAACCATTTAACATCACAGTACTTGGTGAAAGTGCAAAAATCTGCTGGATCTGGAGGTAAACTACTGTAAAAACAGAGTTATGTAGGGTAGAGAGACATGAGTCAGTTGAATTTGATTGGAAGACAGATTGAATGCAGTTACTGATTTATAGCATGGGGGCTTATTGAGAGTAGCACAGATAAATCGCAGGTCAGTGACTAAAATTTCATGTCTCAAGTTCCTCTTGTTATCTTGGTCCTCAAAGAAGAATTTGGCTTGCATATTGGAGACATCCAGCACTAAAGGAGTTAAGGGGAAACCATGTAGATTGGTTATACCATTTGTTTTGAAAATCTGTAAGTTACGACTATAATGTACAAAATGCCAGCAGATGTACATTAAAAGTGACATCTCTGCATTTATAAAACAAAAAATCCACACTGTAGTGAACTTTATAAGTTTTTAACTTCTAATAAGGAACAGCAGCCGTGTTGTGTGCTTGTGAGCCAAAAATCTTGTTAATTTTCCCCAAATGCCTTTCTCCATACCCAGGGTACCATATGTATTTCATTTGTAGCATCATGTGTATGTTCCTTGATTTTTTTTTTTTTTGACACTACTAAGCATGAATCTGTTAAGACCTTCACATGAATTTTATTATTTTATGACATCATAGTCTGTTGCCTTTTGTAACATCTTTAAGTTATGTACACAGTACCACAAGGATTATTGAAAAATGGACCGGACCTCAAAGTGATGTTCAGTTTTCAGTGGCTCTTTGCTTTCCCTTGGCAGCATATCAAAGCAAAGTAATAACATTTCAGTGCCAGTATTTTAAAATGTAGCTCAGATGTTTATTGTAAGGTCAGATCTGTTCCGTTTCACTTGCTGCTTCCTCCTGCTGTGGGAGAGGCTGCTTTTAGTTTGCAGAAATCCCTTTCTCATGGGAAGGTGAGCTTTAGATACTAAGATCTTGAGCCCTGAGAGGCAAATCAAAATAACACATCACTCATTTACTGTAGGCATTGCCTCAGTTAATAAGAGGTGTTCTGGACTCTGAGTTCTCAGCTGAGATGGGCAGATCACATTGATTATATTGCTTGCTAACCTGTCTGATAACCTCATCAAGGTGTTACACCAGCCATGATGACTCCCTCCACTGGCGGGAAGGTCTGCAGGACAAGGACTGTGAGCAGCCTGTCCAAACAAAGCTGAAAACATGATGCCACATGTTCTGCATGGTGCCTTTTGGACAGCTACTGGGCCTGTGTTTGCAGGCTCTCAGGCTGTGTCCCTTGGGAGCCTCCTCCTGAGGGTAACTGAAGTCCTCACCTTTACTATAAAATGGGGTAGGGTGATGTGAATATGAATATATGTTCCAGTTACAATGTGCACCTTAAGTACAAAGTAGTGGAGAATACCTGCACTAAAATTACTTGAAATTAATAGAACACATTTAGCTTTGGGGACTATTTTTTTGTTTGTTTTTTTTCATGGTGTGCCTGTGTGAGAGGACAGTTTGTTTTGTATCTTTTTCTGTTTGATTAGTTTGTGGGTTTTGGGGTGGGTCTTTGTTTTGGTGGAGGTTTTTTTTTGTTTTGTTCGGTGTAGTTTGTTGTTTTTTTTTTTAAGTTCCTAGAACGCAGCCCTGAATCCTAGTGAAACAGATCCTAAATATCGCTGCAGAGACTCCAGTCCTTGCCTGTCTATGGGTGCAGACTGGCCACACCTGCATGCAGATGGCTGTCAGTTCCCTCAGACAGAGGTGAGAGGAGAGAGCAGTTTTTTATCTGCTACTGATGAACGTCAGACTCCCAGCATCTGATGACAGGTTGCTATTTCATGCTCTGCAGTTTTGTTTCAACAGAAACTCAGTATGCTGTTCCACTGAATGACTTGGTGTTCTCCCTGTTGGTGACACTATTGCATTTATGGACCAAAAGCATATTCACATGCATACAAAGACACATCTGGGGTATAATATCAGAGAGCAACTGTGCATCATGCACCAAGAAAGAAAAAGATTTTGCCATGATTAACTTTAACAGTCTTTCAGATAGATCATGAATCTGCTTGTATTAGCCATCAAAGTACAGCATTTCAGTGATTTTTGCACAAGATGTTCATGGTAATGCTTATCCTAAGGAAAAATATATCTGGATCAGCAGTCATTACTGTAGAACACATTGGATAGTATTTTCTGAAGTATACAGCAAGTGTAGCGTGGCTTTCTTTATTCCCTTCGCAAACTGGCATTGTTTTTGGGAAGTGGAAGTGAAAAGAGATGTTTGTTCTCGTGAGTGAATGCCACAGGTGTCTTTTTGAGGAATTCAAACATTTGAGGAAAATTCAGAAAAATACAGATGGCAGTTGAAATAGCCATTTACATGTTAAAATGTTTATTACAATGGGGCTTTTCCATTCAGATTCCTTTTTGGAAGTGAATATTTAGTATTCCAGTAAGCAAAGCAATGAGTGCCTTTTATTGGAATAACATAGTACTTGGATTTCTAAAGGAAGATTTAGTTCCATTTTTGTGATGGATTGATTCTGCAAGTTACTGAGTGCTTCCATTGTTCAGGTATTTCTATTATGTTTGATTCATGTGAATGTGAGAAGTTACCCAATTTTCATCTTGTACCTAGGACTCCCAGTCAGGGATCAGTCCTGTTATACCAATTGCTGTAGAAATAATCCCCAGACACTTGGGATGCAGTCTGGGCATTTGGAGGGTGTTGCTGTGTAATCTTTACTAAGAAACTTAGAATGTTGTGACTAGTAATTGAAAAATCAAGACTGTGTAGAGTGCAGTAGCTCAGTGCTTCTCAGCAAAATAGTCTTGACTCAGACAGTAATAGGTTAATTGCCACATCCAGAAATGAATCCTAATGATTCCCTCTAGGAACCATTATCACATGTGGAGTTTTCATTGAGATATTTATAACTGTAATCTTTGGTCTCAAAGCTCATGTAACTGTTCAATCCAGCAAAGGGGTTCAGAAAGGTAATACCCTGCTCTCATCCTTAGGCTTTGCTAAAAGTAGAATTTTCAGTTCTAGTTCAATCAGTCAAGCCCCTGCTATTTTCAGGCATTATTCCAATCTAACACAATTTGAATGTCAAGTGTCTTGTGTTTTGTGCTCCCCAGGCCCACAGGAAAGTCTAGACACAAAAAAAAAAAAAAAAAGAAAAGAAAAAAGCTGCATTTATCATTGGAAGAGTATCTTCAAATATATCAGAAGATCCGTTCTTTTTCTTATCTGTTCTTCTGTGACTAGACTGAATCATGATTGTAAGACAAGAATCTGTTCAGCCAGGTCTGTCTCTTCTCTTTCCACCTGGAATAAATTACATAAATTTGCACAGCATTGCTTTGGCATAGAATCCTGAAGTATATCTTAATTTTGCAGTACTGAAAGTTTCTTCACGAATGAAGTCTGTCTGTATTTCTCTCATTTGTCTGCAAACTGTATCCAAGGATTTGTTTTCTTTTTCCCCTTCCTATATTAATCCTGGTACCATGTTGTGCTGCTGTCATGCTTGTCTGTATTTTGCTAAGAAAATGTTTTTTAATCAGTGGTTTGTTTGGTTTTTTTTTCTGGTGTAACCATTCTTTTATTTCTGTCAATTCTATTACTGTCAATTTGAATTTGAGGGGATTATCTGAGCCTTGTAATTTTGTAATCTCTAGACAAGATATTCAAAGAATAGTAAAAGATCTTGAAGGAAAGTAGCATCACTTAAATTTTGACTCACACTGTGTCACATGAACACAAGTAACCTCATGTTGGTCATTTTAATGAGATTGCACTGCATGGTGCAGTCAAACATGAAGCAACTGTGCTACTTCTGCTTGCAGCCAGTGTTTGCCTAATTTAGCTAGAGTCAGGTAGGCCTTACATGAAATAAAAAAATAGTTTGAAAAGACTCAAGTCTGAGGTCCTCACTCTGCAGCATAGACACAAAAAGTCCCAAGTTTGTACTTCTCTTCTGTTCTTCCTTTTGTGCTGTTCATACTTGGTGACCTTGCAAGGATGGGTGGTTTTCATCTCATTGAGAATATGGTTTAGGTAGTCAACCAAGAAGATAAAAATAATTAATAATCATTTGAGAGCATTCACCAAGCGCCAGTCACTAGAAATTTTTTTTCTGATTATTGTACTTACTGTACTGGTTGTATTGTACTGTAGCTCGTGAGGAAAAATGCGTAATATATGTCCTAATTACTCTTTGCTCCCTTGTGTGGACTGATGACAACACTAAGGTTTCCCTGTGATGTTGCAGTGTTTTAGGTGACCATAGCCAGCAGTGTCAAGTAATTTCCTACATATTTCTAATTAAATCTAATTCTAATACTAGTGGTTCTTCATTTATTTTTAAGGCATCTGTACACATATATGGATTGAGGGGGAATGTGAGACATATTCAGAGGTATACTATAACAAGATTCTGTGAACAACCCAAATAATGATCTTAAAATATGTGAAATCAGGCATTTTCTCGATAGTTCTCTTGGTATTTCCCCCTCTTTAATGGTAATCAGTTAATTAGCATGTCAGCTTAGCTATTTTAAATGTTGAAAGCAATACACAGAGGGAGTGAATACTCATTTAGGGGTTACTTTCACCCATAGGTACTCCCTCATAATAGGACAGACATACAACTTTTTGAGTCCTCTGCTTTGTTATGGGCAGCAGTACTGTGACCTGGCTGTGAAATGCTCTGTACTAGCCTGTACCAGTCACCAAGAGCTTTTTCTGAATTTTAAGGTCAGATATCTCTGTCTAAGAATAATAATGATGAAAACCTGAGGTCTGACTAGATACTGTTCAGCTGCCATGCCGACTGGTTTTCTGCCTGAGGCCTACTGGACATGATCCAGTGATACTATAATCCATGGGATTTATGGTTTTTATTGCTATCTAACCACATCAGTGTAAATACTGCTGGGCTGTCTCTGCTGTCTCTTCCACCCCCTTAGGCAACTGGCAGGTTTCTTGCCCTTGTTTGATACAAAAGCACAGTGTTCAAGCAGGGTATTTTTTCACCATTACCCATTTGCTAAGGAAATGAGCATCCCTGTGTTACAGGGTGGTTCTGCTGTGAGATCAGCTGTGCCTGCTGTTTGCTGTGGGGATGCTGGTGCAGTTGTGTCCATGTCCAGCTCCACTGGCTGGAAGGTTCTCCAGGGTCTCCCCAGAGGATTACAGCCTTCCTCTTTTAGCACAGAAGTGGCACACAGAGCTGCCACAGTAACTGGAGTATGACTAAGGACCTTTTAAAAGTCATGAAGAATAATTGCAGCTTTGGAAAATTAGACTGTAGCATGCCCAGAGGAGTGACATGTGGGAGAGTGACAAAAGCCACCAGTTTTGGGCAGACCAGACTGAGGAAGGAAGGTAGGAAGGAGAGGAAAATCTGTATTGGTGTTTGTGGAGGGTCATTGCATTCAGATGTGTTCTGGTTTGTGAAGCTGAAAGGCAAGTTTAGGGAGAGTTGTCCCCTTTCCCCTTGAAGCATCCATAACCACATGGGAGGGACTGCCAAATGTGATCTCAAGAAACAGGTGGTATCCTGGGGTATGCAGCAGAATACAAAACATTAAGTGTTCCCACATCTGCTTCAAGACTTTTTTTTTAATAGGAGGCAGGATTGTTGAGAGGAGTGCTGCCATTTTGTCACTGCTGGGAATTTTTGTCTGATGCAATGCAAATACAGCACTCAGTTCTGCCTGATGAGTAGTCCTGTAATTTAATGAGAAAAATCCCTAATTTTATTTTATTGTATTTGTTTTCATGTTAAGAAGTGACACATGGCCTAAAAGTGATACATGCTTCTCTCCTATGTTCTGTTGTTGTTCCTAAACCCCTTTTAGTGTGGGGGCTTAAGCCACTGTTTAAAGCTGCTGACAGGTTGAATTTATAAAATAGACCATCAGCTCATTTGAAAGTATGCACCCATTTGATATTTCAGCAAGTTCTGGCTTTTTAGGGAAACTCTAGGAGCCTGGCTATTTAGTTGGTTAGTTAATTTGTTTATTTTTGTAAAGACAGCCTCCAATGATTCTTCTGCCTAGGTGAGCCCCAAGCCTAAGCTGCAGCCTTGAAATTAGCAATGCTTTCACACCTCAGCACCTCTGTCAGGAGCACAGTTGAAAGAGGGGACAGGAAAAATGGGAGCATCAAGGAATAAAGTAAGTTTCTTTAAAGTAGAAAACAGAACACCTGGAAAGGCTGGGAGAAGGAACAATAAAGAAGAAAGAGAGAAGAGCCAGGAAAAAAAACCTTGAAACCTGAAGCCTAAAAGGACTTCAGGCCAAGAACAGTTAGCATAGAGAACATATAAAAGCATCTATTCTCTGTTCTCACTTTCCTTATTGCTAGTGAGGGAAAATGAAAAAAAAAAGAGCTAGCTTTTTTGGCATTTTCTAAAGATAGAATAAAAGGCAAAGCAGCTTATCCAGTTTTTTACTAGATATTTAAGTCATTACTGTAGCACAAAAACTGCCCTTTAATTGCTGCACCGTAATTGTAGGTATTTGTTTCTTATGCTGCTTAAGGTCACATAAAAATGAATAGAGGCAAAAATAGGTTTGTGTTAAGTGCCTCAATTTTGAAACCATTTTCTGCTAGCTATCTGCAGAGACAGTACTTTCCCTTTAGTCTCCTGGTTTGACTGCTCAGTAGATACATTTTTTAATTACCAAATTGGATTTTAGCAGGTGTAGTCAGTTGATGCATTATGGGTATAAGAGATTAGTGTTTAATCCTTCTTTTTATTACTGTGTAGAATGGTATACTTGGGAAAGTATTAAAGGTGCATTGCATACTCCAGAGTACAGAAGTGACATTTATTACTGAGTTTTCTTTCAGCTACCATAATTTAGAAAAAAAGCTGGTGCAGAACTCTGCAGGGGCCTATAGGCTCATTTATAGTGAAACTGCCTTAAAAAATACAGAGTGGTAGAAAATGGAAAGAAACATTTTTGTGTTTTAAAACAAAAGCAGTTGCAAAATACAAGTACTTTCCCTCTTGAAGATGATTATTCTCTTTTTCTACATATTTTTTTTTTTCTAAAATAAAGACAGAAAGGGTGTGAAAGCAGAGATCTTTGTGCCAGTGAGTGGTAGAAGCAAGGACTGAAAAGGGTCAGTGAATCAGATATAATTTGGGCTCTGTTTGAGATACCAGTCCTGTGTTTTGCTGATGGCTGGTATTCCCATACTGAAAAGCTGCAGAGGATTTCTATCGAATAGAAAGAACATTATCCCCATTTTTATTCTGGCATGCCTGTTACGACTTTGTTCTGTAAACAAAAAAGGATTATGGGAACTGGAAACTAGATGGCATTTTATTAAAGAACTGTGTGAGTCTTTCCCTGTGAATGCAAGAATTAGGCAGTCTGGTGATCGCTACCTGCGGAAAAAAAAAACTTTAAAAATAGACCTTAATGTTTGAATTATTAGGGTTCATAAGGAGGCAGTCCTCATGAATGTAGGAAGGAGCTTTCATATTTCCCAGTTGTACCTTGCAACAAAATACTTTTAAAAAAATCTTTCAGACTAATTGTACAAATTAAGAATGAAAAAGAATATGTTGCAGAAATAGGGAGAGGAAGATTTATGTCCAGTGTTCTTCTGTCATGTATACTGCCAGATTGCTTTGAAAGTGTGTTATTTTAGGAAATGTGCATATTTATCTGTCTAGAGCTAGCAGTCTCAGGAGTGAGGCAGGAGAGAGAATTGCATTGAATCATAGTTGTGGTAACCAGTATAAATTACTTCTACCAGCATACCATGCAACTTCTATAAAAACTTAGGGGTTTTGTACAGTAGACTACTTAACATCCTATTTCCCCAGAGTAAAGTCAGGTATCAGTACTAGGTTTTACCTAATGCCTGCTGCAGATCACTCCAACTGCTTTCAATTAATGAAAAAAGTGTACAGTATGAATTAAACCGAATTCTTGAAAATCACCTTTCCTTTTAATTATTGTTTTCCTAACTGCATAGACAATTAAGCAAACAGTTCAGCATGAAAAAGTGGGAAGTTAAGCTGCTATTAGTCAGATCATGAAACGCCTAAAGTTGGTAAATAGCTTGAATACGTCCTCAGTTTTACCTCAGTTGGAACCTTCTGATGTGACACTTCTTCCCTGCTTCAGAGCTTCATAACCAGGCTTACCCATGGAACCAGGTTGTAAAGATGTTGAAGACAAGCGTAAATAGGATTTAGAAGCAAATGGCCATATTTGGCCCTTAGTAAGTGGCAAAACTCCAGTTGGGCTTGTGTGACCTGCTGAAGCAGCCCTCTACTTCGAGTGGGCTGGGGTGGCAGAACACAGTACCCAGCACAAGGCGCAGGTTTTCAAAAGCAGTTATTGAATTAGCAGGCTTTGGTAAGTAGCTGTCTTTTGACAGCCAGCTTTCTTTTCAAGTGTCACAGCTTAGTTACTCTAGCAAGGCTCAGAATGTGTAGCACTTCGATATTTTTGGATGGTCTGGAGTATGGGATAAACTACAGGTCATAAATATAAAAGCAGAGAAGAAAAAGGGATTAGAAAAAAAGACTGGAAGAACATTTTAGAAACAACACTGGTGTATGGAAATATCACTAAAGGATGTAATGACAAATGGAATTACAATACAGGTAGGGAAATGCCATTGCCTAAAAGAACCTGATTATATTTCATATTTATTTTGACTCAGTAATTTCCGTAGCTAATTTTCTTCGTTTACAGATGCAAACAACATTTTTCTGGCTGTTGTAGACAACCCATATATCAGAAAATCAGATATTAAATAATATTTAATAATATTTCAAGCTTGTTTCAGGAAGTTCTAAAATCAGACCAAATTTAAGGGTGATGATGGAAAAGGAAAGTTAGAATGTACTTTAGTTCTTTGTGCTTATAACAGTTTGCCAGGATGTCAAAAACCCAGTTCTTTTGAAGGTCATCTATAATTGTAGTAAGGGATGTCTCATGGGCATTACACATGCCACTCCAGCAAGCCATGAACTGAAATATGAGCATGTGCACTATGTCAGTAGGACTAACAGATCATCTTACAGATACACAAGTAACCAGTATGAATAAATTACTAATTTATAAAGTAAGAGCGAGGGGGGCATTATATGGGGTTTCTCGTGTAGTTTTTTCTTGCTTCCCTCTCTGAGAAGTAAAGACTTGTTAAATACAGGGTGTTCTTGGAGAGTGTTCAGATATTAAGTATGCAGATGGCTAGACAGTTCAAGCAGAATGTTTCCATATAGTTTTTCCATCTGTCAAAGGTAAAAGTGCTATCTAGTAGGTAGTTGTACCTAAGATACTTTATTATTCTGTTTATTTTGTCTGTTGCAAAACGATCCCAAGTGGATTAAATAGCTGTAGCTTTTCTGCTTTATGATGCACACTCTTAGCTGTATTGCTGAAGTACATGTGTTGTTAGCACTTGGCATTTGTTGCAATTTTCCATGATGTCTCAGTGAGCCTTTGCCTTGAGGTTGTTGCTTAGGCATTGAGAAGAGCATTCAAGAGGAGGAGTGTTCCAACAAAATTACAGAAGGAAGCACACTACTGTGCTTGTATGCATGTGGATGTTATCTAGATGTGAATTCAATTATTTTCTAAGTGCAGAAAATCTGGATCGCAAACTCAGTCTCACGATTGAAACAAGTAATGAAAATTCTGTATTAATATTCTGTGTTGCACATGAATATATATGTTAATGAAATACGATGGGCTATATTATTAACATCAATTTTTTTTTGCTCAGTCCTTGTTTGAATCAAGTAATTCTGATATTATTTGCCTAGGACAAAAAGAGCAGAAGCAGGTTGTCAGAGAGTGCAAACCAACATGAGTAACTATTTTTATAGATACTATGAATCATTCATCTCATTAGACCTGAGCATGAGTGGTGGTGATCTCTAGTGCACTTTAAATGAATTTGCATGTCTAGTTCTTAACGTTTTGTACACTACACATGTATGCATACATTGTAATTGCTTCCATGCAAGAGTGTTAAACTGAAAGCTTCCTTTAGTACCATGGAGCTGGAGACTTGCATTTTACAATGTTGTAGTCTCAGAGGTCCTCTTTTATTCTTTATTTAATAGAATATACTTGCCTTGGTTTTAAGACAAGAAAATACTCAAATTAAGATATTAATGGTCTTTTGTCTTAGGGTATAATATTTACTAATAATCATATGCTAATACTAAATACAATTTTTCTTCTGTTTAAAGATCCTACTTTTATAAATCCTTTTGCACAATCTTATTTTGAGCCTATGAACTGAGTGCATTTACTCCCATGTTGCATATTACTGCTTTGATATGACCAAAAGTATTATCTTTAAAACTGAAACAGTTATATTTGAATTTGATGGAATACTTCCCAGGGTTTTCAAATAATATACTTCTGAAAAGCAGATACTTTCAGAAGATGCACAGGATGCTCAAAAATACTTAAAAATCCATGAGTTATTTTTACGGATTATCATACTCTTATCATTTATGCAGAGTGTTATTTAAAAGCAGTAAAATCAGATACTTGATTACTCTTTTCTGTTGCATATTAAGTGACTCAGATTCTGCAGAGTATATGTAGTTAACCTTTTTTTAAGTGGAAAAAAATCTGTGATTGATCTGTCAACATAAAGTGACTTCTGGAAAGCATGCCTCCCTTTCCTGTGGTTTTTAGAAAAGAACATGGTTGCATAAGCAGTCATTATTCACAGTAAAAAAAAAATATTTCCTGTAGCATTTTTGCAAAAAAAAAAAAAAAATTTGCCTGAAAACCTACTGTCAGAAATCACTCTTTGTTCATACTAGTTGAACACTGAAAAATGAAGCAAAGTGATCTAAATCAAATTTACAAGACTGATAACCATGTGGTTGGGGGGAGAGTAGCTACTGCACAACCTGTACTCTGTCAAGGGAATTTAATTATAGATGGTTATACTTGACTGTAATTCGTTAATGTGTGCTCCTTGCAAAGGGAGAATAATTCTCACATTGACAATTTTATATGTTTTTACCAGGATACTGTCAGAGGAAGGGATTTTCATTGAATTTCATAATACACAGTCGCCCAGGGGAAGAATATCAATGAAGTGGCTAGCAGGGTGGGCTTTTTGTTTTATTTTTGTGCTGCTGGAGTCTATATGTAAGGAGATGGGGGGAAAGAAATCTTCTTCTTTATGAATTTGAATATCTAAAATATGAATATATTTTGTTACTGTGCAATAGTTAGGAAATAATTTTTTATAAAATATTGTTGTGATATCTTGGTCTTTTGGACCATAATAACAAATATTCATTTTAGCTTTCACCGTTTTGAGAAACAGCAAAGATCAAAGTTCAGATTAATCTTCATTCTCTTTTCCTCTCTTGTACTTTTTGGAAGTAAGTCTGACAAGAGCCAGAGGCTTTGCTGTTTGTCCTTTTGGTCAAGACACCTTTTTGAAAAGCAGATTTTGAGAGCTGTTGTAGCTAAGATGAGAGGTTAGCAGAGGCACAGAGCTATTGGTTATGTTGCTGGCTGATGGTTTTTGTGTTTTTTGACTTATGTGAACTGTTTCTGAGAAGTCTGTTTGTGAGCAGCGATGGCATTTTACGGATGTCCAGCTTCCTCTGTGCTTTGCATCTGGGTCATCTGTGCCTCTTTAACCAAGTACAAATAGCTCTGTTTAATAGTCCAGTCATTAAATGTATGTGACTTGTATCATTAAATGTAGTGACTTTGGAGTAAGCTCTTCTTGGACATCTCTTTTTTTCTGTGCTGGGCAATACAGTCTACCCAGCTCTGAAGGTGGGCCAATCAAAATTACAGAATTGGGACTGCGGGAAGTATATCTACATACTGAAGTAGTTGCTTTAAGTAGTAGCTTTATATTCTTGACTTAGAGTCATGCATGTTCTCGTTTGGCTGTTGCATTTCAACCTAGTGTTGCAGTGAGCTGGCTCAAGCTGCAAGGCCCATGTTGAAAAAAGCAGGAGGTCAGTGGGATGGTTAACATCTGGGAACTGGAACTTCTGCCTGTCAATGTTCTCCTCCTGTGTCAACAGCAAACCAGAGGATCTGTCATCTTCTCCAAATTCTGCAGACCTGTAGCCTGTAGATTATAGGGAAGGAAGTCATTGTACCTGATAAAAGCAGGAAGGATGGACTTGAGGAGCCATAGGAATTGTTTAAATATATGAAAACTTACATGAGAGGCTGAGTATTTACTAGAATTTTAGAAAACCACTCTCTCTGCTTATGAGGAAGACCAGAGGCAGCCTCTCCAAGGAGGATCACAGGAGCTGCCTTGCTGGGGAGGCTTCAGCCTTTTACCCAGGCAGATTTGTTCTTTCAAGGTGCAGTGCTTTGTGGGCGTGGCATGCTTTTCTCCCCAAGGTGAGGCTGGCCTTTCACAGGAAAATACCTTCAAACTCTGGGATCTGACTGGAAAGAACAGTATCCCTGCCCAGTTCAGCAAGATTAAAATTAAGAAGGTTTATGCTGTATCATTTATTTAGAGTAGTGCTGTGCTTCGTCTCCTTTTCGTATGGACCCTTTTAAAATACATTATTTTCTGTCAGGAGAGGGCAAATGGGGGATTCTGGGTAACTGAAAGGGTGCAATAAGGAAAGAAGTTTAGTCTGTCACCTGAACATCATCTTGGTCCTTAAAGTTCAAATACAAAAAAGTGTGATTCTTCTTAGTACCTGCCTGAAAACAGTACATTCCAGAAGAAAGCATATGATGCATGACATTTAGTAGTGATTTTTCTTGAGAGGGACCTTTATGTTTTGAAGCAAAATAGTTTTTGCATGGTTTAGCACAATATAAAAAGTGCAATAACTGAAATGAGGCATAAAGCCTCATTTCATCTTCATCTTCACTATGTGGATTTCAGCACAACCTTCATAATGGTATTTTTCACTTCTATTGCCCATACAATCAAAATATTTCATAATGCTTTGGAAACATTAAAGAGCGATCATTGGTTATAAAAGCACACTTTAATTTTTTTACTTACTGTTATTTGCAGTAACCCAGAACATAAGTAGTGGTGAAAAGAATTGGGTAGAGAAGGCAGTAACCTGTTACCAGTTCTGTTTTGTGCACAGCACATCATTATCTCTACGTTCGGTTTTACTGACTTCTTGTTCCAGTGTGTGTCTTTTAGACACAACAAAAGGAAGGAGGGAGGGAATTAAACAAGAATAGGTAATTCCTAAGTAGATAAAGGGACACGTGTGGTACATAATATAGCTTAAAAAAAAGACCAAAACAAAAAAACCCAACCAAACACAAAAACCCAAACCGAAACAAAACTTGAGGTCTTTAACTTAGGTTTTCTGTGCGGTGTTTACTGTCTCCTTCATCTTGTCAATGAGGGACAAGGAAACTCAGTCCCAGAGCTCTTAAGTAATCTTCCTCAGATGGCACAGCTGAATCACAGCCTGATGTGGGCACAGAATTTAATATTTTTAACATATTTCAGGGTTTCTGCCTTACCACCATTGGCAGAGAGGGTGCTGGAAACACAGTTGTGTTTGCAGTTGTGGTTGCAGTGTAATGAATTTTTGGAGTGTTTTTAATGACTCAGTTTGACTAGATCTTTGTAAAGCTTGAGATGCAAATCCCTGCAGGCATCGACTAGCAACCAACTGAAATGTACCACAGGACATGGAAGGAAATCTTGCTGGTGGTGGGGTAAATTTCTAGGAGGGAGGCTGTTCCTGTCTAGGGTTAAAATCTCTGCCTAGCAGTCCACAGAAGAATATTATTGTTACGTGGTGTGGACTGACTGGTAAAGTACAAGTCCTGACTCGTAATTGCATTGTGATAATAGCAGCAACAAGTTAAGTGTCTCTGCTTTTGAGTTTGTTCTTAGTGCATTTGATGTCACAGTGAATTCAAGTGGGCCGCTTTTTCAATTTTTTTTTGTTTGCCATTTTATGTCTGTTTTACAGTGAGGTTTCGAAGCTGTGATGGAAACAAAAAAATACACTTTGGTAGCAGTGAGCCAGGAGATTTCAGAGTAGGTGAAGATGGTGTGGTCTACGCAGAGCGGAGCTTTCAACTTTCAGCTGAGCCCACAGAGTTTGTGGTGTCTGCTCAAGACAAAGAAACCCAGCAAGAATGGCAAATGAGGGTGAAGCTAACCCCTGAACCAGCCTTCACAGGGGCTTCAGAAAAGGTAAAATAAGAGCTTAATGCAGCCTGTATAAATGTATCTCCACAAAGAAGCCTAAAAATAGGGATTTAATGTGCCTGTCGTGCACCTCTCCATGAAGCAGCTTATTAATGAACACCTAGTGCATGCAGAGCTGGAGCTTTGGAAGGAACTTCGACAGTCTTTTATTCTGTAGTTTTGCTAAGGCATGGAAAGACATGCCTGCTTAACTATATAGAATTCTTTGTGTTTGAGCTTTTTGTTTGTATAGCTTGAGATTTATACCTGAATTTAAGTCTCACACAGCCATTTCTTTGTTTTAAATTGCTTGAAAGTATAATAGTATTTATTCAAGCGGTTAAATATAACCGCAAAATAAACAAATCTGTGATAGAATGCATCAGTCACATTTATTAGATGGGAACTGTAGATTTACGGCTGTAAGGAGTAAAGCACTTCTGGCAGGGAATATTGGCTTTGTCTTGTCCCGTCATAATCAAATTGGAGATTGTAAATTATTCATGATTCCAGCACTGCTTGGTAAGGAAGGTAGTCTCCCTCTGCTGGAAGCTGCCATAGGATAAACCATGTACTGTAACAAAAATCAGACATAGCAATATGCAATTAGCAATGTATTTACTTTAGAAAAGCATATTAGGTTGTTTACCTTTTTCTGTTATATTACCTGTTGCCTGCTGTTTCTTGCCTTCTCCTCAGTGAAGGAGAAGTGCTTAGTTTACAGATTCAGAACAAAATTTATTCACAGATTAACATACCTATAATAGGTACACATTAAAGATTTGAGCATAATGTTAAAAATGGGTAATGTGGTTATGCAATACATTTTTCTTGAGAACACACTGGAGACCACTGCTGTGTAATCCTCAGTTATTTGTTTGCTTACTTGGTGATTGTATTAGATCTATTAAGGCGTGTTTTTAACAATGGAAATACTGTCATTTTGTTCATGGAAGCATAGTAAAAGAGCAGATGCTTAGATGTGCCAGAGCATGCCCTGTTTATTCCAAAGACACTATTTAGGTATCCTTACCATCAACAGAATGTAGAGGAGTAATATCTGGCCTTCGGCTGGGCGTCTGTTCATACTCTGTGACGTAGTCGCTTAGATTAAAAAAAAGTTCTTCTTTTAAAATATTTGGAAAATGGTTTTGGCACCCTGTTTCCAACCTTAAACAAGCTAGCTGTGTGTGCTGTCATCCAAAGGATGAAATGACTGCAGATACAGAAGGGAATAGGAAAGGAATGTTGACACCCAGCAGAGATTAATGCCCAGTGTGTAAAGTGGGTCATCTACTGCATCCATCATGGCTGACATAGGTTTAAAATAATTACAGCACTAATTCTATGGGATTTAATAGGGTCATAAATATTTGAGACATTCCTTACCAGTATGTATTAAACTTCTCTTGGAACTCAAATTACATTATAGCACACCCAGATCTAAATTTAGTGTACAGTAGCACATTACCTGAACTGAAGCTCTAGCTAATGAGAAGTACATAAAGGCATACTATTAAATTCTGCAAAATATTACCTACTTCTCAGTAGTGTCAGATAGTTTACACAGTAGTGCCATGTTGTAAATGGTTTATAATTCCCTTTCTCTTCCTAGTTAAATAAGGAAAAAAAGGGTTCTTAAAATTTTGCAGTGAAGTTGTAAATGATATTGGTTATTTTCAAACTGCACTGTGAATGCAAATAGAACAGTTGGATGAACACAGAGGAAAGACAGTCTTTCAGTCAGTTATGTAATTGTACCTGAGTTAATTGATAATGTCTGCTAGTAATTCTCCTTCTAACATGTGCTTAATTTTATCTTGTACCTGGGAAAGGACCAAAGGAAAATTGAAGAAATCGTATTTCCATGGCAACAATACAAGCACAGCAGCCCTCTGAAGAGGCAGAAGAGAGACTGGGTTATTCCTCCAATCAACTTACCAGAAAATTCCAAGGGACCTTTTCCTCAGGAATTAGTTAGGGTAAGGAAGTTAATAGAAGTGTGGTTTCAGTGTCCCTCAGAGAGCTCTTGAAGAGATTTTGTGTAAATGATGTCTTGTTCATCATCCAGACATTTATCAGAGTCTTTTGGGCTGGTTTCTTGTTGCTACCTGTGCATTGCATGCTGGGATGCATCTAATTTCCTGGGATTTAACTTGTTCCTATGCATCTTTACTGGTGGAAGGTGACCTTGTTTTGGGTAGTAAGTATGTTAAGGGGTATCTCTGCTGGTTCCCAAGTTCTACAGTCTCCTGCACTGGAGTTCTTTGCCTGGGAAGTGGTGTTGGGAGTGAGCGGGAAGGAAGAGTGCACCGGGAGATGAAAGGAAATAGGATCTGATGGGGTGGGGACAGCAACTGGTCCACAGGACTCTGCTGCCCAGAAGTGGCCACTGCAAGGAGCCAAGCACCTCTTCTGGGCTGGCTTCCAGCCATGGTACTGGCTGGTCATGATCAATTTGTTGGAACTTGGCAGAACGTTAGCCTGAGTTGATAGGACACAGTTTCACTCTGTTTTATGTGTGTGCTGGTGATTCAGCTGCTCCTCACAGATGCACTGCCCTTCAGTTGTTTCCTTGGAAGATGAAACAAGTTTAAGCAAAAACAGCAAGTTTCTAAAGAGCTGGCCTGTAATGGAAAAGAGCCTGTAGCTTTGGGCTAAGACGGTATAGAGGAGAAAAACACAAACCAGACTTTAAATTTAATGTGTAATTTTATGATAGTACATATTTTCTCTAAGATCTAAACAATTCTGCTTAAGGTAAAAGTACTTGCTTGTTTTTGTTTAACACAAATAATTTTTATTCTGAGAAATAAACAGGGATTATTTTACGTTTCTGAATATCCTTTGACCAGTTTCTAACAAAGACTGCTGTTAAGAACTTCAGACTTTATACCAACTCTGTACCATTTCCAGAATAATTATTTTTGCAAGTACATCTTAAGGAGCAAGGAGAAAATAAATAGAGCTGCTGCTTACCTCAGCAGCAGTCCCATCCTGCACTTGTTTGTAGCTAATGTAAGCTTCATCTTTTTTGACACACAGATTAGGTCTGATCGTGATAAAAGCCTTTCTCTGCGGTACAGTGTGACTGGCCCAGGAGCTGACCAGCCTCCAACAGGCATCTTCATCATCAACCCCATCTCAGGACAGCTGTCTGTGACAAAGCCTTTGGACAGGGAGCAGATTGCTTCTTTTCATGTAAGAGTTTAATTTACCACAAATCAGATTATCAAATTGAAGATGAACATCTGCTTCAAACATGACTTGAGCAGCCAGCATTTAGTTTTGTATGGGATATGATTTGAAGAGTTTGTAGCAGATTTGTATTTATTGTACTTAATAAGGCTAACTCATGCTATATTTAAGCAGCTTAAATACATTAACATACGTAAACAGTGATTAAATGTATTTAGGTAAAGTAATTTTAAAAGATTGAAATATGGATACTGTGGCTTATATTTCAAGTAGAGGCCATTGATCACAGTCTCCACTGAATTGTATACTTTCCAATAGTTTATTTTAATTCAGGAACTTAAATTAGGATGTGACTGCTATTAGAATTGCAGCAGCTGTGATTTGAGAAATGGATGGGAAGAATAACGTACCAATTTTTATTTTAGGGGCAAATCTAAGCATTTTAATAGAATTGTAAATTAGGCCTGTCAGCTTATGAAAATTATATTCTTTGCTCTAAAGAAGTTGACAAAGTAGACCACAGATTCCAGTACCAGTGGAAAAGGAAAGTTTCAAAGAAAGAGGGGGAGAGCAGGCTGTGACCTAAAGTTTGCTGTACTTTTGGGAAACCATGCTGAAATCACCCAGCTCCTGGAGAGAGTTTTCTAGCATGTTGTGGATTAAAACACTCCTTGCCTTGTGTTCTGGGGAGCCCTTTGAGTGCTGCTCCCAAACAGAGGACTCAGTAGGAGGCATTGTGGGGGGAGGTGTGGGTGAAACGCTCTCTCAAACAACAGCTCTGGCATCTATAAGATTTTAACTGAGCATTTGACATTGGCAATTCAGGATTTACTGACTTAGGAATTTACATTCATATTAGTCATTCCCAGAGTGGTGAGTTAATAATGCCACCTTGCTGCTTTCTAGTAGTTTTGTAGCCATAAGATATGTGTGTGTGTGTATATATATATATCATAGGCATCAGCAGGACTACTATAGGAGAAATTTGCTCTTTTCCCTAGCAATGGCCACACTCTGGTCTAAATACACAGTTTTGCATTTAAATCTGCATCTTTTTAGAGAATTTTTTCTAATAGTTGTTATTAAAACCAGAAATCTATATGACAGTAGGCACTAGTAATAAAAATAACATGATGTAAAATAATTTTCATCAAATGAAAGAAGGAAGTCTGCAACTTAGAATAGTTTGAAAGTCTGAACATCAGTTCCATTAGCAACTTGGAAATTTAAAAGGTCGATATGAGGTAGCAGATAACAAAATACACTGAGCTAAAAATGTCTGGCCTGAAACTTCCTGTCACTATTATTATGTCTATTTGCACCTGTACCTTGTGCAAATTCTAATACTTTTAATGATTTTTGCAGCTGAGAGCACACGCAGTGGATGTAAATGGAAACCAGGTGGAAAATCCTATTGACATTGTTATTAATGTCATTGACATGAATGACAATAGACCTGAATTCTTACACCAGGTTTGGAATGGGACAGTCCCTGAGGGATCAAAGCCAGGTAATACATGGGCTTTTGGGAGGCAGAGGTATTATTTTGAGGTATCATATATACAGTATCATTTTGAAGGTGTGATGGAGGGGGTGCCTTCAGACCTTGTAATACTTTGAAAGGCATCTTTAGTGTGATGAGCAAAATCTCAGATCCTATCTTCTTATTTCACCCTATTTTTAATACATTTCTTAGCATGCTGGGATTCATTTCCAAAAGGCAAAATTGCTATGTGCATGAACTAAAACCAGGGGAGGCTTTAAGAATATGACTTCTGGTTCATAGTTTTCAAAATCCTAATTAAAACATCACAGTCCTTACATTTATTGTTACTATAGACATTGATGTTCATTTAGTTGACAGGTCAGGGTATAAGAGACTTCTAAAATGTCACTATATCCAGTTCTAGTTCTGATTCCCAGAGGCTTTGCACATACTCAGATTTGAAATCAGTGTCATTTGAATTCTTGAGAAAACCTAAGTGTTGTTCAGATCTCATTAAAATTCTAATCAGCTCAGAATAAAGTTTGCACTGTGGCTGAAACCACTTCCTTAATTTGTCAGAAGTGCAAAATGAAAGGTTAGCACCAAAAATGTGTTTTCTAACTTTGCAGTGTTTACTTGGCATTTGAGATCTATCTCAAATACTTTTGAAAGAGTATTATTTATATTGATTTTCAGTCACTATCAGTATGTCCACCTATTCTGAGCAATAAGTATATTTCCTTTGGCCCAATTAATAACATAAGTATCTAAACATGAGATGTTCTCTTGTTACAGAAATGTTATTTGTGGCAGAGCTGTAGGGTTTCATTGTTTATGTAGCTTCTTCAGTTATAAGCAAATCTAGTCTTTTATAAACACAGAGTATTTTTATCTCCTCTTATGTATTTTAATTATCCTGTTGGTGAGTCTTGAGTTTAGCCAGTTTGTTTTAAGTAAAGAAGGAATGTGCAGATTTTACCAAAAGAAATACGTGCTTTGACCACTGCTTGTAAAGTGATCTTGTATAATCTGAGTGTAAACTGTTTATATAACATCAATTATTTATCCTGCTGTTAGGAACCTACGTGATGACTGTTACTGCCATCGATGCTGATGATCCCAACGCCCAGAATGGGATGCTGAGATACAGAATCTTGTCACAGGCCCCGAGCAGCCCCTCTCCAAACATGTTTACAATCAACAACGAAACTGGTGACATTATCACTGTAGCAGCTGGGCTTGACAGAGAGGTATGGCAGCTCTTAATCCCGTGGGCTGGGTTGCACTTGCGTGGCTCGGGGTAGTGAGAGGCTGGAGAAGAGCTGACAGTCTGCACCTGCAGGCAGTCATGTCCAGGGCTGCATCAGAAACAGCATGGCCAGCAGGCCAAGGGAGTTAATTCTCCTCCTCTGTTCTGCTCCTGTGAGACCCCACCTGGAGTGCTGCATCCAGATCTGGGGTTCTCAGCACAGGGCACAGAGCTGGGGCTGGTTAGCCTGGAGAAGGCTCTGGGGAGACCTTATTGCTGCCTTCCAGTACCTAAATGGGGCCTAGAGGAGAGCCTGGAGAGGGGTGTTTATAAGGGCATATAGAGATAGGACAAGGGGACATGACTATAAACTGAAAGCAGGTGCATTTAGGTCAGATAAAAGGAAGACATTCTTTACTGTGAGAGTTGTAGGATTCAGGAACAGATTGCCCAGAGAAGTTGTGTATGTCCCATGCTGGAAGTGTCCAAGGCCAGCTTGGATGGTGTTCTGAGCAACCTGGTGTAGTTAGAGGTGTCCCCACCTGGGGCTGGGTGTCTGCAACTAGATGATCTTTGAGGTTACTTCTAGTCCATACAATTTCATGATGCTGTGAAATATTTCTCCCCCTCCTCAGTCTTAACTTACTCCCTTTCTTCACCCCTTGACACCACTCATTTCCCTAATCCCAGAGTACAAAAACTCAGAGGAGAGAAAATTATGTTAGGGATGAAGATAGGACCTATGTATTCCATATATGTAGTTACTCTTGGCTCTCTGGGGTCATGGAAAGGATCTTGTCCCATAAGCCTGTTTGCTCTCAAGAAACAGGTTCACACTAAAGCAGAGCAATGCAATAGTAATAATGATTAAAAGAAAAAATCTGTCAGTAATTCACTGCTACGTGCTGAGCAAGGTCCATCTTGTCTAGACAGTTCTTCACTGTGCCCACCACTGGAGAAGGAGCATGCCAGATCCTTTGCTCTGATTCACCCATCTGTGAGGTTGGGAATAAAAATATTTCCCTCCCAACTCCAAATCTGTCACACTAACTGTGCTTTTAAACCACTTGAAAACTTCACAAAAGATAAGCATTATTTTATAAACAAGCTATAAAATCCTAACAAATCTCTTTTGAATACATCTTGTTTCAACTTCTGTATTACTAACCTCATTTTAGCTCATTAAATCCAAAGTACTGGATTTGCTGTTCATCTTTTAGCTGCTTGTTTATAGTTATTTAAAATGGAGAATAAAAACGTTTTCTTATAGCTTTCTAAAGTTCTGTGTTTGCTATTAATATTCTGATGTGTTTCAGTTTGAAAGGGGCAATCAGAAGATTTGAAAAGCTAAACAGATTCTTAGATATTGCAATTAATTTTTGAGGTTTTATTAACATTCATCCTATTTAAGTTGTTTTTGAAGAGAAGGGATTTGAGAAAAGGAAAACCCTGAACTTTACAGTATTGCCCTATTAAATTAAAAGAATGATGGGCAGCTTTGCCCTTGTTTTTAAAATCCCCTGGTCATCTTTGACAGATGAACTTTCAGAAGGACATAGCGATAATTCTTGAGGTTTTATCACTTGGTGACTAGCTATACTGGAGGGATTTAACTCGGAAGAAACCAGCTGCCTGTGGAGCTTAGACCCTCACATTAACAGTTGGAAAAGCCTTGTCATTCATCATCAGTTTTCCTGATGGATCACTCTGCTGATACCCAAATGGGTATATATAAACATTTCTTGAGCATGTTGGATATTAATGATTAACATTAAATCATTCAAATACTAAATTAGACTAATATGAGATTAAATGGTTTCCTTCCCAAGCTTTGCTTCCTCCATTTCCTGAGTCATTTTGTGGAAGTCAATTAAATTAAAATGACTGGGAGTCTAGAGAGTCAAAGCTGAATTGTCTCCTCACAGTGGGCCAGGGAGTCCCTTTTTGTCTGTGTACCCCAGCTGGTCTGCCCACTTCTGCCTTTCCACTCTTTTCTATAAGTCTTGTGTCTCTTTGTAATGCTCTAATTAAACTCATAAAATACTAGACATAATTTTAAATTCTTAAATAATGTGATACATTTTTTATGGCAGTGTAAGTGTTGTAGGCATTAAAAAAAAAAGAGGTTCCTCTGATAGCTTTCCTTATCTGCTGGTATTTTAGATTAACATGCACAATGCATTATCTGTGCTAACATGCACAGGAGGAGATTTGCTTAGGTAAGAAAACTCAGCTTAAGGCAGAAGAAATCTTTCATTTCTAATCTCAAAAGATGCTGTTTCATGAGATCCAGCTGCTCTTATTTCTTCCGTTATTGCTGTGGAATTCACTTCAGCATTAAAACATCTGCCTTACTGCTGGAGGTGCTGAAGAAGTCAGGCAGGGTACTTAAATTTACACACTGACATTCCTGCCTCACGTGAGGTTAATTCAGTGAAGTGCTCTTTTATTTGGCCTGTGTTGAAGTGGAAAGATGTGAAGTGATGAGGTCTGCGTTCTTTCATGAAGCTGCCAGTTTGCTTTTAGATGTGTTGCTGCTAAGTCTCTGTGCAGGCTGCTGACACGTGCTCCACAGCTTATTCCCGGCTGCTTCTCAAAACACAGCAAAAAAAGGAGACCCACCTCCCCCAGTTTCCCCATGCTTGGAAAGTTGTGTGCTTGTTGGTTTCTGAAATTTTATTCTCAGCAGTTGATCTGCTTTATGTGAGTGCTGGGGAAGAGAGAAAAACACCCCAAGTAACTAAACAAAAACACTGATACACTGTCCTTTGGGACACTTTCTTGGGAAGTTTTTAGTGTGCCAGTAGTTCTGTTGGAATTAAGTAAGATGATTGTAAGGAAGCTGAGTCTCTGTGTAATAATAATGGAGTTTCCTTAATGAAATTTGCTTCTTGGGATCAATGTATTAAGACCCAGATGAATCAGAAGCACCTGCTGCTTCAATAACATAGAATCATATGGCAGTGAGATTTGCTTCAATACTGCTTTAGATTTTATTGCTTCACAGTAAGTGAAGTATGATTTTTTCCTGGATGAAAGTGGTAAAAGCATTTCTTTGATTCCCTCATGACTGCTACACTTATTGGTGTCATGCAGGAAACCTTTAGGATGTTTAAAGCCATCCTAAAGGTTGGTCAGTTTGCAACTATATTTTCCAAGCCAGAATACATATATATACACATATATATACACATATATATATATATATATTTGCATTATTAAACATATATACTGCATTTTTGTAGACTTAATACTAGTCTTGCTGTTTTAAAGAATTGTGGGATGCATATGCAGCAATACACATTTGGGGTGTCTTGTAAGGGTTTCTGTGTGAAAGAGGGCATGAGCATAAATCGTTACCTTCAGTGGGAGATAAAGATCCGTACAGCTTATTTTAAAAACTTTCTATTCCATGACTCATAGTTGCTGCTTGGAAATGTGCGAGCCGTTAAACCTCTCATATCTGTAGTACTGTCTGGCCAAAGTTTGAAAGAAAGCTAAATACTATCAGTGGAATTATCCTTGCTAATTTTTTGTATAAATACCTGTAATTCCTTTTTATAAATGGTGTGATTCTAGGGGCGTCCTGCTTAGGGTCAGGAGTTGTACTCTCTGATCCTTATGGATCCGTTCCAACTCAGCATATTTCATGATTCTGTAAATTGTTTCCATGAGAAGTAATCTGTCATATACCCCACTCTTTAGACAGTGGAAGAAAATAATGTTCCAAGTGGAAAAAAAAACCCTCCAAAACATAAAAATAGTCTCTTCTTGAAGTATTTTTATTTTGCCAAAAGGTTTTTGCCAACGTTAGTAAACTATTTGTGAAAGTGCTGTTTCAAAGTAATAGCAGCTCCTTATGTTTGTGTCCTTTCTTTTGGGAAGGACTGATTGGTAACACTTGTTTGCAAGGAAGGACGATGAACTGGTAAAATGAAAGAGCATGCACAATATTTGGGAGCAATGAGTTAAAGCAAACTTTTCAGCAATTCTATACAGAAAACATCTTTATGATTTTCTGGGGTTTTTTGTTTGGTTTTTTTTTTAATAGAACCTTGCCTATGTTGTTTTAAGCAGCTCACCAGGCTGAGGTCAGGTCTCCCCAGGCATTTCTGGTGCTTAGGGACCCTGGCCCCACTCCAGCTGTGAGGGGGGAGTGAGTGTCTGGCTCCAGGGCCGTTAGCAGCAGTGGGGGGAGAGGGGGCCCACGGCTGCCATACTCAGCCAGGGTGTTTAACATTTATGGAAATAGCCCATTTGGTGCTTCCCTCCCCCTTTCTCCCAGTGTCCTTACTCGTCTCTGTTGGCCTCGACATCTTTGGTTTCCATAGAGATCACAAGAAGTTGCAGCAGCAGTTTTATACTCGGGCTTAGCTGAAACAAAACCTTGGCAGTTGTGGCCGTTTGGCCAACAAACCTACCTTGGCTCGGTGCTCTCAAATGCTTTTGAGGACTTTCCCTGTTTTAGTATAAAATGCACTCTGGTTCTCTTTTCACCATTTGAAAAGTGTTGTTAAACCTGTGATCATGCATTAACTGTCTAAAGTGGTTTGATTTATTAAAGTAGGAAGCAGTCAGCCTGTCCTTGATGATCTTTGAAGAAAGTCAAACAGTAGTTCAGTGTAAGCAACCTGCTGCTGTATTCCTGTGGCACAAACTTTGCTCCTGTCATTTCAGGTGATGTTAACTAGAATAAGCTGCTACTCCATTGCTTAGCAGAGTGCAATTCTCGGAACACCTGCTGTCCTATGGTAATGTTAGTTTTGTCTAAAACTTATGTTGTCATTTTGTGTTTTAGAAAGTACAACAATATACATTAATTATTCAAGCTACGGACATGGAAGGAAACCCAACATATGGTCTTTCAAACACAGCAACTGCTGTCATCGCTGTGACAGATGTCAATGACAATCCTCCAGAGTTCACTGCCATGACTGTAAGTACAGGATAGGAGTTACTGAAGGATGTGCATATTTATAACCATTCTCTGTTTCTCTCATAATATTCACAGACAGTAAATATTTATTACTTATTAAATACCATACTGGCAGGCAGAATCAAAATATGTTCAGAATATATATCCCTTACATAACAGTGTTCTGCTTTTGACCAAAAGGCAAAAGCTGACAAGAGACTCAAGCCATTGGTTTTCTGGGTGGCCTCAGGTAAACATCATTAGATAAATTGTCAGAGCTCCAGTGAAGAGAGATGGGCTGCCCCGCTTTGATGGATGTTCAGCCTGGTGTGGCTCTCGCGTGCTTCTCCAGATGAGGTGAAGTGTTTCCACGGTTTTTGCAGTTCTACGGGGAGGTACCGGAGAACAGGATGGATGTGATCGTAGCGAACCTGACGGTGACAGATAAAGACCAGCCGCACACGCCGGCGTGGAACGCCATGTACCGCATGACGGGGGGGGACCCGACGGGCCGCTTCACCATCCTGACCGACCCCAACAGCAACGACGGGCTGGTGACTGTCGTAAAGGTGAGGCATGCTTGTGTCTCAGGGAATGCAGCAGGGATGGGAGAAGTGGGAGAACACTGAACAGGGGGAAATGTGAATTCCTGAGGCTGGCATGAATCTGGAATAAAATGGATGCTCCCTTTCTTGTGGAATCTAGTAATCTGTCTCTTCAAACGTTACCTTGCTTATGCTATCAATAGTATTGAGCCTGCTCAGTTTTAAAAATCAGGCTAGGTTATTAGAAATTAAAAATCTTGAAACTTTTTTTGCAAAAAGTTAGAAATTACTTTGTGAAAAAGTGTCTGCTTAGTATTTTTTGCTAGTCTAAAGAACAACTTCCTACCTCCTCAATTAGTAGTCATGCGTGTTGTCTGCACATGTTCTGTCAAGATGTTCCATTAAGGAACAGATACAGGCAGTCAAAGCACAATCAGAGAGGAAAAAATGATAGGTGGGAGGGTATATGTGCAAGAGACATTTAAAGACTGGCTATTTTTAAAACCTCATTTAAATACCTTTTATGGAATAACCTGTCTATCTTCATTCTCCAGCCAACACAGCTCTGTGTTGAGGGATGACTTATTTCAAGTGATAATAACAATGTGGTTCTATAATTAAACCTGCCAGGCAGTAGCCACCTTTCCTCATGACCCACTGATAAATGTCTCATCTCTGAGTTGGCCTGCTCTGGTTTTGGCTGATCCGTTTCAAAGTCAAATGTGGGATGCCAGTAATCCCATTTGGAAGTCAAAAAGTTCACTTTTTTTTAAATCTCTTTTTTTTGTTTGTTTGTTTTGTGTTGTTGTTTTGTTTCCTTTTGTTTCATTTAATTTCATTTAGGTTTTTTTATTTTAATCCTCCCAGTATCCTACATACAGCATTAATAGTAATTCACACTGGGTTTTTTTAAGAACTGTTTCTGGTTTATAACTGTTCTTCCCCGGAGGTACCAATTCTTGCACTGCAGTCTTCCAGGAAGAATTATGTGAGTGTCTGTGCTTTTAAGCGCTCCTTTAAGTGGCCTGACATGGGAAGAGTTGGAAACCTCCCTACAGTTTTTATTGGCAGTGCAATGAATTGATCTGTCAACCTGTAATGAAGATTAGGTTGTCTCTTGTCATACTGTCACATGCCAATTGCCCCGGTAAGGGACAGGGTTTTCTTCCGGTCTGGGATCTGTGTGAGTAGTACAGAGCATAGTACAAAGGCAAATCCTGTCTCCAGGAATGCCTCAACCCTGTGCAGCATGACAGAGGAACTCTAGATTCATGCTGTTTTTACTTCTCCTTAAATTGGACTTCTGGCTCAGTGAGGAAATCTCCAAACTGAGGGTTGTCTTCACTGGGAAGATGGAAGCTGTAGGTATACCAGAAATGAGGTTGGCTGGGATTACCAAGTGTCTTTCTAGTGAGATGTTGAGGGCATGAGAATCTCTGATCTATGGAAAGAGCTATAGTCATAAACTTGTTTGAAGGAAACTTTCACCCTTCTAACAGAAAAAGGCAGCTTTCTGTCCCCAGGAGAGATCATCAGGAGGCAGATGTGAGTGCCTGGCACAAAGGTGGGAGCTTCTTCATCATTTTATGATTAAACTATTTGTTTCCTCATTTTTATTTAATGGCAGTACCAGAATAGGTTAAATCCAGGAATGACAAGGTTTCTAGCTCTTAAGACTTCAAAACTCCTGCTCCTGCTGCTAAGCAAAAGCCCAGCACATGGGCTTGTATTGAGGTGATGATATTGTGTTCTCTTCAGACTCCATGCTCATTTTTGAGAAAAGCAGTACAAGTAATCTTCAAAAATGTGCTTTAAATTCAAAATGTTACTGTGTGTCCATTGCTGCTGTGAGTAAACATTAACACTTCCTGCTCTTTGCTCTTCCCAGCCTATTGACTTCGAGACCAACAGGATGTTTGTGCTTACTGTAGCTGCAGAAAACCAAGTGCCTTTGGCTAAGGGGATTCAGCATCCTCCTCAGTCAACAGCAACCGTGTCCATTACGGTGATCGATGTGAATGAGAGCCCGTATTTTGTTCCAAACCCCAAGCTGGTGCGCCAGGAAGAAGGGCTGATGGCTGGTAGCATGCTGACAACTTTCACTGCTCAGGACCCCGATCGTTACATGCAGCAAACGTCTCTAAGGTCCATACAAGCATTTTGCAGTATCTGCGTTATGGAGTGGGTGGGGGGCAAAGAGATGACATGTGAAATGACTGCATTTACCGTAGCACACAGCTATCCCAACACATCCTGTGGGTTTTGTGCAGCTCTTTCCAAAGGGATTTTTTGGCTATAGAGAAGGTAAACTGACTAGTATTCGTAGGTGTGTAAACTGGGCCATTTTTTTATCCTAAGTCTGGTTCCATCAAGATAGAATGCAGTTATGCATCCATGGTAAAGTTTGTGTTCTATCCCAACAAAGTCAGTTAGAGCAGACACATGCTTCTCTGAACTAAGATAATTTGCAATTAAAATTCACCAGTAATTTTCACGTGGGAACAAAATTGGGTTGTTGATGAAATCTGAAGGGTTTTCTTTTAATTTGTTCTCCAGTAATGCAAAATGACATTGTTTTTTGTCTGTGAACTCTTTTACTGACAGCTATGATCATAATTTGATCATAATTTTTCTTACGTCTAAAACTTTGCTACACGCGCATGCCTCACATAAGACGAGGTCATTATCTACAGAGCTAAGGCTGTGACTGCCCATGGGTCAGGACTCACCTTATCCAGCTTTTTTTTTTTAGCCCATGTAGAAGAAACTCTAGAACTTACAGTCTGTCTTTCCTTTCTCAATCAAGATTATTGCAATTCTATTTTCCCTTGATTTTTGGTTAGCTGTTCGTGACACTTGGCTCATTTCTGGACATAACCATCATAGAAATGACAGCGTGAGGTCTTTGATACTGAGATAGCTTGCACTTGATTAATGACAAAAGGAAAATTTATAAGATAGAAGAATAGTTTGGAAAGACACTTCTCTTTCAAATTAAGATGAGAAACATGCAGTAAAACCAGGGCCTCTGAAAATTAAGTAATACTGAAGTGCTAGAACAATGTGAGTTATTGCAACTAACACTATCCATTTTTACCTCTCTCCTGCTCTCAGCACTCTGACAATATGAAAATTAGTATGAATAGCTCTGTAGGTGTAGAAAAACCAAGAAGAATCCTGACTGAATATTTTAATTGAGTCTGAGTATTAAGGTTATATAGTTTATGGTAATTATATGATTTTCTCCAGTTACATGATAATTTACAGGGCAAGGCACTTCAAGAATCAAAATGCAGGTCTGGTTATTATATATATTTCCAAGAAATTTACTGACAGTGCTTGATAAATGGAAATTTGTAAAATGCTATCTTCACATTCCAAAACCATGTTCAGAATACAAATTAAAATACTAATACTGTCTTTGTTGTCAATATTTATGTTGGCAGATAGATAACACAACTTATGATTAAATACACAGGTACTCAAAACTTTCAGATCCTGCAAACTGGCTGAAAATTGACCCTGTTAATGGACAAATAACTACTACAGCTGTTTTGGACAGAGAGTCAATATATGTGCAAAACAATATGTATAATGCAACATTTCTTGCTTCTGATAATGGTATGTATCAATATTGTGTGTTTTTTTCAAAAAGCTTTTCTTCTTTGTGATTGAGTGGCATTCAGTTTTACTGGGGCAGAAAACAGGATATGCTTAGAATGCATCTCGTTGGAAATCTGCATTACTATCAGACTGCATATAATTTCCCAGCTACTTGGGAAATGGCTGAAGAATAATTCTCTGAGTCTGTAGAAAAAAACACTTTCTTGGTTACATTAGTTGAGTTGACAGAAAATTGAAAAAACCCTGCATGGGAATGTGGTAGGTTGAGTGAATGCACAGCATGAGTGGGCTTTATGGGGAGTGATGTGTCTTTAGAGGGGCTTTGTATTTTCCCACATTCAGGCTGCAGCAGTGCAGAGGGAAAAGTATCTTTTTGTTGTCAGTTTGTTAATGACAATTAACAGTGCTCAGAAATGAGTCCTTTGATTTCTGCTGGAGTGCTGTACTGTTCATAGCTGATAGCAGAAAGATGGACAGGCGCAGTTAGGAGCATTCTCACATTAGAAGGGAAAACTGAAACACTGGGGCTATTTGCCTTTGGAAGAAGACATGGTAAAATTTTCTGAATTGGAAGCTGGATCAACTGTTTCTATACTTTGACTCTGTTCTGGAGAAAAGACATAAATGGAACTGGAAGATTATGGGAGGTGGAATGAGAACCATTTCTAGTTATACTGAGAAATTCAGTGCCAAATGATCACATCAGTGTGTGATTCCAGCAAGGTTTATGGAAGCATCACAAATTTGATACGGATGGCAGTAATGTCTAGAAATAGCATGAGGAAAGTCAGTATTAGAAAGAATTTAAATAGCACATCGATGGTAAAGGGTGATCTTATGCCTTCAAAGTTAGGAAACAATTTGTCCAGGGGACAAACCATCCCAATTTTGCACCTTCTTTGAAGCCTTTGATGTGGACCATCTCTGAAGATTAACTGTCTGTCTGGTCAGTGAAGTGGGTGAGTCAGTGATCTATGGCTCTGCAGTTATTTGCTGAATTTTGCTGAGTAAGGTCATTTTTCTGAGAGCAGGCTACATAAGAATTCATGTGTTAGCAGGGCCAGTGACAGTGTTAGATTGGTTTTGTAAAAGACAGAATCTCAAAACTGAGGTAAACATATAAGTGTGTTGGTACAGCTTCATTTAAATAACTTTGCAACTGGAAACAGGCTTAATGCTATTTCCTTTTCTTTCAGGAATACCCCCGATGAGCGGAACTGGCACACTTCAGATATACCTGCTGGACATCAATGATAATGCCCCCCAAGTGCATCCAAAAGAAGCCACAACTTGTGAAACAATGCAGCCTAATGCTATTAACATCACTGCTGTAGACCCTGACATAGATCCAAATGCAGGCCCGTTTGCCTTTGAGCTGCCTGACACACCTGCCAGTATTAAGAGGAATTGGACCATTGTTCGAATCAGTGGTAATTAACATTTTGGAAATCTTCATAGTTTTAACTAAACTTTTGCAAATATCTAGTCTTTGGTATTATTTCACAACATACATGAGTTTGGTTGATATAAACAAGAAATCAACCTTAGTGTAAGCTCCTTGGAGAACAAGAAATTTTAAGAAAGAAAAGATGATCACAGCAGTTACGAAGTCTGTTACCCTGAGTGTCACATAGCAGTTTGAGCAAGAAGTTTATGCCGAGCTCAAACATGAGCTATTTTTGCCAATACTATTTTTAGCCCATGTGAGCAATATCTTACTTTCTAACCAGTACCTTATTTTCCCACACAGGCGATCACGCCCAGCTCTCCTTAAGAATCCGGTTCCTGGAGGCCGGTATCTACGACGTGCCCATAGTAATTACAGATTCTGGAAATCCACATGCATCCAGCACTTCCTTGCTGAAGGTGAAAGTTTGCCAGTGTGACTTAAATGGAGACTGCACTGATGTTGACCGGATTGTTGGTGCAGGGCTGGGCACTGGTGCCATCATTGCAATTCTGCTTTGCATCATCATCTTGCTCAGTGAGTAGATAGCTCTCTTAATTCTAACTCCTTTACTCTTGGCAAGTGCAATATTACGTTTTAGTACCAGGTACCTTGACAAACACCGGGGAATTATTAAAGGCACAGGTCCAGGAATTTTTTCTGCATGGTTCAGTGTTTTGGACAAGTATGAAAACTTCCTGATAGTACAGGATTTGGAGTTGGACAGAGTACTGCTAGCACCTGTTTGGCAGTCAAGCCCTGCAGCAGGTTTGTGAAAGAGATTTTCCATTTATACCCGTGGACACTTGTAGTGTTACATCACTGAGTGGCCAGGTTGAAGATGTGATTAGTCCCCAGGCATCTAATCTCTCTTGTGCTGCCAGTATTGGGTGATTTGGTGCCACCCATAGTGGGTAACAGTGCTTTTAAGGAGTGCTCTGATGTTGCTGCTATTGTGCTTCAGATTAATGCAAGTAGGAGTTACTGTTGGAAACTGGAGTTACTTTTGGAAAGTAATTCATCACAGCCGTTCATGTAAGACCTGACAGGAAAGGCAGGTGTTGCAATGGTGTGTATGTTTAAGTTCTGCATAAAGCTGTACCAGTATTTTATTTTGTGTGAAGTGCATTGAGTAAGGGGAATGACGAAAAATCATGAGTGTCTGTCCAGTGTAGTAAATTAGATAATTAGATTAGCTAGCTCTCCTACACATTATAGTTAACTGATTGTCTATTGTGGTGGAACACAAGGGAGAGATTAGCCTGGTCATAGTACACTATGCACCCATCTAGAACATAGAAAATTATGGAAAGGAGTAATTAAAAAAAAAATTGAGCCTGGCTAAGCACATGATTCTACACAAGCACACAGTGTATTTACTTTCTTAATAGAAGATACTTTTTAAATGCTAGGTATGAAACTAACAGAGCCTTATTGAAGGAGAGATTTTTTTCTGAATACAGTGGTTCATGAAGCATAGTCTTTCTTAGATCTTTTCACAACAAGTTTATTTTGCAGATGTGAAATGGATTTGTTACTTACCACCTTGAATATGTGTTTGATTTCCAAACCAAATTGCCTATAGTGGTCTGAGTTTAAACATCTCTTTCTTAAGCTGTCTTCTCTCAAATTACTAATTAAAAAAAACCTATACCTTATCCAGAGAAGTCAAATCCAACTTAATTGCTTTTTTCTTTTTTTTTTTTTTCCGTAATCTTGGCATTAAATTTCTACAGTTTTCTGTGGCTGTATTTCAGAATCAAGATGTGGTTTTGTTTCTTCCATTTTTGCATTACAGTTTTAGTTTTAATGTTCGTGGTGTGGATGAAACGCCGTGATAAAGAGCGTCAGGCAAAGCAGCTCTTGATTGATCCTGAAGATGATGTGAGGGACAACATTCTGAAATATGATGAAGAAGGGGGTGGAGAAGAAGATCAGGTGAGGAAGGTTAATGGGTTTTATGTATAGATTTACGCTTCTTACTGCACTTTGTTTTGTTTACATTGAAACACTCTGGTAGGTAGCTAATTTTTACATTAAGTAGTGTAAGCAATAACTTTAAATAAAACATTGCTTTCTCATTTTCTTTTTTTGCCATTGCAGATATACCAATTGCTTGCCATTTGGATAAGATGTAAAAACAGTATCTTGTCTTCTTGCAGTAAAAGCATTCTGACCATATTCCAGCTAAGGCTGTTGTATTTAAATGAAAGTTAACATCCACTCTCATTGCTGTCTGTAAACTTTCCTCACTCTTTGTCTGGGAACTTGTTGTACAGCAACACGAGTGCAAGGTGCCTAACATCATCTAAACCAAATACAGCCTTTTCTTGGTGGTGGATGAATGCCTTTCTAGATATATAGTAATGTTGGCTATTGACAGATCTGCCACCACTGGGATTTCAAACTTGGAAAGCATTTAGGTTTCAAGTAGCTGTCAGGGCACATCTGTGTTTATTCAAATACTTTCCCAGGCAGGTGCCATATGCATTTACTCTCATGTCACCTCTGGTTGAACCACTGCTGATATGTCAGAGGACTACGAGTGATGTGTATATGCTAAGAATAGCTTCTTTTTCCCCCTCTCTCTCCAAGTTAGTGGATTTTCAAGCAGTGTGATTTCCTTCCTTTAGAGGACATTTATTAAGTGCTTTATGAACATGACAAACAGCAGATTTATGCACATTATCAATGGTAGAAGTAAGTGTAGTAATTACAAAGAGAACAGTGCGTATAATAGAGTCTAAGAAATTTTCCAGTTAAAAGCCTTGAAAAATTAAGTGCAATTCTTCCACACATCCCCAGTCTCAGTCATCTGGCACTTGAGCTATCTGAAAAGTGTCTCCCTTTACTGGTACAGACTTCTGTAGTTTCCTTCTGCTCATTTGTTTGTTTATCTGAAATTTGTGTTCCCCTTAGTAATTTCCATGCTTCCTGCATTTCCCCAAGTACTGTTCCTACTTCCTGGCTTTTCTGCATAATGTTCTTCATAGGCAGTTTTCAAAGGAAACTTCAGTTTATGCAGTTTTGGAAAAATGCTTATGTTAAATAAGGTGAAAACAACCCTTTGAGTCTATGCATGTATTCCAGTTATTTGTACGTAGTTTCAGTACAAGAACTGTATCCTGTTTGTGCATCTGTTATTGTTCAGTGAAGTTACAATCTTAAAAGAAAATTAGGAAAACTCAGTCCTGTGAGAAGTAATTTTTCAGTTCACATATTCCCAGCTCTTGTTCATCCTGAATTCTCTGGAGGATCTGTTCAGCAGTTGTCATGGATCTTTGATTTTTAATTACTGTCCACGCAGCCCTCAGGACAGAGTGGGTCAGGTTCTCTGAGTATAGTCCATTGGGAGGGCATAGGTGATGGAAGGGTAGTGTTGGGAGGGAGCGTGCTGCAGAGCAGAAATGTTAAACATTTTAACAGTGTACAATGAGAGCAGAACGGGAATGGTTCTGAATCCATTCTGCCCGTGTTGTGCTGTGCTCCTGTCCAGCTGGCAGTGGTGTCTTTGTGAGAGGTGTGGTTAGGGTGGTGTGGCAGGAGGTACCGTCCCGTGAGTGCCGCAGGGATCAGCACGGTGTAAGGAATCCATAACCGCAGCCTTCCACCGGCACGGAGTGAGTGTGCTGCGCGCCGTGAAAGGAGAGCTCCCAGCGGCTGCACTAGCAGGGAAACAGTGAGAAATCTGAAATTAGGACCATTTCCTCTCACAGTGGGCATAGAAAGCATCTAGACCTGGAGAACTCTAAGGGCTTTACAAAACATTGAATGATCTTTAGTCACAAACCCCCTTCTTACTTTCTAAAGGTGAATTTTAAAGCGACTACTGCAATTTAGTTATCTTCACTGCAGCCACTTTGTTCAGGTACACAGGTCCTTTTTTTGAGACACTGACAGTAGGCCAGTCTCTGGGGGTCTTTGCACATTCTAAATGTAGAAAACATGTCCAGAAAAGAACAGTTTGAACAAAGCTTTTATGACCACTCCTAGTGTAGCCAGTTTTATACCACTAGCAGGCAAAATGAGGGTAGCTTCTCCCATAGCTTCAAGGCTAGGAATTTGTTCCTATGCAGAATATGGATGAAGAGAGAGCACAAACTTTTCAGCTTATTTTCTTGTGTGCAGTGGATGATGCAAATATGTTCCGTCTTGCTTTTCAGGGAGATTATTTACTTTATTTTGGTTAGACAATTTTTTAAAATCTAAATTCTGCCTGTGCTTAACTGGATGATAATAATACCTAGGTTTGTTTCTTCTTGGTTCCCTCCTGGCCCCCCTCACCTCCTGTGCCCAGGGGAAAGAGGGAGAATTGTATTTCTTTGGGGTTTATTTGGTTTTGCACACATTTTTTGTGAGATTTCAGAACTTAGAATGCAAAGCTTTTCAAATGTCCCAACAAGTTCTCTTCAAGCAGTAATCTCATTTTTGCAAACCACGGCTTAGCAAAATACTGCATAAGGAAAGCTGCGTACAACATTGTGGGCAAAAGGTATTGGCTATAAAGTTCTTTGCATTTTTGTCAATGTTAATGAAAGTATTCAAGTGTCAAAGTGAGTATTCTAAAACTGACATTAAAAATGTATTTTCAGAACGAGGCCTCATAGGGTAAAACCGCTACTGTTTTATTAAAATCAAGAAAAATTGCGCTTTTTTCTTTTAAAATCTATTTTCTATTTTCTATTTTTTTTTCTATTAAAATCAAGAAAAATGTCAATCTTGGATCCATAAGTCATCAGCAAATTACAGAAAAATTCACTGCATCAATATTAACTTTTTTATGGTGCACCATCCCTAAAATCCTGAGGATTGATTAAACAAGCAGCTTCAGTAGAAGGCAGTACACAAGGTGACTCAAACACAGAGCCTCCAGCCCAGGGTGCATCTCATGTGGTGAAATAAAAGGAAATTTTAAAGCCTCCTGTGCATCTCAGTGAAAACAATATTTTAAAAGCTTCAGACATTTTCATAATCGGTGAAATTACTTTTATTTATAGCCAGCAAATTACTTTTTAAAATCCCATGCTTCTCTAGAAGGACAACTTAACCCTGTGTGGCCTGATGTTTCCCAGATGTTTAGGTTATTTGAAGATATGACTCTTAGGACTTGAAGGTAAGTGACAGAACTTAGATCTCTGTGTATCCTGAAACAAATGAAACTGGAGATTTTTATCTTAAAATTATTTATTTACTTGAGAGGTTTCATTTATTTATTTTGAAGCTATGCAAGTTGGGTTTCTTAGCTGTCATGGCAGACCCAGAAACTCCTAAAACATGTTCAGCGTGTTCCTTTCAAACTCTCTGTGCATTCTATCGGAGTGATGTCTCCTGTAAGAAATTAGATGAGTTCAAATTCCAGCTAGTTCGTCTGAGTCATAGCAACTGCCAGCAACATGTTGGAATTCCTGTTTGGTTTTGTTGGTGTGTTTGGTTTTTTTTCTCCTGTGCCAGCAATTCCAAGGAATTATGATGTGAAATCTGTAATGAAAGAGCAGTTTAGTCCATCATGAAGGTCTCCTGTTAATCCCATCTCAGGCCATCTTGGCCTGCTTTGTTCAGTCTGACAGACTGAATGCTTGTCAAGAAAATTGAGGATCTTGAATGATTCATAGTTGTCTTCTGCCCTGGCATGATGTACACAGGGTTGTGTGATCTCCATAGCAGCAGAGAAAAATGCTATTAATTCTCTAAGCCAGAAAAGCTTTTGATCTGTGGGTCATAACTGAAGTCAGCCTGCTCGCCTCTGAAGAGCATTGTCAACACTGGAAATGTTCTGGACTTTTTTCACCTAGAAAAATGGGCTCCAAAAGGTTTACAGCACTCCTGTCATTCCAGGCAGCAACTTTGTGGGTTTTGTGAATGATGACTGTACTACTAGCAGAAGCTGGGGATAAGGGAGGAATGAGAGAAAGCAGAGGTATTCCAGATAGAAAGCTTTGGATTCTTCTCAGGATTCTGGTTACTATTTTCTACTTTCAGCAGTTTAGCTACCTGACTGAGAGGAGATGGGCCATGAGAAGGTTTGAGTCAGCATCATTCCACAGAAGTCAATGGGACTGGTTTGGGAAGGGGAGAAGTGTTGGGGTTTTTTTTGGGGGTTTTTTTTTTTTGTTTTGGTTTGTGGGGTTGGGTGGGGGGGGGTTGGGTTGTTTTTTTGTTGTTGTTTGTTCATTTGTGTTGTTGTTGTAGTTAAACCTTGGTATTTTGTTTTGTTTTTCCTAAAATTGCATCCAAATCTTAAACTCTTGGGGGTGGGGGACAGTATAGTTCATGACATTCTGAAACAGAAAGTTGAAATTATGAAACTGGTAGTGCCTGCCTCTCTTTATTATTAATGGACCTCATGATCCATAGCTTGTAGACATTCAGCAAATGGGGAGGTGGGAGGTTTAAATGGTGAATATTCCTTCCTGATACAATGTGCTCGGAACTTGTAACACCAGTCTCAGTTCCAGATACCAAAACCTACTGGTGACTGAGTGTTGAAGCACTTAGCATGTCTGCAGTGTAGTTCATGCACACAGCACATCATAACCCATAACCATCACTAGCTCATTTTTGTCACATATCTCGGGCCATTTCTGTGACTTACATCAAGGCAGTGGGTGCTTGACTGGGATATGTGCAGCATATGTCAGCCTGATAGCTGTGATACATTTTTTTTTCATCTAATTGCTTTTGTATACATCTCATTGCACAAGATGATTCTCTCCTTTGAGTTCATTTCTGTAATGTTTTCTGAATTTTAGTAGTACTTGCTCATGCAGGTACTCCTGTTGAAGCAAGTTGTCTGAGCAAGTGGGTGGCATGCTTTTAAAGTATTGCAGATGAGCTGTTTTGAATATGTAGGATAATCTAGCCCTCAGATCTTTTCAGCACAAGAATTTCAATTCATTGATTTTACTATTATTCAAAGTAGTTTTCTTGCTGAGGAGTCTTCGTTGTCCTTCCTACATCAGGTTTTTTACATTAGTCTGTAGCTTACTTTTTGTCATATTTTTTACATATTTATGTAAAGAGAGAAAATAGTAGCATTTATTTTAATGGTGTTAATTGCATTAAAATAAAAGATTAATGGTTTATTGTTATGTGTGCAGGATCTAAATTCTAAAAAAAAAATCGCTCCTTTTTGAAAGGGTAGCTGTTTTCCAGCATTTATGCGTCATAGATAAAAGCAAACGTAGGTAATCCTTCTGAATTTTTGTGTGTGGGTTTTGGGGTTCTTTTTCTTATTGTCATAACTTCCTGTATGCCCACGTTTTGAGATAACATTAGTCTTCTGTGTTGGGTCTTGTTACTACCTGTTGTAAACATGATAATGGTCCTTACCTACTCCATGGACTTTATAAATCCATGTGATTAGATTTTCTTTTTCAGCACCATATCTGATTGTTAATGAGATCATTTACTCTCAGTTTTTAACGTTCATTTTGCATTGCATTAAGAATAGAACATGTTTTATGTTCTGAAATTTCAAACATAATGAATGAAATAAAGGTTGCTATGATATTCCCCATGAATATACAATGCTATAATTAAAAGGTAGTTATTTCAGGGACTGTGTTTGCTTACTTAGACATTAGCTTCACTTGTTTGAATAAGTGACTCATACAGTGCTCCTGTGGAGGAATTACTGTCATTCCTCGGTGAATCTTTATCTCATGATATGGAAAGTTATGTTTTCATAATTCCATTACAAAATTGTTTTGTTTTATTTTATCATATCTAGAAACTCTGCCTGTTACTGCATTGTATCTGCAGCTGGAGCTTAACTTTCACCTTTTTTATTATGAAAAAGATAAGCTAGCTTCTTTGTTATCTTAAAAATTACTAACTTGTAGTACTCCAGATGCATCTATAATAAAAAAACAATGGGAAAAGCAGTATGGCAGAAAGTAATCTAAAAGCAAGTGACAAACAAAGAGCAACTGTTGGTGTAGGCGGTTTAACTATCCTCCCACCTGCAGCCTACATCTAGTCAGTCCTCTGTCTTTGTTTCTTTTTTGAAGTCTTATAGTTACAGGAAATGTAAGATTTAGCAGGGATTGGAGCATTTTGGAGAACTCAGGTGATATTTTAAGTGAAAAATTCTGATAGATTTTTAGGGTGATGTTTGCTAGGTTTGGGGGTAGAATATATAGCAGGATTGGTTTTCACTTTTTTTTTGTTAAGATTTCAGTGGGAACATGCAGGAGTGAAATATTTCTTTCCTTATTTCCCCATCCCATTTCTGTATTGGAGTAGACAGTAAGTGCCTTTGGAACACAAAGGCAAGGCAGAACACATGTTTTATCCATAGGTACTTCAGAGCCATAGTTAGTTCTGTTCTCTTCAGAAAATAAAAATACTGAGTTTATACTAAAGCTCCACCCTCTAAAAGGGACAAGTAAAATTCAAATTTCTGCTACTCTTGCTTTATATGCACCTGAACCACTGCAGCTGATTGTGTTCAGTGAAAGACCCTTACAGGTCTCACCATCAAATTAAGTCAAAGTGATCTGGTGACAGTTGATTATTTCTTGTGTGGGGATAGAGCTGAACTTCCATATTTCTTTGCAAAGGGTGCATCTTTTGAAAATGAGAAACAGGTATTGTGGTTGTGTTACATTATTCATGTGTCCAGTCCTATATTCATGCCTAGCCAAAGCTTTCATTCTGTAGAAGGTAAAAACCCAAGTCATCCTTAGAAGTGTATCACACAGTCTCATGAACAGCCAGGAAATAAACCGAGAGTTCCAAGATAACAGAGAAGCCAGAGTCATAAATCATTAATGAATGTCAGTCACATTCCAGGCACTAGGCTGTGGTAGTGGGAAGCTCAATTCAGATGTAATGTATTAAAATATTTTCTGAGTTTTCCTTTCTCAAAAAAAGTCAGTCCTGTCTCTGCATAGCATTTTGTACTTTTTGTTCATTGTGGTTTTATTCTGTTGTTTGCAGTTCTGCATCATAATGCTCCAGGATACATTAATATAAGGCAGTTACCAATTACTGTAAAAATTTTTTACTTTGTTAGGGATTTTTCCAAGAACTTAAGTAAATCTTCTAATTTAGAACAACTAATGAGGGTGAAAAAAATAAAAGATGTTTAAAATGTCTCCTGGTGTAACCGATGAAGGATCTCTGAGGGATTATTACTCAGGTGCTGTTCAGTGAATAGCTGCCTTGCCCAAGAGGAAGTTGTTTAAAGGGGAGATTTTTGAAGGCTGCATTATCCTGTTTTTCAGTGATTACTGTGGAGTGTAAAATGACCTTTTATTCTGGATGTTTCTTCTATTCAAGTTGAGATACTTGAACTGTGCTTTGAACTACTGTAGATGTTCTTAAAGAAATGTTTTTTGGGGTTTTAGAGCCTTCTGCAAAGATTTCTGGTAATTTGTAGGGCTTGGCTACCTGATTTTGACATTTAGCACTCTTCACTGGGATTTCATATTTCAGGAGTGTAAGGTTTGAACTAATAATGGTTGAAGTCTTTTCTTAAAGTTGTTAGAACTGAGTGAAGAGCTGATAATGTCAATATTGCAATCAACTTGGAGGGGAGAGGGGGTTAGTAGGGTTTGGGGTGGGGGGGAGACAGTGAGATTGATTGATTGATTGATTGATTGATTGATTTCACAAGATGAAACTTCTGATAAAATGTCCTTCTAGCACATTAAGTTTGTCCTCTCTTTAACCACCAGTTATCAAAAAGGCAGCTATATTTTCTCCAGTTTCTCTAGATCGCTTCATAAACAAGCAGAAAAAAAATAATCCAGCTTGCTTCACTTACATCCCTGTTGTAGAATGTGGGGCTTCTGTTTTCCTCTTGACTGTAGGTTTGGATTATCAAACTAGTCCAGGTTTCTGATTTTCAAAGGCTTGGGTTTTTCTAGATGCAAGATGGGGGCAAACTTACATGTCTCAGCAGTATTACAATTGAGAAGAACTAAGTAGATCCTCTCTTTCATCAACAATCATAAGTTTGTCCAGAAGTTAGAGGAGGAGAAAACTTGAACAAAACATCTGTTTGAGTGTGCTTGAGTCCAAACTGCAGAAAGGGAATTTTTTCTAGAATTGCTGGAGTTAAGGCTAAATAGCCCTAACTAAATAAATACCTCTGACAAAAATTGACAGCCATATGAATTGGATGCTCACAACTCTCACTAAAGTACATTTCCAATGGAGGGGCAGGACTTCTTCCCCAGTGAACTGCCAGTAATCCCTAAGCAGATTTTAACTCTGAGCAGATTATATGGGAAAAGAGTGGAGCAAAACCAAAACACTGTAGAATTGTGGTCCTGAAATTAAGAGTAAAAATGATGACCCAGAATACTGCTCAAAGCAGTCTGTCCCAACCTATCCCAGCATGTTTTGTTCTCTCTTTAATGTGCCAGTTTTCCATTCACTTCTGCAGTTAACTATCTTAACAAACTCTGTTTGATGCTAACCCTTAAGTCCATTCAGGAGCTTTAGGTAGTATGTGAAAAGCTTTCCCACTTTCCTGTCTGTGAAAGCAGCACTGAGTGAAGAGATGGGACCTCAGCACCTCTAAACAGCTTATGACTTGGCATTTTAAAACATTTTCCCATCTTTTACTTTGCAGTAATTGAGGGGAGTTGACTTTAGACAGAATGTTGAAACAGCTGGAGTTGTTGCATGGTGCCTGGCACTCAGCCAGTTTGGGGAGGTGTTGGATGAGCTGGCCATACCCACTGATGTGCAGTCAGGATTGATTTTAATGGTAGGAGGGGTTTGAGAGTCCGAGGTAATATGTACAGTGGATCTTCTTTTCCTGTCCAGACACTATTAGACCTGCAAGATAAGTTTCCTCTGATGGAAGGCTAAACGACAGTGTCATAAATTACCCTAGAAAAGAAAACCAAAGTGGGATTCCACGTAAGAACACATTCTGCACTGCTATTACCTCACAGATGGCTGTCTTTGCTGACCTTTTAGCTGTTAGAGTCTGGATATGTCCCAAACTATTAAATACATACAAAAGGATGCCTTATATGTGGGCAGAATAGACTTGATTTATGTTTCTGTATGACCACTGATCAGTAAAAGAATTGTATACAAGTATGTTGGGTGGGGAAAAAAATTATCTTTATGGAATTGAAATGAACAGAGATGCTCTTCTGGTTTTAATACATTGTTATTTAACCATACCAGTTTGAATCCTCCACAATGAAATGCTTAGATTTTAAAAAAAAAAATTTCATTTCTCCCTGTTGGTGTTTTCCACCCTTATCTTTTGGGTGGGTATGAAAAGCACTCGTGCTACATATTTATAAATTCTGAAAAGTACATTCTTCTCTGTTTGATAGGATTTTCTGATAGCATGTCTCTAAACTATTTTGATTTATTTTACGTAATAAAAAGGGAAAGGATAAAAAGTTCTGTTCTGTTTACTTTTCTCCGGTTCATACTGCTTCCTGGAGATCACTTATTATTCTGTTTGGTACATGAAGTACCGAAGGGTAGGAGTTAAAGCTCTGCCCCAAGGAACTTGTAATCTAATTAAAGCATATGAAACTGCATTCTCAGTTCTCAGTGGAGCTGTTCCACCTTTTTTGACTATATATTTGTGTGCAGTCATCTGAGAACCCAAGTAACAAATCAGAAGGTGTAGTGGATTTGATAATCAGTTACAGTTCTCCCCACAAACTACCATCACTGCTGTCAAAAATAATTCTCCTCCTGTTGAAAAGTCTGGGTTTGGGGGCACAGGAGGTCGTAGTCTCAGAAAGGATCTACATCCCGTGAGATGACAGCAGCAGTAAAAGCTTGCATTCCTTCCCTTAAGAGCCAGTAAGGAGCTAATGAAAAATAGTCTGAACAGACAACTTTCAGCAAGATGAGATTAGAAATAAGATTTTTACCAGAACAGCACTGTTGAAAAATTGATGTTTTTGATGGATAGAGTAGCTTATTTAGGATGTTTATAGCTGCCTGGATTATTTGTGGGGCAGGTACCTGGCATACAGTAGAGTTGGCATGAGCCCCCATATGCTGATAGTCCTTGAATGGCTTTTATTTAAGCCTTGCAGTCCACTTCTTCATTGCACATTCTCACCAATGCCCTGTGTGAAGGCATCCTAGAGCATGACTTCCTTCTAGACATGGCAACAGTGAGGAGAATGACAATGATGAAATGCATCACACTGTGCAAAGAGAATTCAGGCATATCCATGTTCTATGCATAAACACTGATCTAATTAAATTTTTCACATACATACGTACTGCTTATTGGAATTCATACTGCTGTGCTAACTTCATCAGTCTGCCAGAGTTTGAAACTGCAGCATCAAGTACTTAATGAACAGATTCATGAGTAATCTCTAGAAAGTGCTTAGAATTAAGGCCAAATCTGAGGAGCTTTGTACTTCTTATGACATTTTCCCCCCTTTGGCTTTCATATTATGGAAGCCACATAAAATCAGCAAGGAGTCTTAAATTCATTCTTTGAAGGTATTAGAAAATACTGCAGAACACTGTGCTTGCTTTTTTCCTCAGAATGTATGGTATTTCTTTTCTTAGAAAAAATAAGACTTGGATTTGGCATCTTTGCTCTGTGCTGTAAATCATCATTACTAGGTAAAGTGTTTAGTCCCTTAATAGTACTACTCAAATCCCTGCTTCTCAAGGGAAAACTTACGAGAAGCTCTACAAATCTGATGGAATAGAATCAAAACAGGAGATTCAGAGAGTATAAATCAAATAACATCCTGTTGGTATGCAAATAACAGTGTTATTGACTTATTCTCAGTAAGCATTACAATCCTGAAAACATGAGGACTTCTGGTGAAATGATACTTTGCATTTTCCTTTTTTTCCTTCTCATGTTTCCCCCTGACAGATACTGTTTGAAATTCTGCTAACGTACTGTGTCTGTTTCATATTTTGCAGGATTATGACTTGAGCCAGCTCCAGCAGCCTGACACTCTGGAACCAGATGCCATCAAACCTGTTGGAATCAGACGTCTTGATGAAAGGCCAATCCATGCAGAACCTCAGTATCCAGTCAGATCAGCTGCTCCTCATCCTGGGGACATTGGGGACTTCATTAATGAGGTAAAGAAGCGAAAAAGGGTTTCCTCCTAAGGTCTGATAGGCTTTTATATTTTGTTTATTCTACTCCGCATGAGTAGCTGTTGTGTTAGAACATAATAACTTTTTAAAACTTCCTTAGACAATTAAAATTGTCTCACTAGACAGAAATAAATATGGTCTTTTAAAGTGCAGACAAATTTAATTAACTCCTTCAAACAGAAAGGGAAGATATATCAATTAACTTCTGTGCATTCATATTAATTACATTCATAGTATGTTATCAGCTGCAACCACAATATCTCCAAGCAGGATTATGCAATGGGTTGCAAGTAATAAACAGACTAACAAAACTGTAGTGTAGCCTAAATTCATTTATTAACTCACAGTGATTTAATAATTGAAGAAGTTCATTTTCATTCTCCTCATGCCCTTTGAATCCAGATAATAGTGGAAATTCAGTACCTTCAATAAGACCAAAAGAATTCCATCAAATACGATTAGTGAGCAGGGCAGCTAAATTAAATGTTATGTAAGTGCTTTTAATACTTGTCTTGTCATAGAGCTTTCAAAGATTTTGCATTACCTTTGATTCTTCAATCTAATAAATGTAATTGAGATTCAGACTATACCAGAGTACTGATAGCTCTGAAAGAAATTTTCCTCATTGTTTCTATCACTGGTCAGTCTTAAATTACTGGTGTTGTGCTATTTACGATAGAATGTGTTTCTTGTGTTTGCTGGTTATACAAAAAAAAAAAAAAAGCTAGCCCAGAATTTACTGCTATTTTTACTTTATTCTGTACTGAATTGTAGTAGTTAATTATTTTCTCTGGTTTTCCCATATCTTCCTTGTCAGCTGGAGCTGGACACATATTGCAGAGTATTGCAGAACAGTTTCTGCAAACGTGTTTATTCTTGTTTGCCTTGAAGAAAAGTCATGCTATTATTCTAAAGTCTTTTGCGTTAGAAAGCTGCAGCAAATTGAATTTACCCCTTTTAAGGTATATGGTGATACAATTGTCAGACAACTTAGGGGGGAGTTGATTGGCAGGAAATCTACAAATATTCTTGTAAGACATTGTATTTTCAGAGACTCCAGTTTTTGCTTGCCTTACACTTCTAAATACTACAGTTGTAATTGGCTTCTGGAAAATAGTGGAGACACAGGACAATAAAAAGCCCATGTTGTTGGCCAAGGCAGTGTACACACCAGAACTTCCTTGTGCTTCCAAACAATCAGAGATTCCCATCCTGTTCTCACACAGCTGTGACCAGACAGTGCCCACCTGGCAGGCAGCAGTGAAGAACCCTGGTTTTTGTTGCTCTCAAAGCAGCTAGGAAGTTCTGTTATGGAGCAAAGGCAGGGAATGAGTCTGATTCTGCTGGAAAGCCAGAAAGGGGGCGGAGGTTGTCCGGCCTCCTACAATTTTTTAATGACTTAGCAAGCTGTTCTTGCAATATTATTTTTAGTAGGTTATCACCCTTGAAGATGATAGCATCAGTGTGTACACATGGGGCTGAAGAAACAGTACTTGCTGTCTTGATTAAACCCAGTACGTTTATATTGCACTGCAGACAAGCATGGAGTCGTTTTCTTCCTGCTGTCTACTGTATTATATCAGTACCTCCCTTTATGCTTCTCCTCGCCATCCACCAAAAAAGAAAGCTTCTCCCAGATATTCGTACACAGTAAAATAATTTCATTAATGTCACTGATTAAGAAAATATATGGAAATATATATGAAGTTAAAGAAAACACGGCAATTTTCTTGTCTGCAAGTTAGCTCAGAATTAATTATATCCTCTGATTGAAAGGAACTGTGTGAGGTAGTTTCTATGTTTTAAGGGTTATATATTTAGCTTGTCTTCTTCATAAGGTTTTTTTTTTCCTTAGGATTTTACAGAAATGTACTGTTTTACTGTGGGGCATTCCATCTAACCCTCTTGCAAGCAGACAGCCACCCAAAGATTGTCCATGCTCTGTGTGTTTTCCCAGAAGACTGAGAAAAATGGGCATTTTATTTCTCTAAAATAGTGTCATCTTAATTTGTGTTTTCTGTTAAAAATTTCCCATGGCAGATATGATTATAAATTGTCTGCTGGGTGTGGGGGGAAATGGGTCTGTCTTTCATAGGAGTATTCATTGTTACAGTTAAATTTCAAAATTATCAATGTCTAGAGCATAAATGTTCAGGCTGCACAGGTTTTCAGACTCTCCAGAAAATTGCACCTGCAGCCCTGGTACGATTAAATCCAAGAAACTTGGTAAGTTTCTCTCAGTTTTACTTGAGGTAAATTGAAAAAATATCTTGAGTAAAGCTTGTACCAGACATTTCTTAAGGCAGTTCGTACAGAAGATAAGCTGGGCTGTGGAAACAACATAGCAAGATAAGAAAGAGCAAAGTTCATATCTCTCTGCATCCAACTTCAATATTATTAGAAGTAATTCCTCCCTGGGGCATCTCTAACCCAAACCACCCACAAATCTAGCCCAGTCCCTAGCTGAGCAGGGAGAGGCTGCTTCTGAATTGTCAGCACTTCAGTAGCAAACTGCATTAGCCCTTTGGTTGGAAAAGATGCAATACTATTGGAGATCAGTCCGATCTTTTGGAGGACTTGACCCTATTCCAGGAGATTTGGGTCAGTATGGTCTTTTGGGATGCTAGTCCACGTGTGAGAATTAATTTAATCTGTTGAATGCTCACCAGCACCTCAGACACACACAGCATTGTTCAGATTAGCTTCTGAATTACTTCAGCTTTTGACAAAAAATTCATTTCAGATACTGGAGGATTTAGCTCCCATTGCCAAGCAAGCATGGGGGTTTTCTTCTTACTTTCATTACAGAGTCACAGAAACAAAAAGAAAAAAAAATCTAGTGGGTCATTTAGGTTTTTTCCTTTTAGCAGTAGTCTGTTTCTTCTGGTATCTTGTTTTCTATCTGTCATCCCTTGTATTAAACCTACTTAACTCAATGAGACATACGTAGGTAAGAGTATTTTGTAGTGTTCTGGTGACTTCTCAGTTGAAAACCAAGTTAGAATTACAATAAAAAGTCATGCATTTTTATAACCCAAAGTTGAGATAACATGTACAGAGTTATGAACTGTCTAAAATAGGAAGGTTCCAGAGGTGTCTGATAGTCAAAATAAGTTTTGCAGGCATAAGCTGTATGACCTCAGGGACTTTCTTGTTTTGTCTGTTTCAATGGATAGATGAATCTGTAATTTAAGAGGGGAAGGGAAAAACCTCCTTCTTCCAGTCCAGTGTGCAAACAAGTCAGTGAAATAAGTCATGTGTTATTAAGAATCCTCTGTAGACTTTGTTTTCCATTTTGAGCCTTTCAAAGCCTAACCTGCAGAGTATGCAGCATAATTAGCACTTAGAATAGTCAGGATTTGCAGGACAGTATAAATTAGACCTGTTTGAAGTAGTTTGTTAATCCTGCTTTCAAGACCCCCCTATATTGTCCCTAGAAATCTCAAGTTATATTAGTGGAGAGTTTGTGGCTAAGAATCTACTTATAATCAACAGAGGACACAGCCTGAGGTAAACTGAATTTAAATTGCAAAATAAAAGTCTCATCCCATGGGGACATGGAGGACCCTCAATTCATTCTTAGTGAATGATTATTGATACAGTGCACCTCCATGCAGAATGGAGTCCCTCCATAGTTCCAGATATAAACCAATTTTTTTTTTGTATTTCCCTGAAGGTCTCTTTTCTTCCTTTCTTTCTCATCAAAAGTCTGCTGAATCTGATTAAGTTGTAGGATAATGAAAATAGAAGCATTAGATTTTGTAATGTTCCATGTTAGTTCAAGATTTGAGAGGGTTGCTTTCCTTTCACTTGAGAGAAGTGGAGAATGCTGCCTGTCTTAAGGCAAGTTTACCTGTTGTTCCTCAGCCAAGGAACTGTAATTTTTCCAGTTCTGCCTCTTATCGCCTCCTTAGTGCAAACTCTTCTGTGTATATAAAACAGGAAAAGGAAAAAAATGAGTCTGTCCAAGGTCTTAAGCTGGCCTCTCTGTTGCTGTGGCTCTTCTGTGACTGCTTGCTGTGCACTGTTTACATGTGTAGCACATGCAAAGAAATGTGACAGTTCACTGTCCCAGCAGGTTCCCTTCTTCTGAGCGTGTGCCCCAGAAATTCTGTTGTTGGACGAGCTTCTCACTCTAATGAAAATTTTGGGTTTTCAGATCAGGAAACTGTAAACCAACTGCAACAGCTCTGCTGCTCTAAGGCTCTTGAACACATCTGGTGAAAACTGAGATTTCTTTTCAGAAGTGACTGACAACGAATGCCTTGGCAGCAAAACCAGTAGAAGCAGCTCCTGGCAGGCATTTGTTGTCTTTTCAGTTGTGCAGATGCAGCAGGCTGTGTATCCACAGCGCCTCCACCCACTGAAGAGGACAGCATAATAAACTAAAAAGGTGGCAATGCTGAAACCAAAGGGAGCTTCATAAGCTGCTAGCACTGCCAGGGCTGTCTGGCATGCTGTAGAACCCAACAGCAAAGCGTGGCAGTACACTGGGTACGCTCAAAGGATCGGCTCAGCAGAGGGAAAGAGAAAACATTGTAGTATTCCTTTCTCATTTTAGTATGTAACTTGTGACACAAATATAGCAGAAATCTTGTCACTTGAAGAGTTAGGCACTAAGTTCAGCCATTACACTGTGAACCAGAAGATGGGTGAAAATGTCAGTGTAACTTGTGCTGCGCAGTTGAATCAATACCTCCAAAACATGACCCGTAGCTACGTTCTCTGAATGAAATGGATTACACCGCCAGCACAGCCTTTGAGAAAGTGAATTTGTTAGTGAGATCCTATCTTGTAAGCCAGTAACTCAAAACCAGTTTCCTTTTCTGAAATGCTATCATGATAGCAGCAGCAAATTGAAAAAAAAAAATTACAACTTCCCCTTTGGAAAAACAGATGGAAAGAGGCTGCCTTCTGCCTTGTCATGGATGACTGATAGGTATCAGAATTTTTGCAGTGATGAAGGAAAATGTTTTGTTCACTGATTTTTTAAAATAAATTGGTATCCCATGGTTGGCTGGCTATTAGTAGGCAGAACTGCAGGGAAATAACATTCATTTCCAAACTGCTTTTCTAAATGACTTTCACACATGGATACCTGGCATTCATACCTCAGCACTCCTTAACCTCAACTGGTATTTATTCTCCCTCCCTGTCACCTGCGTTCCAAACACATGGGTGTCTGTCACCCCAAGCAAGCTTAAGGAAATACCTAAATACCATAAGGCCAGTTACTGCCCAAGAAGTAAAGTTGTCTTTGTGCTTCAGCAGCAGAAAATAAAGAGAAAGCCTTAGAACTTGCCCCTTGGAAGCTGGATAAAGGATGTCTTCCAACACTTGCTTTTGACTTTTCAAAATCTCAGGTCTTTTTTGCTTATTATGGCCATCAGGTTGGAAAATGCCAGAGAGAGATAACAAGCATCACCAATTATTCTTATCTCATAATTCAAAATTGCATTTTTAATGCAGGCTATTAATAACATGCTTGATGTTGTTGCACCACATGAAACGATCATTTCAAGGCCAAAATTTGTTCTTGATTAGAGGTCATTAGCTTGATAAATGTGCTGGGCTTTCCCACCACTGATTTGGAAATTATTTTAGGTACATTTTGCACAATTCTGAATTATTTAAATAGGTAATAAAGAACCAGGATTCACTTCTACCTTATCAATGCCAGATGCTTTAATTAATGGGTTTAATATGTCTATACTCCATAATACATATTTGTAGAAGAAAAATCACCTTCTGGTTCCATTTTGTCATATTTGGACAAAACACAATTGAGAGCCAAATGTACTTTTCTAAAACCGTACTATTCTGAAATGTATTATTCTAAAAAAGAATATTTAATATATTCTGATTCTATATCAGAATATATTAAATAATTTGAAGGAGGCATACTCACTCCTTCAAATAAGTGGGAGTATAATAATGCCATTCTTTAAATAAATAAACATTAAAAATTAAAAGTAAAACCAGCACAAATAGCACTGGTAAAAATTAATAGTGAGCAATTTAAAATCCTAGCACAGCCTTACAGAATTCTGGAAGATACATTATCCCCTGTCAGTGGCTGCCAGTGTAGATCCTATTCAAATTGGAAAATCTTAAAAATGTATTGTTAGTCCCATGGAAGAAACACTGAAGTTAAAAAAATACAAATCATACAAGGGAATTTTGACTTCAGGCTTTTATATTCAGCTTGTAAATCTTCCCCAGATAAGCACAGAGAAATTGTTTCATATTCTAAAGTTAGTTACTCACATAAGTGTTTAGGTTTGGACTTATGTAACAAAACAGAGAATGTAGAGGCTTTTCTCTGGAAGAAGTGTGGTTCTTTCCTGGCTTTTCCTCTTCAATTTCCCAGCATTTCCTCCAATTCAATTTGTGTTGGTTTTAATTTTGGCTATTCAACTCCATAGACTGGAAATCTAAAAAATGCTGATGGCCCACGATTTATGTGTTGGTAACTTCAGTACTTTGAAATGAGGAAAAAAAAACAGTCATCATCTTGTATTCAGCTTTGATGTCACTGTGTGTATTTTCTGAAGAGCAGGTGGATTTCATGGGTGGAAGTGGCAAAACATAAAAGGCTTAAGACAACGTACCATATATTTTTCTCACAGCAGCCTACAGAGGTACATGAGTTTAGAGGACTAACTAAATATGGATTTTGGCACATGCAGATGGACTGCAGGCCAGAAAAGTCAGCGGATATGCTATTGACAGTGTGAGATGGCTGCTGAAGTGAATCTTTGCAAACATGTTTACTTCTCCTTCCTCATATGTCTAACCATTCCCACACTGCCCATGGCACAGGCTGGGAGCTGTGTATCTCTGAAACTGTTTATTTACTAGCTTCAGTCCCAGTGCCATGACTTTCTCATAAGGTTTTGTTAGGGCTGTAATTGCAGCTACATTCAAAATGTCCAGTGCTGCAATGCTGGAAACCTGGCCATTCTGAAAGGAGTTACAAAAATGTAAATCCTGTTTTGCACTGAATGGCAGGAGGGGGGAAGAACTTTGTTTTCTCAAGTGGTGCTTGATAGATAACTGCACTGCAGATATTCTGGATATGCTTTTGTCTCGCTCTCAGACACAGAACTTTATCTTCTTTTCTCCCTGTCCTCCTTGCAGGGACTTAAAGCAGCTGACAATGACCCTACAGCCCCACCGTATGACTCCCTCTTAGTCTTCGACTACGAAGGAAGCGGCTCCACTGCGGGATCCTTGAGCTCTCTGAACTCCTCAAGTAGTGGTGGTGAGCAAGACTATGACTACCTAAATGACTGGGGCCCACGTTTCAAGAAACTTGCTGATATGTACGGTGGAGGTGATGACTGAACTTCAAAGTGAACTTTGGTTTTGGACAAGTACAAACATTTCCACTGATATTCCCCAAAAGCATACAGAAGCTAGGCTTTAACTTTGTAGTCTACTAGCACAAGTGCTTGCTGAAGGCTTTGGCTTAGGCTGCAAACCAATTTGGGCTCCGTGGAATATCAGTGATCCAATGCTGTTTGGAAAAAAATATTGAGCTCAGTTACACTTGAATTTTACAGTACAGAAGCACTGGGATTTTATGTGCCTTTTTGTACCTTTTTCAGATCGGAATTAGTTTTATGTTTAAGGCTTTAATGGTACTGATTTGTGAAATGATGCATTAAAGAGACAAAATATGTTGGGGTGGGGAGGAGTAAGGTGAAACACAATATACTTCACAATGCTTTTGTTACATCGCATTGCTTTTATTAAAATAAGGAGATTAAAAAATAAACAAAAAAATCCTCATGGAACAATTTTATTATCTGGGAGAGAGGACCATGAGGTGGAACAATGTACATTACTTCTAGTTTTAGATGTTAGGGGACTTTTTTCACTAAAATTCTAAAAATTATGCAGCTGGTTGCAAATAAAGGGAGTTTTCATATCACCAGTTTGTAGCAGAATTGATTTTTTTTCTTATGCTAGAATGTTAGACACATTTTGGTCTTAATCCATGTACACGTTTTGGTTTTTGGCTTTGTTTTTTTTTTAATTTCTAGTATTTTTTTCCCACTTCACTGTAAAAATGGTATGTGTACATAATGTTTTATTGGCATAGTCTGTGGAGAAGTGCAGAAACTTCAGAACATGTGTATGTATTATTTGGACTATGGATTCAGGTTTTTGCATGTTTATATCTTTCGTTTATGGATAAAGTATTTACAAAACAGGTTGCAAACAAGTGACATTGATTCAATTGTTGAACTGTAGTTAGAGTACTCAATATTTTTTTTATTTTTATTTTTATTATTTTTTTTTGTTTGGGGAGGGAGAAAAGTTCTTAGCACAAAAAAGTTTTACATAATTTGTACCAAATAAAGGGGGGGGAGGGGAGTTGGCCTGATACTGGTGGCACGAGAAA
>VWZP01009941.1:279348-471167 GCA_013396995.1 Dicaeum eximium | reverse complement strand
CTTCTGAGAACAGCTTTGCCTCTGTATTGTGTACCAGAATATGAATGATACACCTCTGACCCCAACGTTCTGAATAAAATGCTAATTTTGGATCTGGTGCTTGGTTTGGCATTTTTTCTTCCACCTGAGCAGCCCTGACTACAGTAAATAAAAAGTACACAAAATGTGTTTGAGTTCTGGGAGAAGTTGTGCGTGCTTCTTTGGCATTTGCTACTTCTGGACTGAAAAAAAGCTGCATGTAGGAAAAAGCCCTGCACAAATTTGGAAAGCAAGTTCCCAGGTAAAGGCCAAGTGATCTGTGCTGGGATTTCTGGGAATTCACAATTTTCAGTTCCCCACTGATGGAGAGCTGTTTGATGTACTCTTTGGTTTGATGTGCATTATCTAAATAAGAACTTGCATCATTTTTGGCTCATTTCTAGACTGACAGTTTAATGAATGTGTTATTATGCTGCAGGTTGCATAAATAAATTGCAGATTGTGACAGTCCTCTGCTGCCTGGACTTTCTTGTGCTGAAGTGAAAACAAGCCCCTGCTAACTAGAGTGCACATCAAATCATGTCCTTCAAGGAGGTGCTTACGGTCATGGAGCTCTGTCAAAAAGCCCCATTAGGAGATTTGTTATTGGTAAATATGTTTCTGTCCTGTTACCATGATTTATTTGCAAACAAAGCAAGCATAGTAGGTACAACAGTTCTGTCTTTGTTGTCTTGCAACAGTCTGCTCAGGTTTAATGCCTACATTTACAGACATTAAGGATCTAATTGTGAACAGTGTGAAGCTCAAACTCGGCAGAAACGCCGTCAGTCTGGGGGGAAAACTCTTCACTTGTGCCGCTTCAGTACTTCCTCAGCACTCACACCATAATTTGGCTTTGGGAGGTAAATCCCAAAATGTGATTTGGGGAGCGTTGGCACTGCATGGGGGATATCTCCACTGGGCTTTCCATCTCTCCTACCTTATTCTTGCTCCTGATGAAAGGTAGCAATCCTCTCAGGTTGGGATATACTATTTCAACTTCTGCACACCTGGCTATAATTTATATCATGCCTTTGTAACTATAACTTAATGCTGTAATATAGCCTTGATCTTTGAGTAAGGTGTCAAAGTTACCAACAAGCACTGTTAAGTTATTTCCAAATTCAATTTGTAGTATAAGGAGCAAAGGATGTAGGTCAGGACGTGGAAATAAAATCTGACCATGCATAGTAAGGAAAACTTTCATTAAAGGGCAGAATTTAAACTGTCAGTGCATGTTAAATAAGCAGAAGACAGCTTTTAGCACAAAAAAGTATGCAAAACATGTATTTTAAGCATAATCTGTTATTGTTACTCGGAAACAACAAACTGGAAATGCTAAATGAACTTTATTCATTGACATTGAATGTTAAAAGACACACTGGGGGAGAGATCTGTGAAAGATTTCCAGTTTAGGCTATAGCACAATTTTTTGTTAAAAGTGGACAGAGGTCATCTTTTAGAAGCACTTGGCTGTTCTGCACAGCAGTAGGACCTTTATCTTGATCAGACAAACAGCCAGCTCTACATTTCCTTTGAAATTGTAGCAACAGTTCTCAAACCTAGAGATAGTTCAGCATTAGGTCTGCTGAGCAGAACAAAAGGCAAATGATTTTTTATGCATCTCAGATGCTTATAAAGGAAGAAAAAAGATCAGTTTGAACTGATCATCTTTCATCAAGTTTCAGATTCATTATTCTAGAAATGTGCAACCAGGTTTTGTACCCGTGATACCTGCTTCAATGTCCATTGGGGGCTGCACTGAGAGGAGGATGGCTGAACGCTGGGCCCTACAATATTTTTGAAAAACAGAAATTTTGACAGCCTGATTTGTAAATTGCTTTTGGTAGCAGCATTTATTATTTCTGCTTTGTGGACTCTGTATCCAAGGGAAGTTACTGGCAAGAAATGAGCCTTTAGCAACTTCGACCTTTCAGCCTTTCTGCAATTTGTATTGTCTTTCAATGAGTTTTTCATAGCCTATATCCTTCTCAGCTGCAAGGCTGATAAAGGTGGGGAAGAGTGGTTTCAGGAAATAAACATTTGAAATGGATATCAATGCCTTATGTGTAGATGGGTCTACCTTACTTCATTTTCTCTGGGATTGCCAAGTATTGATGAATATATGCTGATACTCACCCCCGTAACAGACTAAAATGTACTGACCGTGCTCCCTCCAGGTAGCTGAACTCTCAAGTGGTTCTTTTGGTGCCAAAGTAGCAAAGTGACTAAAAGCCACGTGAAGGCTGCTGCCTGGGAGTTCTCCTTGGTATGCAGTACTTTTTTGGACTAGACCCCTTACCCAGAAACATTTACATCTACTCTGCCACGGTCACATTCACCTTAACACCCAAGAGAAAATCCCTTCTGACAGATGATGGGACACACAATCCCCAAAAGGGTCTCGAAAACTTTTCTGTAGTTATTAGAGATGTCTCGTGTAAGCCACTGCCAATTCTTTACACAACTGCTCCCACCTTCCTAAGGAACCTTCCTGCTAGCAGTGGTAGCACGATTTTGGCAGATTCACCTTTCTGATTCAGGAGTATGAAAGCAAAGTTCCTGATTTTACCTTAGTCAATATTTATTTGTCAAATAGAAAAGTCAGTTGAATGCTTAAATATCTAATCCACAGTGGTATATTTTACGCACAATTTTCAGCCAGGGATGATCCAGATTTGTATGATGTCCTTATTTTTTTGTTTGTTTTTCATTTGCTTAAATAAACTTTAATGTTTAGTCTCTCTATAGACAAGGATCTTTCCTAGGAATTTCTTTAAAGCATAGGATAATTTCCCTTTACTTAATATATGTCACAGGAATAACGAAAATCTTTCCCTTTAGCAACAAAGCCCAGCTGGGAAATAGAAGTGGGGAAGAAGGGCTAAAAAAAAAAGCTAAGTGTTTCCCACAGGGACCCAAGGTGCTTTCCATCACACAGATAGGGAAAGAGCATCCCATTTGTTAGGGGTCCTTTAATGAATCAATGCAAGACACTCTCTGGCCAACTTGTGGCTCTGTACTGGCCAAATATCTTTTTGGGTGTAATGGAAAACCTGGAGATGTCCCTTCTCTGGACTTCTCAGTGTCAGTGCTGCTTCATGTCCTCTGGGTTACATTCCAGCACTGAGCTTTCCCAGTTTTCCTCCTCAGTTTACCCAGGCAGTTGAACAGTGCCAAATCTCACACCAGGTTTTATGTAATCTTCGGTTTACAAGCTGCAAAGAATCAAGGTCCTAAGTCTTGTTTTGGTTTGGTTGTTTTGCTGCAGGCTGGAGGACGTGTTTTCCATGTAGCAATAGCTGGGAAGGCTTGGCTTCCTTTTCAGAGTTCAGTGTCTTGAACAGTATTTTACCCCCAAAACCTCTGTGGGTTTCTAGGACATCTAAAAACACTGCAGTTGCCAGTGATACAGTAGGTACTTTTAATCAGATTTCACATTTATGTGCTCTCATGACTTTTCTGCCACAGACGGACATATCCTGTGGTGACAAGGTGACACTGCAACCCTGCCCAGAGAGCTTTTTGGAAAGATCAGTCAGAGGTGGTGAACATGTGCTCTCTAGCTGCTCTCCTGTTGCTCTGGCTGCAGAGGATGGATTTCTGTGTGTGTAACTGTTGCCTCTCAGAAGATTTATTCATAATTGCAGATCTCTTGCTGCTCTTCTCTGAGCACAAAGAGCTGCCCATGGAGGACCCCTGGAACACATCTCATCTCCTGAATGCCTTGCCACCTTTACAATCATTTACTGCCTCAAAAAGATGGTCATTATTTTCTATTTGCTTCCACCTTTATTCTTCTCCCCCACCTATGTTTCAGAAAATACCTAGGACCATTTGTCTTTCATTAACAAAACACTCTTGTTTATGAATTATTCTTGATGCTTGCTGCATTTCCCATCTAATATATAGTTTCTAAACCCTTTTGCCTTCCATAAGCAACTTCTACTTTCTTAGTTCTCTTGGCAAGGCTGAGAAAATGTTTTCACTTTTGTTTCTGTTTCTACTTACCCATTTTCAGTTTTCATAAGAATCTCTTTTTCTCTTGTTTTCAGACCTTAAATCAATATGCTGTGGAAAAACAGTGACCAACCTCTTCTTCTTTAAATTGGCTGTTTTTTTCATCCTATTGGATAACATGCTTGTGAAGTTCCTATTTTCCTGTGTTGCACACAGGAAAAAAGTTAGATTTTTACCACCTTCAGGTGGTTCACTCCCTCCTAAAGAGCCTAAATACTGATTCAGAAATAAACATATTTTGCTATGGGTATGAATAATGAATAGTAGCATTGTGCAAATTACTTTTATATTCCTGCTTCTGAAGATAAAATGTGTTGATATGGTATGGGTATATACAGACAGATCCACGGGCCCACCCGTTCTGGGTTCCAAATTACAGAAGTTTGATTATTACATTACATTTGTTATCTGTAGTACTGCAGAGTGAGTTTATAAAAACCCAGCTGTCTCTGTGAGCCATAAATCAAAAGTAATGGCCAGATAATCAAAATTATGTTCCAATTCTAGAATATTCATTACTGGTGGCATTTTGTGAAGCAGTTATAAAAACAAGCAGTGTTCTAGGATGATTAGAGAGAATTACACTAAAAATGTAGAATCCTTGCTGGTATGTTTTGACTTGAAGTTAACAAAGAGCAGTTTGCTCAGTAAGGTTATTTCAAGATAAACTGAGAAATAAACAAAAATTTATATTTTAGGCTGACCTAGTCAGGAAGCAATATTCAGAGCCCTGTCTTTCTGAGAACTGATTGTTTCTCATTTGGGCAAAATGAAAGTAAACAAGAAAATCAACCAAAAATAGTCAACCCAACCCTTAAAAACTCTTCATGGAATGGGAGAGGCAACTTCAAAGACCTGCTCTGCTGTCATGTTTCATAACAAAGAATTCCAGGCTATCGCCAAGTTTTTTGATCTTCCCATTTTTTTCTGTGGCAAAAGTTCACACTGACTAGAGACCAAATTATCTGACTGCAGAGTGTCTAAATCTAAACTCTAACTTAGAGTTAGTTACTTTGGTGTTTCCTGTTGTTCCTTCTTGGTATGACTAATTAAATACTTGCTATACCTAAGAAAAGACTTTAACACCTGAACTACTCTTTGGGATGTAAAAAAGCCCCAGCCCACGCTCAGAAACTATGCCTTGGTGTTTTATATGCTGAGTGAATGCCATTATTTTGAAACTAATGAGTTTTTCCATGAAAATCTCATGGAAATCTCTAGATTTTATCATGAAGGAAACAGGTCATGAATCCTTTGCATTTATTCACAAACTGAATTGTTTTCTGGACATTCCCACTCAGCCTTCAGCTATTTGAAGCAAGGCTTAAATAGCAATAAGATTTTCATGTGTGTTGATGACCACAAGGAAACCTTTTGAGCTCTAGCCTCCAGCTTGTCCTTCAGAGGCTGGAAAGGAATCCTTTCTGTGGAATAGCAGTCCATCAGGTCAAGTTCTCATGAGAAATGTTTCCCATTGGAAACTGAGTAGTGTCAGCATATTTACTGGAGCAGGGCATTACAGAACGTGAGAGTGGCAGAGCACAGCCCTTCCAAAGTGGGTTCAGACCCAAAGCTCCTGAGTCAGCCGAGATGCTCCCATTGGGGATGCCCCCCAAGCATTCAGCTCAAGGAAACGTTTATATCTGTATCCTTCCTGCAGCCATATATGAGAGCATTTGAAGATAAGCAACCTTGAATCACCAGTAATGTAGGCATGAATACATTTCTTTCAGAAAATAGAGACTGACATAACAATTCCAAGTTGTTATCAATTATTGGTTGACTTCCTTTTGAAAAGTGTCCTTTGATGACTTCATATTTTTTAACAACTCACTGTATTCACTAAGGTGCTGTGTTTGCTGAACTCTGGACTCTGTTGTGATGACAGGTGACCCTGTTTAAATGAGCTTTTACAGAAATCTATTTCAGAACTATTTGGAAGAGAATTTTGATGGTAATTTTGTTAGCTGATGGTCTCAAAGACCACTAGACAGTCAGACTTTTAGTTGCTGCCACAGGAATATGAAATCAGATGCCATTCTAGAGGAGAGGGAGAAGATGATGCCGTGAAATTAGATTTTAACACTGCTCCACTCATAAATACAGTAGGAAAAAACATAAAGTAAAATGCTGGGTCATGAGCTAGATGATGTGTAAGTATTTATTGTAGGTCTGTGGGCCACCTGCACAGTGATGGGGATTTTGCAAGGATAAGATTCATATTCAGTCTCAAATAAAATATCATGCTTCTCTGAAGATCATCACAAGGTTATTTGTCCTTTCAACTCACATGAACATATTGTGCTTTGGCATATTTGTGCATCTTATTGCAAGGGAGATTTTTTCCACTACTTGAAAATTTTAGTGAATCTCAAGTGTTAGTGAGTCTTAATTGTTAGTAAGTCTTAAATTTTTGTTAATTGAATATAACAATATTCAATTCGTTTATTGAATATTGTGGGATCCCTGACAAAAAAAAATGTTTGTGAAATGTCCACTTAACAGAAATTATAACAAAAGTAGGTAGAAAGGGCAGATTATAATAGCACCCCATCAACATTATATAAATTTACCCATTGCAGACAACTGAAGAGGTTTTTCACAGTAGCAGCATCTTATTGTGACCTTTTTTTTTAATTCTAAAAAAGAGTCAAAATGGGTGTAATTTTAGAACTAGACAAGTAGGTATGGAATGAGCACTTTTTCTGTGATCTTGAAGATTTGGGACTTGTGACCCCCCTCAGTGAAAATAAAATTGCTAATGTCAACCCATCTTTGGCAGACAGCACCTCGCATTGATTTTATACATAATTCAGCACAATTGACAGCCTTTTCAGGACAAGCAGGAGACTGATATGTTATGGAGGCTAAATTGCTTCTCCCTTCTGTAAAAGGGGGTCTCTAGAGGCCATGATTTGTGTTTAATGGTGTAAAGAGTTGGAACTGTGAAGAAGTTGGGACCCTATTATGGCTGATGTGAAGATGCTCACAGTAAAGCAGTGGCACGGTAAAAAACTGCCTCCACTGAATTTATTATTCTCATAAAATATAAAAAGAAACTCTTTTCTCCCCTCTGTCTTGCCCCAAACTGTAGTAAAAAAGAGTGCATTACCCATGTTTAGTTTTGCACATGCAGTACCAGATATATTATCTGTGCAATCACCTGGCAACCCAGCCGTGGTGGGATTAACCAGCAGAAAAGCCATGGGAAGCAGTGCAGCATCCTTGTTTTTGTCACCTATTGAATTGCCCAGAGAAATGAGCAGCTGTGGGGTAAACCTGGGCATAAAACTGAAATTTATTCATTTTCTCTAACTGTCTGTGTCTGAGTTTCCACCAGGGATCCTGGATGGTTTTTCTGGGATCTTTCCAGGGTAAGAGCAAGTGCACAAGAACTTCTTCATGAAGTAGCTGCTAATCCCCACCCTCCTTCACACCACAGGAACATTTTTATCAGCCCCAACCACCCTCCATAGGGCTCCTTGTACAGTAGCAGGGGCAGACATATGTGAAATAATAAGATTAAGGCTGCGTTTTTTTACTTCATTGTCTCTTAGAAAAGTCTTTTGACTCCATGGGGCACCTCCTTTGCCAAACAGCTGGTGCACAGCTCTCCTTTTGGTGGCCACCCAGACTGAACAGTCTCTGGCAACCGTGCACCTCGTACAGGGCCAAAACCAGAACAGAACAAACTTCTGTTCCTGAGCTGGATGTCCCCAGAATCCTCACTGTTAATTTGAAGGCTAGCAGAACTGTCTTGCAGTTTAGGAACAATAGTAGCAGAGACATATTGTTCTATCTTATTTTCTTTTTTTTTTGTTGTGTTTATGTGAGTCACTGATGCACACAGTCTGTATTCGTTGATGGTATGCAAAATTCAGTGCATGCAAGAAACCATTCTTGCAGTGTAATCAGATAATTAGATGTTTTGTTGCTGTCTTGTGCTGTTTAATATAAAGTACTTTGAATGACAATATGGCAGCTTCTTTCCAGCAAACTTTACAGGCTGCTTGTTGCAAACTGCAAGTTAACTTTAATTGGGTGTCCTGAGATTTGCTGCTAGAAAGGTAATAACCTTGGCACAATAGCACGAAGCTGCATCTTTTCACTGTTGTCAGTGTTGTAAATAAAGGCTAATTTTCCAACAGACTCGCTCTTTCTTCAGCAATCAGGTTTACCAAAAGAGGTAGAACCTTATTCCATAATTTCTGCAGACTGTAATATGCAAAGACATGAGCAAACCCAAGTGGTGTTGTGTGTGAATGAGTAAATGGGGGTGGGGACTGACAAAGGAGAACTACGTTTTGAAATAACAACATGAATTTTATTGAAAAAGCATGGAGTTGTTTGCCCTTTTATTTAGCCTTTATGATAGCAAATAGAAATGATTTGGCTTGCCAGCCAGACTTAGAAATGTGGAGGTAGAAAAAAAGGCAGCTCAAAACCTCAGTGTAATTTTGAATCAAATGAGGTTTGGATCAAACTCAATGCAATTTATTTTTATATACTGTCCTCCATGCAGAGTATTACAAAGCAGTTTACAGGGAGAGTTAATCATCTGAAGCTAAAGGGAAAAGTAAGGTTTTAAAAGCCAAAAATAATTTGGTAGCAGGGAGGAATCATGAGGGCTTTTATTGGAGTTCTGAGAGAAATGAGAAAAGTTCCAGGTAGAGTGCTTTTTTTCTGATTTTTGGTAGGAAGTCCTGTATTCAGTTGTGTCAGGAAATGGCACATTCTTTTTAATGACACTACTTTTGAGTGGCTCATCTTGTCAGAGAACCCTGTCGGTGTCACCCAACCTGAGACCTGTTCCAATTCTGCTCTGAAGAGCAGCCACATAGACTATTTGCCATAAATAGGAAAGAGTATTGCTGAGGTAGAGCTTCATACACTGCAAGAATTGCTCCCTTTTTTAAAAAATAAAACCTGATATCCTCAAAATATCAATATTATCCATTTTGAGGTTGAATTTAAAAAATATAAAAACAGAATGCTGCTATTGTATTATGGTCTTATGGATATGAACACACACACATATACCCACGCATGTATTTAATATTTACTAATTCATTAAAAAATTAATACTACTTAATATTTTGTATATTGGGGCAGATTCTCTGATCTCCTGCTTCAGTTTTATATAACTGCTAAAACTATTCAGGCTAAGCTAATTTACACTAGCTAAGAATGTTATTTATTTCACTTGCTTTGTGTTTACAAAAATCAGTTATATGCATTATTCAATTAGTGGCTCTCACTGTGAGGTTTTAGTGATGCAGAATGTAGAAGGAGCAACATAGTAACCATGTCTAGCCCCAAAATTATGTGTTCCACTGGAGTCACCACTCCCTAGCTGACTTTCCCTCCAGACTCTGGTGGGCACTCCCATACACAAAGTGCTTTCCAGACCTTCCAAACACCTCAGGCAAAACAGAATTTTCACCTGCTTGGTCTTTTTCTTTATCTGAGAATGTCCTTCCTTGAAAGATCAAAATAATTCCTGCTGCTCTCTGTATTATGTTCACTGGTTGGTCTTTGTCTTACACTGACAGCTCAGCCTGGAACATACCTCAGAACATTCCTCAGAAAACAAGTGGAAAACAGGTGTGAATGCTTTCAGTTTGGTTTGGTTGGCTTAAAATTTTAACCAAGCCAAACATTTGTTGCTTGTCAAATTCTCCAAATTCTTCCAACATTTGTATTTATAAAGTGGCCTGTCAAAGAATTTGATGTATGAGTGTCAGCTTGATGGGGAGACAGGGTCCTACCAGAGCCTGGAAGCTGCTGAGCCACTTTTCAGGAAGGGAGATGAGGTGTGAAATAGTCGGGATCAATTACAGCCCCACTGTAAACAGAGAAAGGGAAAGGGAAGAGGCTGTCCTGCTGCCGAGCTCCTTTATTCCCATGTGTGTGCTGGATTGTGCTTCATTCTCACTGACCAGAAGCATGGGGTAAGGTATTGCAAAACTATTACTCTACATAACAGAATAGGTAAGAAGATGCAAAATGCTTTTTCTTTTGTAGGCTTTTGTCAGTCATTCATTAAAGGGGTCATTTTAGGAAGGACTGATTATAGGAGATGTTATGCCTCAAGCCTCCTTCAAGAGCACTTTTAAAGAATATTGTGATTCCATTCATCATTTTTCTAAATGACAACCTCTAACAACACAATTTTTACACAAATGCAACTTCACAGACCATGATATTCACCTTCATTACCACGAGGCAAATGTTGTGCCCATGACCGTCCATGTAAGAGAATGATGATGACATTAGATGGTGTGTGATACTGTGTTACAACACTTGTGGGTTGTTATAACAGCAGCTTCTGGATGTTAAATCTCTTCCTAGTTCAAATTTTTTTTCTGCTAAAAGCAATTTTTGCCTCACCACTCAAAGCCTGAAGATGCTAAGATTTTTTTTTTTTGTTCACACATTTTCACTTAAAAATAGGGGTCCCTATTACAAAAGTTTGCACCAGTTGGGAAACAAAAAAGTTTGACTGTAAAATTCAAATACGGGAATGCTTGCAATGAATTTTGTAGTTCAGAAACTTCAGAAAACTACTGCTGCCTCATATTTACTCTGTGATCACACAGATCATGTGAGATCAAAAATGCACAAAATGCCTCCATTTACTTTTATGTATATGTTCTTCTGATATTTCAGCCCTCACATCCCTGTCCTCTGTTTCCTTTGCTTTTCAAACTCATGAGCTTTCAGCTTTATCTGTATTTAGTAAAAACAAATCTTTAGGGAACTGGTAGGGCTGTGAATTACCTATTCAGGGGGACAATCCTTAGTTTAACAAGAAAACAAGACACTTGTGTTAGCTTTTGTTCTTAATCTTCTGCTTTTCCCTTAAGATTCAGCTCACAGTATTTTGATATCAGTGAAAAAAAAATCAGATTTCTAAGATTTTCAAAAGTGTCCTTGATGACCACCACATTCCAAGCCAAATATTCTTCTGAAGTATTAAAAAAAATGCATTTGGTTTATGCTGCATGACTTTGGTAGCAGGGAGTGCAGCAGGAGTGGTCTCTCTGAGAAGAAACCAGGAGTTGCCCCCATGTGGGCCAGAGACATTTCCAGTTGGCTCCAAAAAGGATCTGCTGGTGCTCAAACCTGAGCCCCTCAGCAATGCTGGTGGTGTCTCTGTGATAACATATTTACAGTGAGTGAAAAAACATGCTGCAGCAGCTGTGTGAGAAAGGGAAGGGTAAAAAATGTGCAAAAAACCAGCCCTGCAGACAACAAGGTGAGGGAGGAAGGAGAGGGAAGAGGTGCTCCGGATGCTGGAGCAGAGGTTCTTCTGCAGCCTCTGGAGAAGGATGTAATGGAGCAGGTTTTCCTCCTGCAGCCCATGGAGGACAGGTGAAGGAATGTGCAGTCAGTGGAAAGGAGCCCTTGCCAGGAGCATGTTGTCTGGAAAGAGCTGCTGTCCATGGGGCACCTATGCTGGAGCTGCTCTTGAAGAACTGAACATGATGGGAGGGACTCCATGATGGAGCAAGGGAAGAGAGCAGAGGAAGAAGCAGCAGAATCAAATGTTATGGACTTACCACAACCACCACTCCTCCCTCCCTACTTCCTCCAATAAAAGAGACAGGAATGAGGGAGTGAAATTGAACCTTGCAAGAAGGAGAGATGGGAGAAAGTGGTTTAGATTTGTTTAGTTTTTCTCACTATCCTACTCCAATTGGCAATAAATTCAATTAATTTTCTCCAGATTGAATCTGTTTTGCCCATGACAGTAATTGGTGAGTGATCTCTTTGTCTGTTTCACGACCCTGTCTTATTCTCTCACCCATCTGTTGAGGAGGGATAGCAAAAGTGCAGCTGGGTAGGCAGCTGGTGGCCAGCCAAGGTCAGCCCACCACAAAAACATATCACCAATAATATCTGAGTAGCAGTATCACACCGTCATTAACTTTTTCAAACATATAGAAGGAAACACGCACACACTTATCCCTTAGTTCTCTTAGCTCTGTGCAGCATTAATAGAATAGTGAAATATCCCAGGAATTTTGCAACTTTAAGGATTTGACAGAGGCGAGGCTAAGAAAAAACAACCCTGAAGGGAAGCTGATGAAACATAACCAGGTGATTGAATGGGTTTAAAAAAACAGCAAGTGGTTTAGAACTGTAATGAGGGAAGCAACCCTTTGGTTCAAAAGCAACTGCTTTCTTGTCCATTTGCAGGATAATCAATATCTCATCCTAAAACATCTGTGAGCAAGTATAAGAAAGAAAGAATACTGTATTCTGGAAAAGATTTGCTGACCAAGCCCAAGTTCCATCAGAAATGGAAGCATAAATAACTTCAAAATATTGATAATGATTCTTAGGGAAAAAGAGCTGAATAAACAGCACAGAATAAAATGTAAAATTGCATTTTATCTTTCTGTTTTCTTGTAAAACTCTGTGCTAGCAGACCTGGACTGTGTCTGCCTCTGGCATTTGATCAGAATTCTATCTCAGTCAGCCTTTTTTATTTCCCTGCCTTATTTTAAGCATAATTATCAGATTGATAAATATGTGCATCAAGCACAGCATTAGCAGAGCCTGTGTTCTGAATTACTGTGGCATTGTTGCTTCTAGGGAGCAGAGACAGTTTAGGGCCAGAAAATGAGCATGTTTCACTGAACAGATTATCTTTTTCAGCTAATAATAGTTCATATCAAATACCATTTTGTGAAAGATAGAGACCAACTTGCACACTATCTGTAAAAATAAAAAAAAAAAAAAAGTGGAAAATGTTCCCTACCAAACTCACATATTATAAAATCAATTTTGCCTTAAAGGACAATTTTCAGAGTAGTTTCAATCCTAAAGTAGGTCTGTATGTTGCTGGGCTCCTTATATATTTATATCATAGTGAACAGTAGAAGGACCCAACAGTGTTCCCATTTCAGGCCCTGTGTAAAATTCAGCTTAAACTCACAGTAATGAAAATGGAGACTGGATTGTTCATATCCTGAGAATTTTTCTCTTGAAAGTTCCAGTTAGATCTTACAATACATGCACCACCTTGAACTAAACATCTACCAGGACATCAAGGTACTTGGTCTTTGTAGGTCCATTAAAAATGGTTGTTGAATCTGATCATTCTCCACAAACCAAGGTTCCACACCAGTACTCCTAAAAAATATCTTCTTATCCTTGGTACCAGAGACTTCCCACGAGGCAAGCTTAGCTTTGCCACTTTTAGGAATAGTTCAGTCTTTTTCTTGTAGAGGGAAACAACTTTATTGCCAAGAGAACAGGATGAGCTGTCTGAAACAACATGCTACATCCAACAAACTCAGATCCTGTACACACTCTGGTATTGAGCACCACAGTGGGATAGGAGGGTGGTTTTTAGCAAAGCACCAACTAACTTTGTGTTTCTCATAGAGTGCTCCTTCCCTCTGGTTTTTATCACATCAGATGGGCAGTGAGGACAGCTGCTCCACAGTTGTCCTCCAGCCCCTCGGTGCCTGCAGCACTGAGCTGGCTGATGGGGCCAGGCGCTGGCCCAGAGCTGAAGGCTGCCCAAAAAACATGAGAAAAAGAAGTTCCTGAAGGAGACCTGTGCAGGCCAATCACACATCCCTTTTGAGTCTCAAAAATGTGTTTTAAGCTCCTTAGTCCAATGAGTGCAACGTTTCCAACCTAAGCCTTTCACAGGGCCATTATGCTCACATATTCATAGAATCATGGAATCTTGGAATCGTAGAATCATAGAATCAAAGAATAATGGAATCATAGAATCATAGGATCATGATTGGCATAGAATCCAGAATGGCTGGAGTTGGAAGGGACCTTAAGGAGCATCTGTTTTCTACCCCTCTGCATTGGCAGGGACACCTCACACTAGACCAGGTTGCTCAGACCCCCATCCAACCTGCCTTTGAAACGTTCCACAGATGGGGCATCTACAGCTTTTCTGGGCAACCAGTGTCTCACCAACCTCACAGTAAATAATTTCTTCCTAATATGCAACCTAAACCTACCCTCTTTCTATGTAAAGCCATTCCCCTTTGCCCTACAACTATCTGCCCACCTAAGAAGTCCCTCTCCAGTGCTCTTGTAGCCCCTTTAGGTACTGGAAGGCTAAAGAACTCTATCTGGAGGCTTTAAATGGTCCAGCTGCAAAGCCTTGGACAGGTGTGAGCTGCAAGACTGGGGGGAAAAAGTTTCTTGGATGTACTGCAGTCACATAGAGGACTTTTTTTTGAAGGTTTCAGCTTCTCCCTTCACTGGGGAAGGAGATGAGGTGTTTTAGCAAAGAGATACTGAGCATTCTCAACCACTGGGAAAGCTATTCACAAGCTTGTGTCCCTGACTTAAAGCATTGTCCCATATTACAGAAAAAAGGAGAATATCCAACAATGCTGTTCCTGCTCCAAAAGGGTTTTGCATTCTATGTAGGTTACATTCAGAAGCTGCACAGCCTTTGGTTGCTTGTGCAACCCTGCAGACTGCATTACTGCACATATTTTCCAATTATCTAACTTCTGTGAGAACAGAAGGGCAGCAGACCATTCTAGATAAATATTTTTGTCACCTTGCACTTGATAACTAAGCTTTCCAAAGGGTAAACAGCCATGATTTCATCATCAATCTTGGAAAGACAAGGTTCTGAAGTGCATGGAGTGCATGACATGTTGCTCCAATATCAGGGGCAGAAGATGAGCATTGACAAATGGAACAGAGGGTAGTACTTTGATTGATTGTTTGCATAAGAACTTCTTGGCGAGGCCTGAGAGTTTTGATAAGATGCAAAGATTAAGATATAGAATTTAAACTCAAAAAATTATATTTCGGTTGCAGCTCTGGCAAGAAATGTGGATGGAAAAGAGTATTGAACAGTACAAAAAGACAAAATTCTCTAAGAAAGTAACTCCAAATGCAATAATAAACTAATTAAACACTGTTAGAAATATAATTAAACTCGCACTGTCTCCCACTGTCTTAAATAAGCATTTTAATAATCCTCCTGTGGATTTTGGTACAATTATGTCTGACCTTTATTTAAAGACCACCAACACAGCAATTGAATATGATTGGCCAACCTGTGTGAATTGTCTTTAACCTAGAGTCAATTCTCTTTATTTTGTTGCCGACTTTCTTCATCTTTACTTTTAAATACAGCTCTCCTTTCAGGGGACTTCTTTTCTTCATCAAAATCTGGTGCATTTTTCTGTCTTCTTGTGGCTATTGGTCTCTTGTTTTGTTCTCCCTAAAGCTTTTGTAGTCAGCTCCTGATATTTAGAATTCTTTTCTTTTTAGAATCAGCTTTTAAAACCAAAATATTTTTTAGCACTTCTAGAAATTAATTTAATATCTACTAAGAAAATAGAGGACTGAATTCACTCCCTGTATAGCCACAATCACATTCAATGTACCTTGTGGGCAGAAATTTTTTGATTCTGAAAGTGTTTTCCCCTAGCCCTGCTGCTGTATCTGGACCAAGAGTTGGGTCTCCATGCTGAGATTGGTGGAGATAGGGTTTCCATCCTTGAGACCTTGCACTCTGCCTTGTAGAGTGCAAGATCTGTACTGTTGAACAAGGACAGTTGTTGCAAGTTTAGACGAGCCAAACTGAAAATACACGCACAGCTGTGCATGGACAGTCATTCTCCTCCTGGATTTCCTCTTCTTTAAAAAAAAAAAGGTGGTCCTTCCTTCCAATATCAAATACTGTTCCAAGCTTGACAAAATGCTGCTGACAACCATAGCCACCACAAACAAAAATGATCTGTCAAAAGGTAAGAGATTTTGGAGTAGTAGCTCTTCAGCACTAGCTCATACTTCTAAAGAGCAGGGATATATACAGCTGCTTTGCTGTCAAAGACATGAAGATTTGGAAGGTGCCTTTTCTTTCCTCCCACATTTAGCATATGTTTTAGCCATGCATAAGACTTTTCCACAGTGGAGGAAGCCTAAGAAGAGGAGGAGGAGCAGGGAGGAGGCAAAATTTTCTTCTTTTCCAAGATGCAATCTGAAGTGATTCTAGAAATGCTCACTTTAGCTGTATATATTTTTGAAGATAAGACTTGTTCATATCAATCAAAGCAGAGTGGCAGCAGCCGAGTGAATTGCTTCAAGTAGTTCTGCTTTTCACAATCTGATGCAGCCCTTTGATATGTTTGCTCAGTAGTAGAGGGGCTCTAATGTCACAGGCACAGCTGGTTTCCCACTCCACTATCACACTTAACAGTGGGGGGCTCTCCTCCACTGCAGCTGCCTCTAACATCAGTACCACAGGTATTCCAAAGGTATTCCTGGGTTTTCCGTGGGCCCATTGCCTCTCCCATTTTTACCTCCGTCTTGCTAAGCTGATAAACTCTTCATGAGGTTTCTTTTTCTAAAACTTAATTACTCAATTCCAGCCACTGGTGATTCCAAATGAATGAGATCTTGGGAGCCAGCTGTTTTGCATGAGGATATTGCAGATCTATTAATGGTAGAGGTAAGCAAAGAAAGGTGGTTGAACCAAGGGAGACCTGGACAAAAAAGTGAAAGCACTGAGTGACATCCAGGTAGAAAGTGATGCAGAGTTAGTTATCTGAAGAAGCAGAGAGTGAGAGTGGCATGTGAAATTCCAATTTTCTGCTTTCTGAGCTCATTTTAACCTGTTATACACAGTGCTGCAACTGTTAAACCTACTAAGCCATTTCCACTGACACCAATGCCAACCATTCCATGGCTTCCATGAGAATACAGCTAGGCTGATATAAAATAACTCTAGCCTAGAAAGCAACATTTTGTTGCACTTAATTTATATTTTTAAGTGTGTTTTGTGGATGAATAGTCTTTGTTGACATCTCTTTGGGTTTCAGCTAAAACTGAAGCACACCTAATTTTCTGTTAAGATTAGTTAAACTCTAAAATTAAATAATTTTAGAATATTCTTCTGCCTTGAGTAAAACAGAAAACATAGAAATTAATATTTTTTTAGCTGCCTTTTTTTTTATTTTAAATTCATGACTAGTGGAGGTTTGGTGGCAACATTTTTGGGAAGTTCCGAATTGTTTTGTATCTCCTTGCATAGCATAGGGCAAATTAAGAGATGGCTATATATAGTTTTTAAGAATACCTGTTGAGAGGGGACAGTCAGTAGCTGTCATAGAGAATGATTTGGTTATATTTATGTGTCAGATATTAACTGTTCTGGAAGCAATGTCTCTGTATCCACCATAAGCAGTGCTGGTCATTCTTCAAGATCTGAATATCGAAGAGGTCACTCCTGGGACTGGTGCAGAACCATACTGTCCTAGACTGACTTTCTTGGCTTGAAGAGAGTAGGCTTCAGCATTGCAATGCAGGATCCACCCTCTCCTGAGTACTGCTGAAATTCCACAAGGAAGGAATGAGGACTGCTGTCCCTTGTGACAGAGAGTGGCAAACTCGGGTGGCCAAGTAAGAGCAGCATACAGAAATAATGGCACAGAGAGCCTTTCAGCTGATAGGGAGATCTGAAACACCCTCAGATATTGTAAGCAAGTTAGCCCCTAACCATATAAAGGCAGAAATCAAGGACTAACCCTGGAGAAAGCCTGGTACCTGCACAAGGCAGGACTTTCAGGAATAGGAAGGACAATAAGGCCTCTTTTCTGAAAAGAATTGTAAACTCTCAACAGCATGACATCATCATCAAGTAGGTATATCTGTGAGTGTGTTCAACAGCAAATTTAGCAATAGAGACTTGTGCATGCCATGCAGCCACACTCTCACAGGCTGCTGGTACCTTCCCACCTGAAAGCTGCTCTTTGGAATGTTGTTTTATCACTTCTTCCCAGCAGCTGTGTAAATCCTACAGTCTGATATTCTGGCACAGGAGAAAGGATTTGAAGAAGAGGAGGTGTAGAGTACACTAGTCATTCAGTGGATAAATGTGTCAGCAGTGGAGTGCATTGAAAATTATGTCTCTGGGAAGAGTGCTAAGAAAAATAGATATATTCTGGTGGTCTTTAGCTCCTCAAGAAGCTTTTTCAGTCCTCCCAACAAGGTGCTGCAAAACAAAGAATTTGCATCTTTGGGACAGAGAACCTGGGAGTGAGGTATGGTCATGAGAAAGTTACAGAAGCCAGTGCAGTAGTTCTCAGCTTCCACATGGTTTTAGCAGACAGACAGATAGTTTATAAACACAGTTTATAATTGGCTTTTCTTGGAACTCAGAGGCAGGCCCCAGATTGTGACTGCCATTTGAAAATGCTGCAACACATAATAAAAAGAGCATGGAAAAACTGCAGTAACCTACATTACTTGTGACATTCACACAGTGGCCATTTACAGTGCCAGAGAAATTAAAGTAAATATAAGAGGCCTGCCAAGTTGTTCAAAATGAATGCACACATATTCTCAAGTGTTAGAAACAGATAAAAACATCATATATGGCAAAAAATAAATAGATTGCACTAAAAAGTGGTCATCAGCCTCTCTAGGAGCAATTTAGGCTAAATTCAAGATGCAGATGGCATAATCTCCACTATGATCTTCTGGAAAGATTTGACAGAGGTGGGTGCTTTGTTGTCTGTTCTTGCACAAGGTCACAGAGCTGACTGTGTGCTGTTAATTGTGGTATTCTCACACTCTCTGGTAACAGAGAGACATAACTTCTCCCAGGCTCAGCCTGGGAAACTTGGAGAAAAGAATTAAAGCAGTTATTATCTTATCCCTTGCACCTGGTGTTGTGCGGGATGTTTACAAGGAGGAGTTGGTCCCTGCTTGACCAATAGTGCGAGAGAAGTTTCCTAAAGGCCAGTCAGGTCTTAGGTTCACAATGATTTCTATAAGAGTGTGATTTTCTATTAATAAATGCTTTTTATTCCTTCTGAATCATGGAGACAATATGTCATCTTCGTCTGTCCCCTGTATCACTCGTGTAACAGTTAATGCCATTGTGAAAAGAAAAAAAAAACAAAAAAATACAAAAACTAAACAAAAAAGACCTCTGAAGGAAAGGTAGGCTTCACATTACTCTCTCAGTCACCTACCCAATTAAAACTGTGCTAGCTGAAAAATCATCAGGCATTCACTCTAATGGCTGTAAACACTTGGAAAAAAACCCAGGGGGATCCTAGTACTTTAATCATACTATTGATCTACTTTTACCTATATCATTATGGTATTCTGGGTTTGTTTTTTGTTTTTTTTTTTCTGTGTGGGGGTTTATTTCTCTTTTACATAACCTGCTAAGATTTTGCATTCAGTTTCTGCATAAATCACAGAGGACCAAGTCTGTGCTCTTTTGTACAGCTGCATACAGCTGACACAGCATTAAAATGACCATCATTTTGCTGTTCATGTCATGTGTGGGTGGCAATATGTAGAATTGTCCTTTAAAACCTAGTCTCCCTAAGTTAACCCAGGATGGAACAGTACACCAAAATAAATAGCTATGATCTATTTAACATTTCTCAGAAAAAAACCCTAAGATCAATTACAGAAATGACATCATGACCATGGAGATAGCAAGTGAATAACTGAAATGCATTGTTTTAGTGCACCTGGTTTATGTTTCTAAGAACTAGCTCACTATTTTGTATTTCTGACACACAGAAGTCTCTGTTAAACATCCAGACCACCTATTTCTTCAATTAAGATGTGAGAGCTAGCAGTACATATTTTGTGGCATTTTAAATAAGCCCTTTAGCAGGCCACAAAAGATCAAAACCAAGCAGTAATATAGTTTTACTAGGAGGTTGTTCTGGCATTTATACATCATGTTGAGTACATCAGAAAACAAAGCCAGTTTAAGAACAGTTCTGTTCCTCTTAATGCACCAAACAGGGCCTGAAATTATTCACTTTAAATTCAGTGAAAAAGCCCCATTACGTTTAATGTGTTGCATCAAATGTTGTTGACTAAAATGTCAATATTTACAGTTGCCGCCCAGAAACATCAAACTGTCACAGCACTTGCCTTTTGACAGCAGAAAACGAGCTCTCCTTGGTTAACACCACATGGAAAGTACTGGGAATAGCAGTCACAGTAGGGATAACAGAACGCTTGATGAAATCCAGGCACTGAAATCCACAGTGCTTTTCTCTTCACAGGCACTTCTAATGCAATAGGTCTACAGAGGCACAGTAAGTAACTCCCACATCAACCTCTAGTACATAGAATAATTAAGTCTACATCAATGATTTGGAATAAGAGACCATTGCCACAGGATCAATGTTGTGCACTTTGAAGAAGAACAAACCTGAGCTGCACCGTGCCATTTATTTTCCATAAATGCTTTGGCTTTGCCTTGCTGTTCTTGCATCTGCAGGAGCCCATTATCCTGGATAATATTCTGTTCCACTGACAATTATATCTTATTTCTGTCCTTTAAGTAGATGCTGCTTTGAGGATCTCTCATTATGTGATGCAATTTTCATCACTGAACCTCCTTTAACTTTTACTGCAAGCAGTACATTTTTATATTAACCCCTGCAAGTATCCAGAAACACCAGCTCCAAGTCAGCAAGCAATCTGGTAGAATTTTGATGGCTGCAGCAGGATGATCACTGCAGAGCTTGGGAACCAACTGATTTGTATTTAAGTGGTCAGCAGGGACAATAGAAATCCCAGCACTCAGAAGAAAATGAGTAGATTTAGGCTTTTCCCACATGCTGTGCTCTCAATAATACAAGCTTTCACTAAAAGAAAAAAAAAAAAACCCACAACAACTTCTAGCTCTTCCAATTGCAAAAATAGTCTTCACTAAGTAAATCCCATCGCTGCTGTTTTGTTGAGTCTGCAGATAGCCAGTCTGAAACAATAGCACCCAAAGAGCCGGCAACTCCCTGGTTGCATCTTAATGGGCTGTTTGTTAACTTCAAAGCTGACCATTTAAATGCTAACGTTATTAGGCAAGTAATACAAAACATAAGCACCCAGCTTGAATCATTAGCATTTAATTGCCTAGCATTTTCTCTTGTTTAATCTACAGCATTGTGCAAACTGGTCTTAATTTTGGTTTTGAACAGTGGAGCGCTCACGGTTATGTTGCCCTGTGTGGAGGGACTCATGAAGAAAAAGCAAAATATTTGAGCTTGCAAAAACCTGTGTCTTTTATTGCCACAAACAATGCAGCTTTACTCTAAAGTTTTCTCAGCTCTTTTTTTTTTTTTTTTTTCCTTTTATTTAGCTTCTTTTCCTTGACTGGGATGCTTGTTACCTATTCTGGGCAAGGACTGTTGTTAAGTGAAGATTCAACTGCTAATGAAAGAGTTCAGAGTTGTTTCCTTTATTCTTTCCTTGAGCAAATGGAAAAAAAGCCCTTTCTACTGCTTTTTCAAGGTGGTGTAAAGGTCACTGACAATAGCTCCCCTATAGATGCCAATGTGTGACATTTTGCCTGAATACAACAGAAACATGATAAGCTGTGGAAAAATTCAAATTATTTTCTAGATAAAGCTGTTTCTGAAACGTGACTTGTTCCTTAAAATAAAGTACAGAATTTAACTCTTATCTTCAAATCTTATCTGAAGCTTAAAGCATGGCCCCTGAATATAAAAACCCACAAAAAAAAGTGAAGTAACACAAATCAGGCAAAATATATACAATGAAACTTGAACAAAGACTGATAGACTAATGTCTAAACTGATGATTAAAGTGATGATCTGAAGTTTCAGTTTTCAGGAGCTGAATTTAAGCCTGAAGTGTGAGGATGGAAATTCCATCAAAACCACTCTCACAAAAAAAAAAAAAAATAAAAAAAAAAAAAAACCCCCAAACTCCTTTTTTATTACTGAGAGACACCCTATTGTTAATTTCAGATGTAATGAGAAAGATGACAAAACCAAGGAATTGTGGTGTATTTTTGACATTTTGTCCTCTGAGATTTCCATTCTGCTGTTCACATTTTTTTTCATGGTTCTCTGGTGTCTGGTATTCATTGTTAAAAAACCTATGTTTTTCTCTTAATCTGGGAAGTGCTTTCTATCCCAAAGAAAAAGCATCATGAAAACAACGTTCTGGTTTCTCTCCAAGGTAAATTTGCCTTGACCAACACCATTTCCCCCTTGAAGTTAAGACTTCAGTAAATTTACCTGGCAGGAAATATTACCCAACTGATCCCCATTGGTTGCCATGTCACTTCCCTGCAGTTCAAAATGCAACTTTTTTGTTTTGAAAAGAAGCCCTGAGATAGATGGACATATCAAACCCAAGTATGCAGGAGAACAAATCTGTCAAGTGGCAGCTTTGATTTTTTTTTTACATTATATTTTCACTCAGAGATTAATTTATGGAAAATTATTTTATATTAAACCTGTAAAGCTCCCTGGATTCACCATAAGACAATGTTAGCCTGTGAATGTTACACTGATCCATTTGAAGAATTTTGTCTCTGGACAAAGAAGGCATTACTAGGCAGATTTACCAACAGATTTACCAAGAGTTACAAGGTGGAGATTCCAGTCATCCTTCAAAAGAAGCCAAAGAAGATTGCTGTAAAAAATTTGAAATTAGTGACTGCAGGATTGGAGTTTGAACAAGAACTCAGGCAGATGTAAGCACAAAGGATGGAAAGGCAAAAGATCCTAGAAAAGCAAAGGATCCTAGCAACTGGACAACAAAGCTGATTAAAGTGCTTCTTCATTCCTGGCTGCCTGTAGACCTCCTCATTTCTCTCATCCATAACAAGCAATCAAACAAATCCCTCTATCATTCTGTAGCAAGTTACACTGCATTGCAATCCCTTTTCACATTCTCAGGCATGGCTTTCTAAAACCTCTTGTGTGGTTCTCCTGGAGAAAACACAGGCTGAACTTCTGCAAACTAAACTCAGGCTCTGGTGCTTTCACCCCAGTTTGGCCAGTTTCATTACACTGACATCTTCAATCCACTCTTTTCTAAACACAGTCATTAGAATTTTATGAACTGTCTTCTTGTAGAATAACATAATATTGAGATGCAGTAATGGAGGGTGCCAGCAGATGGTGACATATGTAAATTTCTATAAAGATTATGTGCAACAAAAGAATCTTCAAAAGGTGCAGATACTTCATGTATCTCTACTTCAATTTCTTGTAATGCTCAGGGAAAAAAAAAATCTTCCTTTCATTATTTCTATCTTGGCCTGCTAAAGCTGGTGGCAGCTGTTTGGGGACCTATTTCTACCACTCAGATAATTTTGTTTGGCATTGATGCCTGGGTAGCTGCTGCAAACCATCTTGGAAACTCCTACAGAGTGTGTCTACATTATGCTTTTTTTGCTGAGGGTTGTTTGGTTTTGTTTTCCTTTTTCCTTTGGAGAAGTTATTACCAAGTGCACTGTTTACTGTTTATTGTCGATATCACAGGGGAGCTGGAATGCAAAATAGATGGCTGTAATAGCCACAGGGTAGCATACTGGGGGCCAACAGAGGAGAAATGCTAATCACATTGCCATTTCCTGGCCCATATGGTCAGGGCTTCAGTACACCATGGTTTGAAATGCTATTATGAGTGCAGGCTAATATCGATTCTACAGAGAAGACTTTGGCAAATCTATTACCAATTCTCTCAAACTGCACCTCACTAACAATTTAGAGTAGCCATTCATCCAGAGAAAAGAAATACAGCTGTGGCTTGCTGAACTCAGAGAACAATTGACCTTATAGAGAGGGAAAACTTTGAAAAGTCACATTAGTGTTTTTTCTTGGCAAGAATGAGCTTCATATCTTTTCTGAAGGAATGACCCTGTCCTTGTATCCCAAACAGGTCTGACTCACTCATGCAGTGTGAAAACCCTTTTGGCCACAGAAGGCATTACTGCCCCAGCTGTTATTGTCTCCTATCCACCAAAAGCTCTCACCCCAAAATAGAAAGGGCCATGTGTGCCACACCAGTCCTCTCCAGCAATCTTTTCAAACTTTCCTCTCTGGTGGATCAGATGAACGTGTAGGACTGTGAAGTGGGTAGCGCTGAAGGACAGGAATGTTCTCTGAGCCTTTAGGGTGGAAAACTGGAGGGTAGGGCGGGCAAGCAGAGGCACCAATTTGCCATCTTGTGCCAAAAGTGGTCCCAGCTCATGTGCTGGAGCTTTGCAAGGCTGCTGTGGTGCTGCCCACAGGGCTGTTCTTTTGTGTTAGCACTAACTGGCGCCATTCACAGACAGTGAAGAAAATAAAGCAAGTACCCTGTGGTAGCTGAGAAACCAATACATTCTGCTGAACCAAAGAAAGGTTTGTGTTCCTACCAAGCATTATCCCACATGTTCAGGCCAGGCAGAGGAAGAATCTGAGGACAATCAGTAAATAATGGAAATGGACTATGGCAGTCTACAACATTAAAGCGATCAGAATGGAGACAATTTTATTTTCAGACATGGTCAGAGTCAGCAGTGCACACAACCTGTGCACAGTCCTAATGTGAATCAGGCTGTTTTGAATTAACTTTTCCCTAGTCAGCTACTCTTCATTGCCCTAAAAGATGGTCCTTTCTGGTACTAAGCTCTACTGGCCCCACAGCTACCAGATATGAGCAAGAAGTATCCTCAGAACTTCTTTTCTCTTCAGGTTCCTAAACCATGCAATCTCCTTCAGGTACACTTCACCTGGTCAGATGATGGGAACAGAAAGTTCTCTCCATTTCTAGGTGGCCCTAGGAGATTCATGTGTTTCTCCATTCAAGAGCACAGAGGAGCCAGCCACTGCTGCCACTTTAGCATAGTGGTAACAGCAACCCTTTAGAAGAGATGTGCTTTGAAAACCTGGCCTTATACGCTTATAAGGTGTGAGGAAGTTCAAATTTAGAAGAAAGCATGGTGATCTAAATCCAACCCTATTATTGGGGAGTGAGTAATTTTCAGTCTTTGGGATTAAAATTTCCTTAATAATACAACCTGTATACTTTCAGCTCTGGGATTATTCTGGCTGGAAAGAAGCTTCTTTGCTATGCAGTCACTTCTTACAGTCTTTTGTATCTCTACTTTGACTGTCCCTAAATGGCATTTACCCACAAAGCCATTGCTGCATAGCATGTGTTCTTTTGCCTAGCAAGCTGCATGTTCATTATCACTGATTTTTTTGTACCACTCATCATGACCTGAGCAGCTGTAGATTATCCTGAGATTTTGCCTCAATGTATAATTTTTCCTGCATCAAAGACTTGTCATTTTCCATTTATGGCCCTTGTAGTGCGTTTTGGGGTTGGTTTTCTGTTGCATAGTCTCGGGAATCAAAGATACATACACACACAATGTTGTTTTTCTGTAACAGGCAGGTTACAGAAAAACATATGAAGAAAAACATTTGAAGAAAGACATATCCTGATATGAGGTTACAGAGCACTGCACTGCAGTCATCATGTTGCTCCATTCAGAATAAATCAGAGAGGAAAGTGTATAATTAGGAGCAATGTGTATATTTGGGGAATGAGGACATCATCAGTGAGGACACTGATGATGGAAAACCTAACATAATTTGTAGTGTGAGTAGGTGTGTACTCTCCTCTTCAGGTTTACACTTCTTGGTAGGAATAGATTTGGTAGCAGGGCTGGCTTTGGGGAAAAATAAAGCCAAAAATTGACTGTAATGGGCAGCAAAGCAAACCCCTCAGAAAGGGCTGATCATTGTCCTGTTGTGTGAGAACAGCTGAACTAGGGGATGGGAAAATAAATCTTACTCTGGTGAGAAGTAATAGGCAATGAAAAGGCTTTGCTAGTTGGGCCTGGCAGGAAAGAAGGCAGCAGAGGAGAGGTGGCAGGGGTAACTGTGTTAGCTTCCCTGTGCCAACACCTGCCTGTTCCACACAGCCTCACCGTCTGTTCTGTGCTGCCCCAATATTTCAGTTTGCCTCTGCTGCTGACAAACTGTGAGCCAGCTCTCTCTTGGAGGCACAGTGGAGTCCTTTCCTTGAATGGAAAGCTGTGGCTTTCCTCCATCCTGACACTATGTCTGTGTTGTAAAGGATCAAGCCCTCTAGACCAGGCTTTTTCTACCATTCTCATTTTCCCAACTTTACTTTCACCATGTTGCAGCGCCATCATACAGCACACAAGAGCAGCAGCATTTTCTGTCCTGTGTCATTGTCACCGCTACTTAATTCTTGAGTTTGGAGTTCTGCTGAGGTCCAAAAGCCCCTACTCACTGCAAACATCTTGATAGGATATGGGTAGAGTGGGATTATTTTGAGATGAACTGTAGATCTAAATTAACTATGTCTTTTAGGATACATTTTTACAATATGGCTGAGATGATGTAGAAGATCACCAGTGACTAAAAGGGGAGACTGTGGTAACTTTTTTCCTCCTTTCTCCATACTTCCCTTTTCCCCTCCCCATCTCTTACCACAGCCATCAAATATCTCTCCTAATTCCATTACAATGGCTCATCTGATCTCAAATGAAGCTGCTTTGTCTTGTCCTTTTTTGCCATCTGATTGGGCTCCTGTGTCTTGCTGTATGACTTACATGAGTATGAAAGTCATCTCAAAGTGAGCAGTGGGAGAGCATGGCTAGGAGCAGGATGGATGGAGATATTCAGGAGTGGAGCTGGACCTGCTACTTTCACAGTGGTATGCTACTTGTCTCAGATCATATCATAAAATCAGACTCTAATCGGGCCATGTGCTGGACAGAAATCGTGTCATTAATTTGGACATTTCATAGTACAATAGTCACTGAATCAGTTGGGCTGGAATGGACCTTGGGATGTCTTTCACTCTGCTCACAGCAAGGTCAAAGGGACCATTAGAGGTCTCTTTGGTTAAATGTGTGCCAATGGACTTCAAGAAACCCCACTTTGGTTACAAGATTTGCTCGCTGAAAATCTGTAGAGCATAAAAGTACCTAGACTGACATGAAAGGAAGTGAGTGGATTCAGCCTCCCTGCGATTTCATGAAAGACATGCTCAGTGTAAGTGGTATTCATGGCCTCATATTCTCCTTCTGAATCTGCAGGTTTTCAGAACAGTTCTCTTCGTACACACTTTCTTCTATAAGAGGTCCCTTGAATGCTGTTTTCCACAGTAAATCCTAGCAGGTTTAGCTGAGAGAGAATGCAAAGATGTTCATACCTCATAAATACATGAGGCAAAGGATGTCAGGGAAGGGAAATATTCTCTCCATTCTATAAAGGAAAGCTTTGCTGAATTTTTATTCTCCTCCAGAGTCCCAGAGAACATGTGGAGCAGCGTAGCAATGGGGACACTAACCTCCCGAGGCTCAGCCCAGTACCTTTCCTGTAAAACTATTTTTCTTCAAAGCTGTCATCTAGGAGGATTTTGTTAGCTGCTCACAGCTCTGAGATTTGTTGGCGACTTTTGCCTAAGCTCATTCTCTTTCTTGAATACAAGTGTGCATTTGTTTCCTTGATCTGCTATCATACAATTTCCTTTTAAACAGAGCTTACTGTGCAATCTTATGTCAGCCTTTGCATTTGCTCTTGTGCCATGCACAGATTTTTCTTTGCCTGGTGTGCCTCCACGCACTTTATGGAGATTATAGCTGCTCTAGTTTGTGCTGTCACTGCCTTACTCACCCCATTTTAAAAATCATTTGTAAATCCATTAGAAATTGTTCTTTCTGCGGGATGTTCCAACATCAATATGAAAGATATTTGAAAGGCTGTTACAAAGTAATCAGATGCCTTGCCTTCTTTTGCCAGCTGTTGGGAACACATGATGACCAAGTGCAGAGTTTTCATCTGGGTGCAACAATCTTCTAATGTTTTGATTGGAACATTCATTTTATTCACTCTGTAAGTTCAAAGGTGAATGAATTTTGTTAATCCTATTCTCTTCCACAGTGTGAGTTAAAATTTTCAATTTTTCTCCACTGGAGACTTTTTTTCTCTTGTGCTGATATGCACTGAAATATTCTGCCTGGCTCGTTCAGCATTTCCCCAGGAATCCCTCTAGTCTTAGCTGCTTGGGTGGATAATTTCACCCATTCACTGTTACTGCTCTCACTTACCATTTGATATCTGACATCCTTTGCCCATCCTCATTTATGTCCTCTTTGCAGCTGGTATAGGAAGAGACCCTTTTGTCTTCTCATGTTTGCCAAAGTTCATGAGCCTCAGAGCTCTGTGTTAGGAATAAAAATGGATGAGAGCGCTGGGTATCTCTTAGGTAATACCTTTCTACTCCTATGGCCCTTAATGTTGAAAGAATTAAACACTGGGAGGCAAGGCATTTGCTCATTGTTCAAAGTAGGTTTCAGTCAATATTTAGCTTCAAACACTTGATTTTTTTTCAGGGCAACGTTTCTAGGAAAAAAAGAAAGGAATATGGGTTTCTCCTTGTGTTGTTTCACAGCTGCCCCCAGTCATGCCCAACCATGAAAAATTTCTTAGTGACTTCATCTTGTTGTTTCTGTAGGGTGGCAGAGATCCATATAATGGTTGGAAAGAAAGATGGTTTTTATTTCAGAGAGATATAGTTTTATTACCACAAAGGAAGAGCTGCAACTGAATTCATTGGAGTCCATGACATTTTCCCACCCTTGACTATACTCTTGGTGCACCAAGAGTGCCCCTTTTAGGAAACATCTACAGTGCCCATTCTAAAACACTGAATTGTTGACTAATTCTAGCAGTTTGTTCAAAAAGGCAGACAGGTTGTCTATTATTTCACTGCGATGGAGCAGCCCCACTTTCTGCAGCCTTAATTAACAGTAATATAAGATACAGAAGCAATAACACAAGTGCATCACCAGTAGAGACAGTGCCATGCTCTGGCTTTCCAACCCAACTGCTTTTTCTGCTCATCCTTCCCGACGCTAATTCCCCAAATTAACTTTGCAATGAGCATTTACCACTCTGGTAATATGGCTGCCTCTGAACTCCCAATTATCAGAAGGCGTGGCCAAAACATTTCCTGAATCATCGCTTGGTCTCTGCGCTAAGGATGCGTGAAAGGATTTTGGAAGGTCAGACACTTTCTGTGTAAACAACACTGAATGTCCTAAAATATGCTGTCTCCACTGTGAATTCCAAAACTTTTATTCAGCACTTGGGTTAGCAAAATTTACTTGCTTAGAGGCATGTGAAAGACAAAGGCAAAGTGGGTTAGGACATGGCCAGACCTAATTCAATTTTGTATTTAAGTTATTATCCTCAGGAAATTTTTACTTAGTACTACTAATTTTAAAATTAATTTCTTAGGAAAGTGATGGGGGAAAAAGTAATTTATATGTAACTGAAGAACTACTGTGGCACTGGGATAGAGCACAGTGCAAAGATGTCTGAACAACTTGTTTGGTGCTTGTAAATAGACTGATTCCTAACTCATGCTTCTGTTTAAATGGGCTATTCCACAGGTCATATTTCTCATTTTCTGCAGCCAACCTGTCACCTGGTTAATATTGCAAAGATTTACACTACATTCACAAATGCCGGTTTAAAGTGTCAAGGCTCCTTTAAAATAAAAATAAAGTTAACCTGGGCAAAATGAATAATACATATTTTATAGCCAAAAAGTGGATTTCTTTTAAGTTTAGAAGAACTGTTAGTTCCTGCAGCCTGTGATTGCAGCAATATTTTTTCCTAAGGAACAGAAAACATTTATACCTTGATATCCAATTCCTTAAGGTATACCTATACTTATAAATTTTAGTATATTTCTTCTCCATTCATTGTGTACTCTGGCAGAATTTGGGAACTATGTAAATTTTTACTTTATAGCTGCTGAAACACAAGCAAACAACATCATCCCTAACACCTCCTGTGAAACAACAGTCCTTGGTTTTTCTCCAAAATTAAACAAAAATAAAACACTTATAAATTGGTGCCCCAAATTCTGATAGAATTTCTTTCCACAAGACAACAGTGCCTCACTGCTGTGCTTTCTAATGACCATGCTGGTTTACAAACATTGTCACACATGACAATACTTGTAGGCTGAAGATCCTGTAATGTAACGTAAAATTCATTTTCAGATTTTAATTAACAAGAAAAGATTGTAGAAACGGTAAAGATGACTGCAAATTGCAGTCTACAGATTGCAGTTCAGTTATTTTCAGCTGATGGAAGATAGGTAGAAGCTCTTATCAAAACAGGTCATACCATGCCACTCATGGACTGAAATTGAAATTTTCAGTGATTTGGAAGATACGCAATCCTGTTGTTCTGGCATAACATGACTATGATTCACTGCCTCAAAAGCAATCACAGATCAGCAACTCCTTTCTGCCCCTAGCCACTCTATCCCATGTCAGAGTGAAGGTCACAACAATGCTCAGCAGCCTGGTGAATGCCTGGGGATTTTGTGGCTTGTCTTTGTCAGGAGTATGTGAACACAAGTTTGTCATCTAGTTGGCAAGTGCACATCCATGCTATTATAGGGTAAAAGTAGTTAGGGAAAGCTGTGTCATGGAGCATAAGAATGCACCCCCTCTCTTTGTCCAAATATACTTGCATTTCTAGACTGAAGGTCCCATTGGCAGAGTGAATTTAGAGGGCATCTGGACAAAGCAGACTCAGGTGAGGAAATTTTATTTAATTTGTTGCCAAAACTAATAACTTACAGTTGAAAGTAAATAAGAATTTGAGGACTTACAAACAAATAGGTAGATCCATTTAACAGTCTCTGCTGACCTTTGTGAGGCAATGGGCAGCACTGGAGGTGGAGAAGCAAAGAGTAATGCTCTTCTGCTGCCCTTTGTCACCCACTTATTTTCCTGCCAGGTTGTTTCTGAGTGCCCCTGTTCCAGGGTGGGTCCCTTATGGGTAGACCTGGTTAACTTCTGCCTTTCACAAAGAGGAGGACTTCAGAGGGAAGAGGGTAAATAAAGAAGCTGTGAAGAAACTCTTTTGGAAGGAGAATATGTCTCCCAGACTGTGAGATCTGTATCAGCAATGACAAACCAAAATCAAAGGCCAGAGTGACTTCATGAAACCATGCCATGGAGGGACACTTAGGGAGGATGAGGAGAAGACTGGTATGAAAGAACTGTGTCACCCAGACATTTTATAAGTTTCTTGGTTGCAAACTTGCTGAGTTTTTTCTTCCATGAGAAAGTTTCTTTTCTCTGCATATTTCAAATCCCTGTGTGTTTCAAGGACAAAATGCATTCCTTTCCCTGTCTCCTGATATGGGAGATGTGGTTTTCTTTTCTCAACCTATGATATAAAGAATTGCTATCTCTCCGACTTCGTAAACATTTTCTGTCGTTCTTGGTCTTTGGGGTATGGAGCTGGAAGAAGCATGATGTAGCTCTGTACTTGAGCAGAAATAGCCCAAATCCTTCTGAACTATGGAGTCATTTTAATAAATATAAGCCTTCTGATACTGGAGTCAAGAGTCTTTATTTACCCCAACGGGACTCCAACAGCAATCATTTGTGACCCCTGAGACGTGGGGTAACAGAATTGAGAAGGGAAAAGTATAGAGCAATTCTGGCTTCTTTTTGGCCTATTCTGGCTTCTTTTTTTGGCAGAACATACATCCATGCACATCCTTTGGTATAAGTATTTAAAGTTTTTCCTTTGATGGCTTTGAAGTAAATGCTAATATGTACACTTGTACACCCTCATGAATGTCAACATGCTCTAGGAACCATATTTTTATGTTTATTGCTACCATGCGAAGTAAGAGTCATGCAAAAGATATAAAAGAAGAAAGCTCTAATATAAAAAAGCCAAAAGCATAAGAGAAGAGGTAAGAATAACCAACTACCAACTCTGAATGGAGGGAAGTTCCAGAGAAGCTGACTACAGAAGCAGAAGAAAGGGAAGCAGAAAGGGAATCCCATTTTATCCCCCAAATGCTCTGCAAAAATGTTAGAGGAAGGAGGCAGAGAGGCCTCCCATCAATAAACACAATAAACACAACATCCATGTTCTCTGCGATGCCATCTGTTTCTACATTTTGCAGTGCATTGCTGCATACAGCTGCTGCCACCAAATGCCCAGCTAATTTTAGGGTGCTTATCTCTGTCTGAGCTTGGGTAAGTAGTCTCTCCTTCATTTGTAGGAGATGACACATGAGCTCTCCCACCTGCTGAAGATTTCCTGACAATGTCCCTTGGGAGACCATAAAGGCAGCTATGCATTTGTGGGATGGGAAAGAAGGGTTATACAATTAATCAGAAATTGCAAAGTTGTCAGCAGCATAGGCTGTAGTAAGCAGTTTGTTTTCAGCACAGGGAGGGGATGACTTACAAAATAAATTAAAAACCCCCATCTCTTTGACTGGAAGGGTGCAGCAAATTAATCAATGTTTGTGTAAAGAAGCAAAGGAGGATAAAACAAAGCTCATGAACAATGCAAAATAGCATAGTTACAGGAAAAAAGAATTACCTGTCTTAGGAATACAGACTGTGCCAATCTCTGGACAATGGAGCCACTCTATTGTGGGGGCTGTTGGGTGGAGGAACTTGCTGCTGAAACAACAAGAAGTTGCATCCTGGGAGCATCCTGGGGGCATCCTGGGAGATCTGTATGTGTAGGACTTCTGCTTGTTTTCTTGCTTATTCTTAGGTGTAGCAGTGTGCTTTTGGGGTTTTTTCTGAACCCTAGATTTTTCCCTGGGTTTCACTGTATCAATTTCTTCCCCACCCCCCTCCTAGAAACCATCTCAATACACAGGGCCTGTCTGGGTATTGTTCTCCCTTATCCGGAGACATTCCAGAGGAATGTCACGTAAGTGGCCTCTTTCAAAGGATGCTCCTCTANCAGCTGCTGGCTGGCAGTGGCTCCTCTGGGGACGAGGCCCTCAGCTGGAGCTGCAGGACGCAGCCAAGATCCCAGGGCAGCACGGCAAGCTCCATCTGAACGTATTGGGGAAATTACAATACTTAGGCATTTGTAGGCATGGAAGAGGAAGAGGAATAGCCTACCCATAGATTTAATGGGACTGTTATCTTAGATGGATGGCTGGGTGGAGAATGCCCTGAACTGTACTGGGGAACAGTTGAAGGAAGGATAAATTAAATGGGAATTCAGCCATGATTTGGGGTGTGGATGAGTACCGTTGTTTCTCCATATTTGAACCTTTGGGTTGAAAAAGGCCTGAGAAAGAGACATTTAAATCCAAGAGAAAATGTTAGTACTCAAGGAATTTGAATGGAAGCAAATTGACAGCAAAATACTGAACTGCAGGAAGATTTTGGAGCTCCAGGTGGCAGAAAAAATATGAAGAAGCCTTCGCCATAGTCTCCTTGATGAAAACCATGTGTTGATGGAAGCTGAGATTCAGATAAAATAAACAAGTCTATCTTACAAAAGTAAAGGAATGCCACTAAGAATTTCTCATAATGTAAACTGAGAGTGCACATTCACCTTGAATACTGCTTACAATTCTGGGCACAGCATTTCAAAAAGGGTAAAGCAAATGGATCCAGAGAAGGACAAGAAAAAACGTACCAGAGGAATAGCAAGATGTCTCCTGTGTGCATGGTGATTATAAAGGTGAATGCCTTAGAAAGGAGCAAATAAATTGTGACATAGAATAAATATATCCAGTACTGCCTAGAACAAAGAAGGTTAGACAGAGGCACCTGTTTGCTTTCATACTAGAAAAAAAAATACAAAAACACCATAAATTATAAGGAAACCAATTTAAAACTGTTAAAAGGATAGCTCTGGAAGCATAAATAGCATGCAGCTATGTATACACTGCAGTAAAACATGACTGAGAAGAAGGGATCAGTAGGATTCCAAAGAGCCCTTAAGACCAGATCTCCAGTGGTATTCAGGTGACTAACTCCTACTGAAGCACATGGAGTAACTTCAGTTAGCTCTGAGCTCAGTTTTGGGAAGTTCTGAGTTCTGAGCTGGCTGTGATCCAGTGAGAACCACGCTTTGCTCTCAGCAGGTAAATATTGTCCCTGAAGAGTGCAGTAGAAATTATACCCCTGAGGTTAAGCACACACTTATGTTATTTGCTGGACCTGCATGAGCATGTTGAGTACAGAGCTTTCCATAAATAAAGTGCCCACAATTATTTATCCTAGGAGGAAAAAATTGCTTCACTGAGGAACAAACACCCAGTGATCTGTATACATTTAACTGTAACAATAGAACTCATAAAATAATGTACAAGAGCTGACTGAAATATGAGGAAGAATTGAGCACCAACTGGAAATACATGCTGGTTGTTTATTTCACTGGCAAGAAAGATGTTACATAAAATAAAAAAATTCCTTAACTTAAAGCTGCATTTCACTGTCTGACACTCTATTTTGGAAGAAATTAATAGTCTCTTGTCAGTATGCCTTAGTGAAAAAAAACAAAAGAGGATTTTAAAAAAATATTCCTCCACACCTAGATTATTTAAAGAGTCAAATACATGAATCAAATATAGTAATAGTTTAGAGGGTTTGAAGTACTAGTTCATTGTTGCTGAGAGCTGTTGGGATTAGTTATGTGGTATGTGTTCCTTGGTGGCAAAATGAGCTGCCCTTCCTCCACCACCCTTCAGCCCTTTGTGCCTGCTCCCACACTCATTGAGATGTGCCAGCACAACTGCTTGTGGGATCATTTCATGGACCAGATTAGGGAGATCTGTACTGAAAAGCAAGCAAACAAACAAAAAACAAGAACAAAAGCCTTTTTTTCTTGGTGTTTTTATTTTTGCCCTGGATTGTATCAAGGGTCTGAGACACAGAGTGTTCGACAAACAATTGCATTGCCTCTGTCAAGGAGACAGCAAACTGCAGCAGAGGGGCAGCAGTTGGGTCAGGGCAGTGCTGAGGAACTTCCCAAGGCAGTTTTGTTAGCAAAAATAATATTTAATTGCCCCAAAAATCTCTCTCTAGACTCAATTACCTCAGAATTTAATTCCAAAATGGGTATTCATCCCATCTCTCTGTAATTTTACTTTTATACATACATACATATGCATAGAAATCTATATTAAAATATTATATATGTGTGCATGTGCTCTCTAAATTTCGAAAATACTCACTAAGCTGTGAGATTTGTTTTCCTTGAGGCAAAAAACAAACAAACAAACAAACAAGGAACAAAACCACACAGGCAAACTATGTGTTTAGAGACAGAGCTAAAAATGCCTGGGAAAACACAGTGCAATGTTTGTAAAGACCTATACAATAGAGTCCTAGCTGCCTGCCACACAAACATTCCTCTCTTGTGAATGGGTGCTGAACTATGGAGCAGCAGACCATAAGCGTGGGCAGAGCAGCAGATGGCAGGTCACTCCATTAATATGGAGAATTCCAGTGATTCCAAACATTTTGCTGTGCTTTTACCCCCATGATGTGAAACTGTATGACAATGGAGTGAAGTTCCAAGGGCTCTGTTTTAGGAATGTGGAAATAGACCTAATTGGATATTACTCATTTACTGCCAGCTCCTATTTACTGTAACTAAACCACCCATTCCTCCCTGCTCACTGAAGTGTGTTTCGTGTCTGTCAGCAAGGTACTTTGTAGAGCTTATGCGTGCTGAGATGCAGAATCAGTCTGTGTGCAGACATTTTCCCTGTCCCCAGGATAAATGGCAAAACAACATGCCCAAGAAAATGAAACAACTGATGGATCTAGAAAGACGACTTTGGTCTCCAGGCTTCAAGACAACATACTGTGTGCTGGCCTGTGCCTGTCACTGGAAGGCCTCATGACTAAAGTTTTCCCAAGACACTATGAGGATTGCATCCTCCTTTAAACTATTAGATGACCTGCATTTTAATGTGGTTACCCTTAACCACATTAAGTGCTTTTCCACATTCTAAATCTTCTTAATATTTTGTTACCTGGGGAGTTTATTAGCATTCACCTGTCTGAAAATGACTGGGGAACAGAAATGCAAATTACTCCCAGATAATGCAAATACGTGGCATTTTGCAAATGAACCTTGAAAAGCTTATGCACATGTTGGAGCATATTCCTGGTGCAGCTTCTGTCCTCAATTAAGCTGGTGATGACCATAATATATTATATTGTATGTCAGAGGTTAATTGTTCTCACCTTTTTTTGTCTTTATCTCACCACCTTCTCCTTTCTTCTCTCCTGACCAGTGACAACAGCAGTTGGAAGCAGCTGTCTTAGTTTGCTGTATTGTGTCAGATGTGTTAAATGCAGGGCTGCTGAAGGTGCAGTTCACATCACTCCAGGGGAATAAGTTGAATTCCTGGGGCTTGAGTTTGGGTGCTGTACTTCTGCTTTTTCTTACTTCTCCAGCAAAGTAAAAGCAGACTTGGAGGGGCATTCTCTGAGCTTTATGATGTAGGAGCTGTCCCCAGGTTTTCTGCCTTCAGATTGTCTTTTGTCCTGCCCTCACTTCTCTGAATTAAAATCATGTTTGTTCAGTGCTTCAAATATGATAGGTATTCCACAGTGAAGGGAATGAGCAGCTCTTCCCTGGAAAGACTTCAGAAAAAAAGATAGGTACCAAGCCCCCAATGAAGGGCTGATCTTCAGATATAATCCTGCACTGGAACATACCATTTTTATCTGCCAATATAATTTATTTCCAGGCACAGCTCTAACTGTCCACTGTTAAATAAACTCATTGTATTCTGCATTGTACAGCAGAAATGGGATATTGGAAATAATGTATATAAATACCACTTTGCAATATTTCATTTCTGCTTCTCAAACAAGACCATCCTCAACAAACTCTTGAAACCTTTCCAAACAGGAAATATTATAATATAATAATATTATTAAATGGACCCAAATCTTCCAGGTTGATATAATGAATACATCATGAATGTCCCCATATGCAGACCCTTAAAATATTTTGATTTTACATATACTCTTCATAGAAAATTATATAAAGGAAAAAAATTATTTGAATGTCAGTCATTGCTGTCATTTAAAAATTTAATAACATGTGCAGAAGCAAGAACTTTTGCAGATAATTAATGAAGGGGAGAAATCTTCAATTCTACTCTTTTTCACAAAACATCTCTGGCTCCTCAGTAGCATACCTTAAGGGAGACCTACAAATCCCTTCAAATAATAAGTATATATTAAAATTTGTAACTCCCTTGGTTACTCAAAAGGACAATAATGAATATATTGCATTATGTGCTATTCCAATCAGCCATCTGACCCTATTTTCATGGACATGAATAGTTTCTTTCATGTGTCTGTTCCACAGGATCTGTCAACTCTCTTCCTGATGTGTGTCACATCTCTGTCACTACTTTCCTCCCAAGTGATCTAGTCAATTAGCAAAATTAGATTAAGCCATGAGCAAATATATCTAAACTGTTTTTTAGCTTTCTTTTCAAGGTGATGCTTCTTACCAGAGTTTATAAGAGAACTCCAAAATCTGTACCTTTTTCCCCCTAGTTGCTTTGTAAATCTAATAAAAGATAAATGTTTTTGCAACCCTAAGTCTTAACAAAATGCTGGAGAAAAGAGTCAGTCTTAACACATTCTGAAGATTGTCAGTGTGGAGATGTAGGAAACAGGGAGCAAAAGGGTTTATTTTTTTTTTCTTTCAGGTTATGGTGATGTGGAATATTTGATGGTGCATCAGCATCAAGAAAATACCATGTTTGGCTTTTTCATATGAATAGGAAGGTGACTTCTTCTGCCTGCTGATTTGTCATCTTTGCTGGTACTGACAGGTGCATTGATCCTCATACTTATCTCTCCATTGGCACAAGAAATTCATTTAAAGGCTATTACAAATGCCTGTTAACCAGAAAGAGGTTTTGGTAACTAAATATTGCCTATGCTGAAATGTAGAGTAGGAAAGAAAATATTTTCAAGTGTATTTTCTACCTCCTTTGCTGTTTTGTAGATAAGGCTTCTGTGATTTAAAATTTAGAGCTCCAAGTGATGAATAAGATCATTGTGGTTTTGAAAGACATTTTTAGACCTTTTGACTTCACTAGGCTTTGCGTTCTTATTTGGTGATAATTTAAGAAATAACCCCCCATATTTTAGATACATACATGTATGATCTAATATGGTAACTGCCACTGTTTCTTATTCTGTCATCTGAAAAATCAGAATAATCTGAGGAAAATATAGGGGTATTTTTTACACCACAGAAATAACTTCCAGTGCTTCTTAGATCTCCTTACTAGTATGTGCAATATGGGATGATATTTCATTATTAAAAAGGTCACAGAACACTGCTTTTAAGTGAAAGACCTTCCTTGAAAATAGATTAGGCATATTTCACTACAACGAGTTTCTAAAGAATCTCTTTAAGGAGTGATGAAAACAATCTTTACTCTTGCCCAATCCGTGAAGGAAATTGCTTTTGGAAAGAGAATGGTAGCCCGGGAAAGGGAGGAAGAGGGAAAAATCCCACTATGCAAACAACCTAACATCATGATCTCTTTCTTTGTTCTCATTGTACATTTGCCCATACACTCTGAAAGTAATGTGCCTGGTGGACTTTCCTGGCTTTGCCTCCACTGAATATCACATCAAGCACCCCAGCCCAGCAGCGGTTCCGCAGCCTGTCTGATATTCCCTTTGTGCGTCAGGCCGAGGTAGATTTTGTTTCATGCATCATTCATAAACTCACTGCTGAGATTCTACAAGTTGCTACATCTCCCATTCCTATTTCAGAGGCTTAAAACAGAAAGAGATGACTGTACTTCTGTGGAAAATGGTCACATGTGCCACATCATAAGATGTTGCTGATATCAAGGATGACACTTATTTTGAATACATGGTAAAAAAAAGTCTCTCTTTACTGTTGCACCCATGTCTTAAAAGTTTCCTTGAGTCTTATTGTGTGCTGTGTTGCAGTATTATTTCACATGCTGACAGAGGAGACACCTGTATTCCCAGCACAAAGAACAGGATAAATAGAAACCTCTGCTTTATGTGGAAAGCTGCTGCTTGAGAAGGTTGGCAAATCACTTAGTCATCCAGTCAATCATAACCTTTTCTCTTACCCAACTATGTCACAGTAAGGCCATCTTCCCTTGAATTCAGCCTATTCTCTGCACCTATTTGGCTTCTTTCCTCTCTTTTCTTCTTTTTATGTCTCCACAGTGTGTGGTAGATCCTTTTCTCCTGTTTTCTCCATTATCTGGAACAGCCGTCAACCATTATGTGACTGATTGAGTTGGGCTCATTTCATATTTGGTGTCACTGGACATCTATTGTCACTGGCCTATGCCTCCTTTCTCAGCTAGAAAAAAAGCTAAGGAAAAAAAAAACAAACCAAAAGCACCACAATACTACCACCACCAATAATAATAAAAGCAATAGAACTTTCATTCCTGAGCTTCTTTACAATACCAGTATGAAAGCCTCTAAAAACCCAAGAGGCTGCAGCAATCACCCTTACTTCTACCTAGACCAGGTATAGGATCCACTTTAACAAAGAATATCTGTATTTGGGCTGATAAATGTAGCCCACAGAGACATGTTCTCAGATGTTTTTTGGTAATGGCATATATAATCCATCACAGTGAATTTTGAAGCGGGGCCTCAGGAAAGGTGATGAATCCCTGGACTGAATTAATTTATAGCAAGGCAAATGTGTACTCCTGTCTGTAGCCCAGAAACTGTTCCCTACAGATGGCTAGTCACATCTTTCACTGTGTTTTCCCCTGATTAGGCAGGAGCACAGGAAGTCCCTGGTGGGGATCCCATTCAATCAAGTGAAACAGAACAGGAATTTGATGGTACCCAGGAGAAAAAGCCCATGTTCACATTTCTGACTTCCCATTCCTCAAAGTTCCCCAAGGATGAGAGGACATCAGCTTTGATCTTGCAGTGGGCTTTTCTACTCTCCCTATGAACCCGCCCTCATCTTAGACACATGATTGCTCTTGTTTATCAACCACAATTTCTGCAAAAATATTAACAGGACCAGAGCTAAACCCTGAAACATGGCTTGCTTTTCATACCACTCTTCGAATATTTTTTTCATAATATCTTCCTCTGCTGACCTATAGAACTTGAAATAAATGCACTTTTCAATACACTAAATCGCAGAATAATATACAACTACAAGAAGGATTGGAAGGAAGATCTGGGGAGCTACACTCTGATCTCAGTGCTGGCAAAAGGTCATGGAGCAGATCATCTTGAGTGACACCATGCAGCACACATAGAACAATCAGTGGGTCAGGCCCCTTGGTGTGAGTTTATGAGAGGCAGGTCTTGCTTGACCCACTGTGCCTCCTTCTATGAGGCCACTTAGTGAATGAAGGAAAAGCTGTGGATGGTGTCTGTCTGGATTTTAATAAAGCCTTTGACAACATTTTCAACAACATTGTCCTGGAGAAACTGGCTGCTCATGGATTTTATGAGCGGTCTTTGCTGGGTATAAAACTGTTTGGATGGCCAGGCCCAGAGAGGTGATGAATGGAATTACATCCAGTTGGCAGCCAGTCATTGGTGGTGTTCCCCAGGGCTCACCTGGGACCAGTCTTGTTTAATATTGTTATCAATGATCTGGCCAAGAGGATCAAGTGTACCTGCAATCAGTTTGTAGATGACACTGAGCTGGACAGGAGGGCTGATCTGCTGGGGAGTAGGAAGGATCTACAGAGGGATCTGAACAGGATGGATCCATGGCCTGAGGTTCAACAAGGTCCTGCCCTGGGGTCACAATGACCCCATGCAGCTGGTGGATGCTGGGGGCAGTGTCTGGAAAGCTGCTTGGTGAAAAAGGAGTTCAGGGGGAGGGTCAGGGGAAATCTTATTGCTCTCTACAGCTAGCTGAAAGGAATTTCTGAGGTAGGGGTTCCTCTGCTCCTGGGGAACAAGCAATAGGACAAGAAAAATGGCCTCAAGTTGCACCAGGGGAGGTTTAGGTTAAATATTAGGAAAAATTCCTTCACCAAAAATGTTATCAAGCATTGGAACAGGCTGCCCGGGGAAGTGGCTGAGTCACCATCCCTGGTGGTATTTAAAAGGTGTGTACTGTGTCACCTGGGGACATGGTTTCATGGTGGACCAGGCAGCAGTAGGTTAAAAGTTGGATTTCATGATGGTAAAAGTCTTTTCCAAACTAAACAATTCTATGATTCTATGATAATACACGGTTCACCCCAAAAGTCAGCAGAAGAGTATTGGTGTCTAGTGTAGTATAACTAAAGGTGTCTTCTGAAATAAACCAAAATTATGAATGTGTCATGGACGACAAGTTCAGAAAGATGCCTTGCTCCTCTCTTGTTCTTCACTGAGATGGAGGTGGCAGTTTCTTCCTGTTGGGGAGCAAATAAGGACAAAAGTAGCAATAAAACCAGTATTAGTTTTGTGCTACCCTGACCTTTCTGCACTTTTTGCTTAGTGACCACTCAAGGAATTTAAAATCAACATGTTCACCCCACTGATGTCAGTTACCAAGAAACCTAGCCAGACATTCAAGAGCACAATTGCATAGGCTTTCCCTTTTTTCCCTAGCACACTTTTATCTCAGGTCTGTTTGGGGAAGGAATAGCAATGTAACAGCTGAACCTTCAGGCAGGTTTTCAAGTCAGGTTGAGGAATGCCATGACTGAATAGTATTTATACAGTGCTGAAGATTATGTTTTGAAAAGCTTTTAAAGTATTTTTCTAATTAGTCTTCTGCTAAATTCTTGGATAGATGAGATATTACTTGGATACTGGCTGTCTGTACTATTGGGTAGCTTCTGAATTTAATTCTGGTTTCTTTATATGCAAAATCCCTCTTAAATTATGGATAAATTCATGGTTTTTTGACAAAACTTACAAAAATAAAATAGGATGGGGGCATGCATGGGGGATGTGTCATTGTGACAGATACCATGTTTCCCAACATGGAGCAGAACTTGCTGTGTTTTAGTTTGTGTACAACATGCTTTTCATTGCTGTGACAATGAGCCAAGGATGACAAAACTGCTGGTATTCAGCGCTAAGGAATTCATATCTATCATTTGGAGACATCTCCATTCATTTTATATTAAAGGTGTGAGGATGATACATTCTGCTATCACATAGGTCTTCCATTCCAAGTGCCTGTGCAATGCCTTTAAAGGTTTGTGTGAAGTCTGTGCTTTGCTCTAACTGGTTGCCTCATTCCTCAGTGTTCCTCCACATGCTGCAAAATGAAGACATTTAGCCCTTGGCCCTAGGAATTAACAGCAGCCTTTCACTCAGCTGACATTTAATTTCTGTGCAAGTCTTTTTCTGTGGGTCTTTGGACCACATTGTGTGCTGGCATTACCCCTTGTGGAACAATTTGCATAACACAAAGTATCAGGAAGTGTCATTTTGATTTCGTCTGCTCCTGTTGAAGTGTAAACAGCCACTCAAGATGTAAGGCAGGGGTATTCTCTGTTCCTTCCTTGCCTTGATTCAGAACCTCAATGGCTCTTCAGGCAGACAGGTCAACATTATCCATGAGGAAAATGGAAGGGCAAGAAACACTACAAATCCCTCCTTAAAGCTTGTGTGGTATGTGAGGCAACTGGAGTTTTTCACAAAGGAGTAATTAAAACAAAGCACATACTTGGTGCAAGTAAAATTACTGTATTAGAACTTTAGCCCAACCTATTCTCTCTATAGTATTAGTTACTATAATTTGCCACATCCAAAAAAGTAACTGTTGGTGAGGTTTTGGTGCAAAACTCATTTTCTTTGTGAAAGGACTGTGTATATTCAATTAATTTTAGGTCTGCTCCTGTTAGTTGTCATGGGAGTATGATAAACCCTTTTAAATTTTGTAAAGGACAAGGAGAGAAAGGAATTACTGGGAAGGACTCAGTTTCTGTCATCATAGCTCCATTGACTTGCTTTCTCTGGTAGCTATGCTGCATCAGCTCCTTGCCAAAGAGCCTGTTTTCCCTTCATTACAATTTTCTAAATCTGCTCCTTGCCTCCTGAACTGTCTGGCATTTTATCTGGAGGACATTTCAGTTCAAGGAAAGGGACAAGACTATAGCGATTTCTCTCCCTGAAGAAATTTAACCTTTGTGCTGGATTGACATGTCTGTGCACTTAAAGCCATTTTATACCTAAGTCATGTACAAGTCAAATCCCTCAAGCCCCAGTATTTCAATCTTGAGGGAAGGGGGGAAATTTGCATCTAATTTTGAGGGGCTGGTGAGAGGAACTGTGCCAAGAAAGATGCCAATTATGAACAGGACAAGCTGGTTTTCACCTGCTTGTTGAGTTATATGCATAAGCAAATCCTTAGCTGCTGTAAATTAGTGTAATTCCACTCAAATTCAAAGACTCTCCATGTTCATTATCTGGATCTTTATTTTCAGGTACTGTGTGTGCTACACAATTTCCTGTGCGAGGTAATTTGCATTCAGGCATGCTCCAGCTGCATGATTCCATAATGTTTATATGCCTGTCATTATAAAATGCTGAGTGAACAATAACAGGGTCTAAACAGGAGCATATGAAGAGCAGAAAATACTTGGGATGAAGTGCGTGCCTCGCACAACTATTCAATGTGTTAGCTGCTTTATTATTATTTTCCATTATTTCTTAGCTAGACATAGGCAGACAGTCTGCTGTAGTGGAAAAAAAAATAGTCTGTCCAACAATTAGAACAAATTTTAAAACTAAAGCTATGGCACAGCTGCTTTTTTTTTTTCCCCCGCTGCAAGAGCCGAGAGAAAAATGCACTTTGAGGCTAAGCTTTTCAGTGTAGAGAAAGAAAGGAGAAAAAAAAAAGAGAAAAGCTAAGAACAATACAGGAAAACTTCAGTGTGTGCAAGGAGGTTAACCCTGAAGGAAAAAGATATTCACTGCAGAGCACAAAACATCTCCTTGCTACCTGGTCTCTCTATTTTACTCTAAAAAGTAGAAAAACTGATGAGAGGGGAACTGGGAGTCAACAGTGCAGCAGTCAGAAGGACCAAGTGAAAGTAACCCTTGAGATGAGAGCAGGAAAGAAACAATGGAAGAGAGAAGCAGCACTAGGAAAGCTTCTGTTCCTTTATGCAGTCGTTTGCAGTCTCCCTTTCTTCCAGGGTCTGAGGCATGCTGAATTCTGGCTGTCAAAGCAGCCCAACAAAAACCTTCCAGAGACATCAGATGATCTATCCTGCTGGTCACTGGTCTTCAGTGGGATTTTGTGATGCTGTCATTTGAAAGCCACTGCCAATGACACATAATGAGTTAACAAGAGTCATCATTGATAGCTCCAAGTATTTTTAACATCTGGGTTATGAAGTTTACAAGAGAAAAGCATTAACCATTCAAGCACTGTCACAATGTCTTTCATCCTTCAGCAAAATGTTTAGACTTCTGATTCAGCTGTGTGCAGTGCAGTCCCCAATACAAGTAAAGTTGAATTTCAGACATAAAACATTAGGCAGCTCACAATCACACTTTGCTAAAAAGTGTTAACCTTGAAAAATAAATCAGTCCTTTGGAGTGTTGGATACTCAAGCACAGAAGATGCTGGGTATCTGAAGAGCTCTCTTGCTCCTTACTGTCTTAATTTCAACACTTCTGCCCTCCAAAGGAGTGAGCAGAAACAGTCTCTACCATCGAGTTAACCAGTTACAAAGCTCAAATAGCCAAGAGAACATTGGTTAAGAACAGCCTCCGTTTTGGGACAGGACATTTAATGGATACCTACAGACAAATATAGCAAAACAAAACCAGATTACTAAATTAAAATACATGTAGTTCTGCAAGAAAATAGACATGAAAGAAATTTGAAATGGTTGAGCATCATTGAATTCCAAGTCTGAATTATTACCACTGAGAACAAACCCAAGAAAATTCAAGGAAGCAAAATATTTTAAAGAACGAGAACACAGATATTTTAAATACACATTTAAGGCCCAGTTCCACCTGACCCCAGGGAGCTTTTCTTCAAGCAAAGTGGGTGGACCAGAGTCAACCAAATAGACATTAAACATTAATAGACATTACATGTTCTTGACAGACCAAGAAGGATTTCAGAATGGGGAGATGAACAAAATGCACCCAAATAAATGGATTATACAGTATAGGAGTATAGCAGGTCTGCATCTGAGCTCAGAGATGTTTTGTTCAGGCTTGGTTCAAGCTAGTACTAGAACCATATGCAATATTTCTGCATCTGGACCAATAATTTTCCTCTCTGAAGGACAGAAAGTGGAAACAAAATTCTCTTCAGTGAAAGAAATGTAGCTAAGTCCCAGCTGGGATACACTTCAGTCTTCCTTCATTTTTAGCACTTAAATGTCTCTTGAGATTGTCACAGTTTGACCAAAACCACTACAGAGATCAAGAGATCAGGACAATTTTTATCTGTGTTGGGTTTGAATGGCCAGTTGTTGGTAGTGGGAGGGCTATAAGGGGGTTTCTCTAAGAGGCTGCTGGGAATTTCCCCATGCCCAACAGAGCTGATGTAAGCCAACTCCAACATAAAGCCACTGCTGGCTGAGCTCTCATCAGAGACCCTGGTAGTGATTCTTGGTGTTTTAAGATTGGGTTTTACCTCTCATTATTCTCCCCTGCTTTGATTGGTAGTAAATTCACTTAATTTTTCCAAGCTGAATCTCTCTTGCCAGTGATGGTAATTGGTGAGTGATCTCTCCCTGTCCTTATCTGGAGCTATGAGCCTCTAATTTTCTCTTCCTCTCCCAGCTGAGGAGGGGAGTGATAGAGTGGCCTTGGTGGGCATCTGGCATCCAGCCAGGGTCAACCAATCACATTATCTAAAATGGGGGCTTTCACAATTAGATGATTCTACTCCAGTCATTTTATTTTTAAAGACATGAGAATTGACCAGAAAAACTAGAAAACTCAATCCAAATGATCCAAGCATGCTTTATGTTGTAAAGGGGGAAATAATGTTTGAAACCCTAAACTCACAACTACCCTAATTTCTAATGAACCAACCAAAAACCCAAGACCTTCCAGATGTTCCAAGAGTCTGGGATTCAGATTCCATATATCAAGCCACTTTTAAAAATAAATATGAAATGTGATACAGATTTAGACAATTTAATCCACTGACTTGCACTCATATCCTGTATAGACAAATTGTTTTGCTATTCCCATCAGTAATGACTTTTGTAATTGGATATGCTGTGAAATTCAGCTCTTCTTCATAGCTCCATCTATCACCAGTTTTTCTGTTCTCTTTTTGATGCCCAAATTATCTCATATTCATCTGGACTTTGTCAATGCAACGCTGTTCTTATTACTAGCCTTTGTTGTTTCCTGACTTGATTTTGAGTCAAAGTCCTTTCTTGTAAATATGTATCATTAACGTACTTGATTAACTTATTAAACATTGCAGCACAAGCTCATTATGTGTTTGTCTGATGTGATTTAACTTTCATTTGGAGTGAGTTCATTGCAACAGAAAGCCTGTGTGATGCAGAGGGAATGCAGGGTACTGCATAATGCTCTGTCCCTGTCAAGCTGTGGTTCAAATCCAGCCTCTTCAAAAGCAGCTTTAATTATCACTGTCTAACAGTTTTGGAGAAGGATTTTTTGCTTGCTGCCTCATAAAATGAGGAGTTTATATACAGACTTTGTTGCAAAAAGTGAAGAATGACAGAAAATGTGCTTTCTTCTAATATTGAATAAAGGATTTTATTCTAATAAACCGCTATTCATCTTTGTTTCTCTTGTTTCTTCTCTTTTTACTGCACTGTAGAATTTCTTCTGTGTCCTTTTTCCCACCTTCCCTGTGCTTGTCTTCTGCTTATTAACTAAAGGAACTGTAAGTCTCTTTATGCTACAGTATGACCCTGGGCAAGTCACTGTGTGAGTGTGCATCCTTTTTCCAGCTGCAGCAGCAGTGCCAGCTGCAGAGGTTACCAGCCCAACCCTGCCTCCTGGCTACCCATCCTTGCCAGAGGCAAACTACCCTGAGCTGCTTTCAGGAATGTACTTGAATCTAGATGGGGTAGCAGAGATTAACTCATCACCCTCTCAAACAGGGCCCACTTGTCTGAGCTGGAATGGGTTGGGAAGCTTTTCCATGAGAAGCTGAAGGAGCCTGGAGGAGTAGTAGATTCTGCTGTGAGAGGAGCAATTTGCAACAGCACTGGGAGAGCTGCAGCAGCTCCTTCTGTCAGCCTAGGTGGAGGTAAAAGGTGCCACGTGTCCTCATGCTCTTGGTCAGTGTGCTCTGTCTCTCCTGTCTCCAGCATGGGCTTGATGCCATTCTCTGAATTTCATGCGAGGTAGAATTCATCAGCTGTGCCAACCCCTCCAAGAACGAGGATGGAAAGCAAAAAGAAAAGCCAAAGCATGATTAAGAATTGCTATGTCAGATTCTAACAGAGTGATGGCAAGCATAGCTGCTGCATTTTAGCCGTGAAACAAAGTAAATGGTTTCCATGCTAACTCTTCATGGCAGATAAGAATTCCATCTCCCAGTGTCCCTGGAGGAAAGGCTTCATGTGTCTGTCCAGCTCGGCATGAAAAGTGCATGCCAGACCATGGGTCACAGCAACACCCTCCACCCCCAGCCCTGGACTAGAGAGGAGATAGGCCATGTTTGCCCTCTAGGCTCTTCTATTTTCTTTTCCTTGCAAGCTCAGTTGAGCTTGCATACTATATCAGGGACAAGAAGAATCACCCCCATGTCTGCCTGTTTACTGCACAAGATGTAGAGTGTTGGTCTCCTGTAACAAGAAAAATCCCCGAGGGAATAAGAGATTTCTCTACCTCCCTACCATGCTTCTCTACATGGATGTGCAGGCCAGGTCAAAGTGTGATTCTTCATGACTACCACATCTTTCTGCTGGTGCCTCATCAGCAAAGAATCCCCAGGGCTCCTGAATGCACTTGGCCATCACACTGCCCTGCAGACAGGCAACATCCGTGCACAATTCCAGGCATTCACTCATCTCCTGCCTGCACTTGTAAAATGGTTTCGTTGCAACCCAGGGATACTCTTCCAGCAGAGTAGAGCAAGCCTGTTCTATCAGGTTTCTGATATGGGAATTTGCAATTAAGTCAAAAGTGTAATCTCTCTGCAGTGTCTGTGTACTGAGAAAATCACTAGTATTCCTGGGAAAAAATCCACTCCCTCACTGTGATATTCTCAGGAAGACAGTGACAGGAAAGCTATGTCTGTGTTTGGAGGGCTGGGACACACTGTCTATATTAATTAAGAACTGAAATTTATACTCTCCAATAGACATACCTGTTTCAAGATTTACTCAGATCTGGTTCACATGATCTATAAAGAGTCTAAGAATTACTAAGGAACTATTCAGACGTTGTTTTGTCAAAAAATGAGGTGACATGGCAGAAGGTGACACCATTCCTTTGCTGTCTAAGAGATAAAATAGCTCTTATGCTCCAGGAAGAAAAACTGTCTCCTTTGGAAGAGATAGTGAGAGAATGTAGATGGCCTGTATTGTGTGGGAAATCAGTCTTGATGATTACCACTGTCTCTGCTGGCTTTAAGCTTGTCAGTCTCTGCAGCTGATAGTCTGGGGTCTGGCACAAGAGCTAAACTAGTCTTTAGGAAGTGTAGAACTGTTATTTATGATATAAACCACAGGACAACCTGACTGTGTGATGGCAGCTTTTCAATTTGCAATATGTCCTTTATAAAGAATCACACTTCCTTTTAGAACACACAGGGAAAAAAATATTCCTGTGTTCATTGAACTATTGGAGCTACATGACAACAAGGAAGAAGTCTGGAAACCATGGAAAAGAGGGCATCATAATCCATAACACTGCATAATTAATCATTTTTGCAAAAACACAATCTTAAAAGCCTTGAAGTGTTTATAAGCTTCCAGTGGCCTATTAATAAAACACAGTCAAAATGGAAATTAACTCTTTAAAATATGATAGTGGCTAAAATGAAATTTTCCCCAGAGTAATATTAGTTAGAGGGCATGCATGTCTTTGTTTCCTGCTCTTTTAGAAATAATCACTGAATAAATCTAACTTTTGATTTAAACTCCAGGTATGTACAATAGTGTATGGGATGGTAATTAGTTCTACAGAACAGGAAAAATGTTAGCGGAGGAGCCATATAATCTAAATATAAAACAGTTCCAATGGTTTAGCAGATTGGCTAAACAACACAGTTTCTGATGGCAGAAACTATCAAGAAATTTAAGTGTTTCTCAGTGCTTCATGATGTTTTTCCATAGCCTATCACAGTTTCTTTTTAAAATAAAGCCCAATTGGTTTACAACACACACTCATCATTTCACGTGCCAAAAATACCGTCTATTAGAGGAACATTAAGGTGATAAAATAATCCCACAGAAGCAAAAAAGACTAGCTGCAGATTAAACCTCTATGGTGTAATATAAAGGGCACCACAGGAAGACATTAATGTGGAACCTAATTTTGGAAACGTAATGATAATGATTATTTTCCAACAGGTAATAAGAATAATCGGCATTTATGCTGGTGTCTTGCCTCCTGTATGATCTGGATGCATTCAGTATGGCTGACGGGAAGGTACCTTTTGGGTAAATGAAGGAAGTGGAGGGAAGCAGGTCTGTGACCTGCTGTGGAGTAGGGCTGTTAGGAAGGTTTCACACAGCTGCCCTCCAGTTGCCATGAAAAGGCCAGGGGTGTTTATGTGGAGAGGTGCTGAACTTGGGGAATTGAGCTAAAACAGCACTGAGTGCCTTAGAGAAGCTCAGACTAATGTTTACATAAAGCGAGAGGAGCTGGGAGTATGGAGGTTTTTATAGTCTTTTAATTCCATTTGTGCTTGGGGAATGTTTTTAATTTCGCTTTTTTAGGTAATTTTCCAGGTTTTATTATGCTAAGTAAATACTGAAAAAAGATTATATTATTGTTTTGGTAGTCACATAATAACAGTAAAACTAATGTAAATTTAGATACAATTGTGTAAAAATGACATAAAACCTCTTATTAAGCTTCAAAGAAAGAAGCTGAAGTTGAACCAGATCAAAGGTTCATGAAGTCAATCAGATCTTACACTGTTATGCATTGGCCATAGCCTAAGTCAAAAATTGAGTTCTGAAACAAACACAGCAGATTACAAAGTGATGCTGGTCATCACTAAACCATCACACCTGAATTTTTGAGCCATATATCCCTGTACACATTAAGTTGCCTTCAGCCAGCAGTGCTGTTACAGCAGATTGCTCTGCACTCTCCTCTGCTTTGCTCTCCCACTGGACCAGCATCAGATCTTACTGGTGGATGAGGCCATAAGTGTTGATGCAGCCAGAAGGAAATAAGATTGGGAAACCAAGCTGGTTACAACCAGTTGGGAGGATTTTTTGTCCAGTTTTTTTTTTCCCTCCCCTCTGGGTTGGTTTAACCAAGGATCCATTCTCCACTCCATACCACTGGGTTGGTTTAACCAAGGATACCATTCTCTGCTCCATACCACCAGCTGACTGAGTCAGGGAAAGAAGTTGTGTTTCATTTGATGGAAGTGTTGGAATTGTGTCCGACACTGTGTGTGTCACACATGGCATTTGCTCTTCCCCTGGGAGCAAAGCTGACTGCAGGTGGCACATTCACGGTGGTGACCTAGTTAGCCAGGATCTTGACCCAGATCCAAGCTCATTTTTCTGTCTCTAGGGTGCCTGGTTTCAATATCAGGCAGGTAAAAATGGAAATTGGGTTGCTCATCTCAATGTAATCCTTCCAACAGGTCATGAGCCACTGGCCCTGAAAAGCCCAGAAAAGCATTTTCTCCTCAGGTTCTATCTACACAATCACGTATAGATGGCCACAAACTACCTTCCCCTGTGCTCTGCATTAATCAGATGTGCGCCAGAAAATGCTAGTTGCATGGTTGTGCTGAAACCAGAGCTGTACTGAGGAGAGCTTTGCAGTAAGTGCTAACACAGCCAAGTGGTGCACACTCCATCACGGGGAGCACGGGCAGAGTTGGGTCATAAATAATGACATCTGTCTGGCCTGCACATGCTCAGAGGAGGAAGGCAGGTTATGAATCAAGTTTGACAGACACCGGCACCAGCAAACCCCTCCAGTACCTGCTGACTAAAGGCTGGGCTCTAAACTGTGGAATGCCATGGGAATGGGATGGAGTTATTGCATTTGTGAGCATAAATCTTGAGTTCAGATGAGTTGTGTAAGATCATCACTGAGGGCTTGGAAACTTCTAGCTTACTCTTTGCCTTTCTCAGCTATAAAATGGCTGAACGATTTTTTGGAATTAAAAACAAAACAAACAAAAAGCACTGCTGTGCTAAAATCTGTGTTCCAGATTATAGTACAGAGCATATTTTTATGGCAGAGTTTAAACTAGAAATGTGGGTGGAATCTTAATTAACAGATTGCTATAGGACTCACATTATCAGTTGCCAATAACTATCACACTGTTTACAGTTAAATATCACCTTATAAGCCTGCATTTAGAAATATCTCTGATATTAATGGTTTTTTTTTCATAAGTGCAACAAAACCAATATACATAAGCTGCGTGGAAGTTTATTAACATGTTTACCATGATATTCTGATTCAGTGTTTCTCATTCTTTAGTTAAGGTCTGTGGAGAAAAAGGAGATAAACCCAGGGTACTTTACATACACACATTGCTATAAACAAGGAATCAGAGAGCACACAGCAAACCAAGTTCTTTAAAAAATATTGTTCCTTGATTGTCTGCACATGAAATCAGAATCACGTGTGTGGATATCAAACTGCCCAAAGATGGGGTTCTGATATTAAAAAAAATAAACATAAAAATAAAAATGGGGAGAATTCAAAGAATGACCTTGCTGAGTTTTATTCTACTGCATTGCCACATGTTTAAGAGGATGTAGTTGGGTGAAGCGATCACTGGGCATAATGGGAATATATTGGATATATTGGTTAATGAAAGCTCGTAGCACATGGGACCAACCTCATCACAGGCCTAATTGGACACAACAGCACCAATCTCAGTGGTGTTGTACCCACATATGCTGGCAGCAAATCTGGCCCCATGCCAGTAAGCAATGAGCAGAGATGTTAGAGCAAATATGAAAAAGAACAACTCCACTAATGATTTTGAACTGAGATCACTGGTGACACAGTTCAATTACAGCATTAGTTCCTGGTGTCAGAGAGGGGTTAAAATGGAATGTAATGACTCTTTAGCAGATAGATTTGGAGCAATTAGAAGTCTGAAAATGTCTCTCTGTGTAACTAAAAATATAATTGCTTTTGAATAGCTAGGCTATAGAATCTTTTTTCTTCTTTTTCTGTCTCTTTTTTTTTTTCTGCACTGAAAACTGTGATTTTTACTCCTATTACTCATCCACATGGACTTAATTGACTGAGGTTCTAAGCCCCAATCCTCTAGTGAGTACTGATGAGGTTTTAAATTACTCTGAATTGAAGCACTTTAAAATACAGGCAAGGAAGTGTGCTAAGGCAATACAACATATGGAGTGAAATGTGGGTTTAGATTATCTTGGTTTCACATCTCTGCATGGAACTCCACTAAGGCCACCTTGGAAAAAGCAGCATTGCCCACCATTAATCACTGGGTACTGTTCCTGTGCTTCTGTCTGCAGCAGTTTCCAAACAGTCACCATAAGTGTGTGTTTATTATGCCTGGTCACAGCATTATCATGACTGAAATATTTTCACCGGAGGACAATCCTGCTGTCCCTTCTGTATTTTAGCTGAAAACATGCAGATAGGGAAGGAATGGGTGGGAGTGGGAGAGAACCAGCTTCATGTCTGACGCTGCCCCACCCTGTTTCTTCCCTTTTTCCTGGCTGCCTTCTACATCAAGGTCCAGACCAGCACAGCATACCCCACAGCACCCTTTGGACAACTTTCTGTTTTCATGACTTTATTTCCAGACCTTCTGGAAGCAAGAGTTTCTGGGATCTTTTGATCACAAAAGGTCCAGGTTTTGATGATCACAGCACCTGCAGCAGGAGTTCCTGAATGTTGAATAGAGACATCTGCACTGCACTGAAACAAACAGGAGTGCTAATAGGATACAAAGCAGCAGTGTGGATGGGCTGAACTGAACACGTATTTCAGGCAGCTTTTCAGTCCAGCACCACTCTTCTGCAGTGCTACCCTGCCTTTAAGGGAGGGAAAGCTCTTCTAAATTCCCTACTAAGATACTCTGAGCAGCAGTGTTTCCACATGACAAGGAGTTGTAGAGCCAGATCTTACACTTTCCTCCTTCCCCATCTCAGATGTGTCAGGCTTCAGGAGAAATGCAAAGCCAGAGAGCAATATCTTTCAGCTCTCAGTATGTGATCATAACCCATGGATGAAAAATAGATCCAGAAGTACTCTTATGAGGATGGGAGTCAGGCAAAGAAACAAGGAGCTCTATAAATGACAGTCATGCACTTCAGATGAGCTAAAGAGCATTGCTCCTGCAGAAACTGGTGAGATGCTGCTGCTCTTCCACACCCTCCAAAGAATCTGAAAGCAGAGCCACTGCAGAAGAAACTCATTAGAAGGCAGTAAGAGAGGAGCTTAAAAATTGTAGTGCTGCAAAGCCATCCTTTTTTTTTCCAGATTTGTTACTCATTTTCATTATGGTGAGCAAACCTCACTGATGGACACGATGACAGAGGATTTCCAATAGCTCTCCAATAAAGAGCTACCTCACAGGTGTCAGGTGTGAGACAAAATCCATATCAGATTGGCTGGGCCATCTCTGCCTGAAATCTGATAGTGCTGCCAAGCAGCAAGAGATGACAGTATCCCCATGGTTTTTTTTGGACATAAGGAATTGTAGAGACCAAGAAACCCTTTGATCTTAATCTTAAACACTGAGACTAGCAGCTTTTCAGAACATTGACCCAAAATTAAAGCAGAGGCTCAATGTCAACATGACGAGCTAAAGCAAATATGCATATATTTCTATCTTTTTTATGGCACTACCAGATGTTCTGCCTCATCTTCTACAGTGCTAATGTGGGTAATGAGGCTGCCTGGAAACATCAGATCACTTGACCTTGAGTGGAATTTTCCTCATTCCTTTGAATAGCAAGGTTGCATTTGTTAGCTAAGGAGGCAATGAATGTTTATGCCCAATTTAAGCAATTGCAGACAGCACCTATTATGTTTGGAGTAGTGGTTTTTAACCGCAAATTTGAACTGAAAAAAAGAAAGTATAACTGCTGTTTTATTAAGACATAAATCTATGGAGGTTTAATTGGAAGGAGACAGGTAAAGGAGAGCAGTACTCTGCCTTCATCCAGAATTTCTCCCACATAACATTCCCAGCAGAGCAGTAAGTGCCAAGATATTCCACCATGGAAACAAAAGGAAGAAAGATTTTATTACAAGCACAGTCTTCGGTGGATGTTCAGTGATCTACAAGTAAGATATTATTACTGACGCTTGCCACTTCTGAGACTTGATTAATTGTTCTGAGGGTGTCAGATATATCTTATCAGAGTCCAGTCTGTTTGTTTAAGAAGTGATCAGTGTTGGATGCTTGTTAATGATTCCCAATAACTCAATTTTTTTTCTCCTGACCACATTTTTAATTTCCACCTATGCGACACTTGTATCCATTTTTAAGTGATATTATAGCACTTCAGAGTTCCAGGAGACAACACAGTCGATTGCAGAAAAAGTCTAATAACTAGAAGTTCCTAGATTCAAACTGTGATTAGCCATTAACCTATTGTGTGACCTCAGACATGTCCCTTAATTCTCTTGTCCCTCAGCTTGGCTATCTAATATTTTTTCACAGAATTACAACACCTTGCCAAAAGATTAAGAGCCTCCTGTGAATCAGCTATCATGAGAAAATGGAATTAGAAAACAATGACAAAAGGAGAACAAAAGGGAAGCGAAGAAGGTAATGGGTGCTAAAATAGTTGCCAAAAAGGAAGTAAAGGTTTATCTCCATTTGTGTGAGTGCCTTGTACTATACAAAACTTTTTCTAAGCAATCTCATCAGCATCTGCTTCTTAGGGATTTATTTTCCTTCTTCCAGATTTGTCAACTAATAAATCTGGCATCCAGGTTCCTTTTAGAACTAAAATAATCTTATGACTAGAGCAGATGAGAACAAGTAACTTCTTGTATCTGGAAAAATCAGGTAGGTCCCCAACAGCCTCATTGGGAACTTCAGCTGTTCTCATCAGTGATTCCCCTCCCCCATCCCCATTTAAAGTTAATCTGCATAGGAATTAAAAATATGGGTGACATTGTTTTGCAAATGATGTGATCTCAGTTCTGAAAATCCTTTTACACCATTCCAAACACAAAAAGAGATTTTTGACACAAGGAATTTTTAACACAACTACATGCACTGATTTAAGTATGGCCTGAGATGCAGGTGCTCACAAGTTCAGTTGTTCTGCTCATTTTGGTAGAGCAGAGAGTGATCCAAAGACATTATAAATGGCCAGAAAAAAAAATTAATTTCCAGCATGGATGTGCTCTAATACCACACTCCAGAAGAGTCTTGGTTGCTTCAGTTTCACCACATCCACAGCTGAACTCATAATCTTGGTAGAGTAGGGATTACACTGTATCAACCATAACGCTTGGATCATTATTTCCTTACACATCTTTCTTGCGGAGTCCCTTTTGCATTGTGTGGGCTCAGTGCTGTCGGTTTCTGCTTCATTTCCCAGCACTTTATTGTTGTGGCAGACCAGGAGCTGCAGACCTGCTTTTGTACACACTTTATTGCCTGTTGCCAGACACTAATTCCCCTCCAATGGAAAAAGAAACACAAACTCACAATTAATGTGTTTTGTATCTGGATTGGTTGCATCTTCTGCCTTTGTTACCACTCTGCTCTCATTTCCTATGGTTGAGATTCCTGAAGGGGGGTGGTTGCTGGTCACACACACATTCCTGTGTGCTACAAGCCACATGATGAGCTGGTGTTTCATCCTTCCACCTTTCCACCTGTTAGTCCATGGCACTGACACTCCTCTACCATCACCACTTGAGGCTTGCTAGTGCCTTTCAGCACTCCTTGCTGATGCTCTGCTGAATCACTGTGCTGCATTTTCTCCTGTTTCTCTTTGGCAGAAAGGAATACTTAAATGTATCTTTTTCTTTCCTTATTGTGAATTTTCTTTTTCCAGAACCTGAAGGGAGAGAGCTTGCCTGTGACAGTCTAAGGCCACAGACAGAGAAAAATTTGTTGGTGCTAGCACATAACAACACCATTAGTACATTGTGACAAACAAGCTCTTGGGCATAGAAGTTCTTTTTTGGGGCGTCACGTTTGTGATGCTTTTCATTGACATGCCTCAAAGATCTTGACAAGTGAAAGCATTGTCATTTTACAGATGGGCAAAAGAGGTGTGGAACAGGAGCCTAGCACAAGAAGGGCACTTTCTCACGGCTTTTAGGAAGCACTGAAATGTAAATAATGAAGAGAAAGGCAAAAGGCTGCATACCTAACCCCTTCACCTCGGCATTATGCACTAGGCTCTCCCCTGCCTGACACTGCCAACACAGCATTATCTTCCATGAACCAGTTGGTAATTCAAGATACAGTGTTTTAATTATTAATAAAAGACGCTTGGAGACATCATGACCTATTAGAGACAACTCTTAGAGTGAAACTCTGCAGATGGAGCAGAATATAGTCTTAAACAGTATGATTAATATTTATGCAGCTTGATAAGCTAGTTTAGATCCTGACCCTCACTGGGTTTCTGTGGAGATGTGTCTCTGCTTGCTTCTCTACCCTCCCTCCCTCCTCTTCCTCCTCCTGCCCCCATCCCGGTAATAATTGTGTGGCTGCTGCTATAGCTCTCAGACTTCAAGGTCACATTTTGAAGCTAAAAGGGCCTTGAATTCTATTGAGCATTAAATTGGAGTTCCTGACCACTTCTACTTCCCCTTTTCTGCATCTCTTTGCAAGGAAGAAGTGGGGGATCTGCTGGCATCAATTTAAGTGCAAAACAGGAGGTATGAAAGCACAAAGCTCAGACGTTCAGTCTTGGATTAGGATCGCAGTTTTAAGTTTTGATAGGGTTTTAGGTGATGCAGAGGGAGAACAATAAGTAACTCAGCATAGGAAAGCTCTTGAAAAAGATTAAGTGATCCCGTGAAATGGTTCTGCAAGATATAATAGACCACGGAGCATAGTTTTTACGTACTCTAAAATTTAAAGGAACAGGAACCTGACATGGCTATCATGATTTTGTAAAAGGATGCTTCCCCTATTTTTTCCAGTTGTGTTGAGTTGTCTTATTTTACCTCTCAGTGACACTATGAGCCTAGGGCCTATCAATACATCACAGTGGGACAATTCACTCATGGCATGCTCTAAATGAAATATCCACAAATTGGATTGCCGCCCCAAAGCACTCCATAATTCATGCCTTCACTGAATAATAACAAGTGCGCTTGCATAGGAAAAGCGGCACGGAATTTAGCATAAAGCCCTGTTTTTCCAATTTTATGTGATGAGAGCAGACACAAAAACAGTGATTTGCTTATTAAGCAACACTAACCTCAAACCTCCCCATCCACAAGTGAATGCAAAGCTGTGAGCATTAGAGGGCAGCACAGTAACACTTTCCCACCTTCAAGGAAAAGATTTTAGGATGCCATCACTTCCAAGTGGACCAGTTCACACAGTTTTGTCAAACCTCTGGGAGTTTCACATATTCCCCATTAGGAGATCTCTCTTCTTAAAGAGCTGCAGAACAGGGGATGTGTGAGCCCAAGGAACAGGTAAAAAAACTGTACTTTTCACATTTTGGCTGCTGATAAAGCCCCTGACCTTACAATCTCTCTATTGGCAAAGACTTATTTGTCCACTTGCACCTTGCTTTCTTAGCTCACACTTTATGTAGCTTTCAGTGCTGATTTTTGGGCGAGGGCAGAATCAATACAGTGCAATGACCAACAGACCAGCTGGGTCTTAAATGAAGCATTTTGTATCCTCCAGACACCCAAAAGAAGTCTGTCTTTGAAAAGGGCAAGTTTAAACATGAAAAGAACTAATGATTGTAATAGTGACTAATCACCCTCCTCGTCATCTAATTTACTAGTGCCAGGCGCCTTCACAATTTCTATGCTATGAGTAGAAGACTGGATCTTGGTAAATAATCCATAATTACACTAACGGCAAATTAGGATTGATTCAAGAAGGCCATTTTTGTCTTGCAGGTCGATAGATTTATTCTTTTTCTGGTTTTTTTGCATGACTATGTCACACCAGTTGTGGCAAAACAAGTCCATACAAGACAAGTCCTTACAAGACAAGTCCATGCAGTATTGGATATACACACAAATGTTACAAAACTCCTTCATTGTCCAGACAAGCCAGAAGACTGATCCAATTATAAAAGGATGAGACAGTCCCAGCACTCAACTAGGTGTCATGACAAGCCCAGCTGGAGATCTAGACCAGCAAGTGACCCCCAGACTGTCATTCTGCAGGGCAGTGGGCTGGAAACAAGATCAAGGAAGAGCTCATTCTCTTAATTTCCAAACAACCAGAGTTCACATCCCTGCCTCCTGCCCATCCCATCCTCCTCATGGCACAGCAGCCGGCTCACAGAGGACCAGCACTAATCAGAGGAAAATGCTGAGCCTCTCACAACTTGCTTTACTGAGTGTCCTGAGGTGATATAGCTGGGGGAGGTTTAGGAGGCATGAGTGACACAAAAAAAGGCATGCCCAGAACCAAAAGGAGGCAAGAAAACACTCTCACAACTAATGAGAGTGGTGTGGTGTCCTAACTCCATCTTTCAGACAGGTGAAAAGATTTTTCTCCACAGTAAGAAAAAGAAAGCCTGTGAACAGATGCCTGAGGCCTGCAACACACATTGAAAAGACAAGGAGGAAAAAAAGAAGTGGAGAAAAAAGTCTGCTTGCATACTTTGAGAAAACCAGCTGAGTGAAGGCTTGTATCATTGAATTAGCTTTTAAATCAACCAGACCTTCCACAGTCAAGGCCGATGCTTTCATTCTCGTACTCAGTTTGACATCCTTTACCCGCTCACTCAAACACTACCCGCTATCACTGAACTGTGCTGCAGGGTGCTTGACAAAACACTGAAAAAACAAAAACATACATAAATGAAACTTGGCATGGTATGTCTTTCTGCCTATGTAGATCAACAGCTTTGCCTTTATTGTGAATTTCTTCAAAACAACTTTCCTTTTCAGAAGAGAGTAATTTAGTATTGTCCAGGGAAAGCTCTCTTATTTCATGCATTTAATTGTACCACAGATGACTGGAATCTGAGTGAGGAAACAGACACTTATGTGAATAAACTGATTATGAACAGTCTTCTAAAACTTGATTTGAAGAAAAAATGATACAATGCCTGATTCTTGATTGCCTCTTGGAGCCACCTCTGGCTCCTGCTTGCCTCATGCATGACCTCTCTGTATATGTGGAGGCCAGGTTATCTGGGAGGAAAGAGTGTGTCAGGCTGGTTGTCACTTTACATGGACAGGGGATTTAATCAAATGCTTGTATGGATCTTTCATATGTTTGTATTTTTATATATATTATATACATTACATACTGAGCAACCTGATCTAGTGTAAGGTATTTTTACCCATGGCAGGAAAGTTTAATCTACACAATTGTTAAGGGCTGTTTCAACCCAAANTATATATATATTCATGATTGAACTTCCCTTATACAGATCACCCTCTTGTACCTACAGCCCAGTGGTTCACAGAGAATACCAGCACCATCCACTTTATGGGGCTTTCTCCAATAGGATTTACCCCTTTGTGGTAAAGCCTTTGGAAGTACTAACAGAAAACTAAGTAAAACCCAAGCATGAATGTCAATTGCTATGAGATAAATAAAACAGAAATTAAAAACTGGCAGCTGGGGCAAATGAAATAAATTTTTGTCATGATATGCTGTAACAAGCGCCTTCATTCTTGGTCAAAAATACAATGGGAAGATATCTTATCTGATATTTCCACTCCACTTTCCATGATTCCCTGATTTCCCTCACTCATTGAACAATTTGCTTTGGTTCTCCATGGAGTCCTTCAGCTTCCTACAAGACTTTCAAGAGCAAGGGATGAAACAGTGTAGGCAATGAAGGAGCTAAGGTCCACAGGGGATTTAAATAAACTACTCTCCACTTTCTACCCTGTGATGAGAGCAATTTACTGGTATGGCAACGTAATGTTTGAAGCCATGAAATGTCTTAGTCCCAATCTTAGCCTGTAAGGATTATCATCAAAAGCCTTGAAGGTCATCTAAACATTTATTAAGCCCAAACCATAGCTGTTGGTCAATGTTTCTAAGATTATGTGACACAGGCCACTTTTTGAATAACTTCAGCTCAACTCATCAAGTGTACAAAAATCAAATAGGAGCTTCAACTACAATCTGGCAGGACTATGGATCCTCTCCCAGCTTTTCCCATGGAACTAGTTTGCTGAACATTGCCCATTTCCAGCATATAGGAGTGGGAATTCCAGCAGTTTCCTTTTCATTTAGGTCCACAAAAAACCCTTAAAAGTACAAAATAGTACAGCAATGCAAAGAAGCAAGTGCCAGTAAATGGGCTGACAGCTATTAAAAGTCTACTGCTTCTTTTTAGAAGGTGAAGACCCAGCTGCCTGCACCACCAGGTGGGCTTGGCTGACCATATGCAAGGTAGTCATTCATGTGGACCCTTTCTAAGGCCCTGAAAGAGGTGAAGGAATCTTTTATATGGGACCAGAAAACTAAATGACAGCAATCCAAGTCCACAAAAGGATTTCTGTTCCTAAGGCTAGAAAAAAAAGTCACGCCTAAAGCCTGTCTTATTCTGCATCTGAAAAACTGTAGCCAATTTTGTTTTCTTGTGCAAAATTCTCCACTGCTGCATCCAAATTTAACATCATAGCCTTAGGAGACACTTCCCTGATTGTCAAGACAATTTTTATTGCAGCTGTTTGCTGGTGTGTTTCTGTGGTTGGAAGGCACTCTGGGCTTGTGGTTGGAAGGCTCCCTGACCTGGAATTCATGAACTTAAATGCATCTTCAGTGATGAAACTCCCAGACCTTCTGCTGTACTAACCACTCCACTTTAGCAGCTGTCTCCCTCTGTGACCTATACCTCATCAAAAGCCAAAATTGTGGAAGTTTTGTGGCCAGCTTCCCTGATGTACCTGCTTTTCACGTTTATCAGAAGCGTTGTGTTATGTGTAAAACACAGGGACTCTGGCAAACCTTTCTAAAAAGCACTGAAGATTTGAATCCTGCCTCCATTTAAGAGTTGCATAGCTGTGATAGCATTCACCAGGAGATCAGATGCTGGGCAGAAGTACATTTTTGAAGAGTTAGCAATTTCAAATGCTTGTCTACTACAAGACTACCTCAACAAACAGACTGTTTTGGTGGTAGTGTTCTGCCTCACTTGTTGAAGAATGAAAGAAGGTTTCTTGGAAGATGTGACTCTTTACACAGAGAGCAAGGCACAAGACTGGGAAAGGAGCTTGCTGCATTCTGATGATAAGAATATAGTAGATATCCTTTAGGCAATTATTTAATAATACAGATAGTACTAACACTGCTTTTCTTCTCAGCATGGACATAAATGATTGTAACACAGTCATTTTCTTGGTAATTCCTTAATTCCTTGATTTTTCTTGGCAATTCCTTAATTTCCTTTAATTCCTTGGTAATTCCTTAATTTCTAAGTTCAACCTGACTTGGAGAGGATTCACACTGTTGGAAGAGACAGCAGAAGACATGCTTGCTCTCTTTTGGTGTCTCATTGTGGTCTTCATGACTTGTCTGAGGATGAGTCTGTACAGCGGTACTCAGGCTTTTCCTTTGGAGTTGCTTGGAAGAATGTATGGGTGCATGGTCTGATGTGGCCTCTTCCTCTGCAGACCTCCATAGCTTTGTATGTCAACCTTGCCATCTGCATGGAGCACCCTACAAGCCTGAGACCAACTTTTGGATGAGTTTTCCTCTTATGTGGGATGTAGCTGAGGTGGGTGCTATTGTTTGTATAGGTTTTCAAACAGGTAATATTTTTCCTTGTATATGTTGTAATATACTTTTTGCCACCTTGAATAATTATCCAGTTGTGGAGGTGTTAAAAACAGGTGTAGTTGCCCCACTGAAGCTACTGAATAGAAGAGCATGCCTCCACTGGCTTGTTGGATTTTTGGAAAATCACACACAGTGCTTGTCTACAGCGTGTGGGTTGTGTATTGTGGTGATGAGATTCCTGTACACTGAAGACCCACAAACCTTTTCTACTCCACTGAAAGTACATGTTCCACATAAAGCATTTATGTACTACAGACTGAGGGAAAGGCCTGACACTTTTCTTCTCTTAAGCTGAACACATATATGTCATTCATAATTATGGCAGCAAAAACAACTGGTAAAGACATACCACAACGAACTCTGCTGCAGAACCACAATATATGGTTTTGGGGAAAAGATATGTAGCATTTATGCTGCTTCACTTTTAAGGTGAAGTTTCCCTCTGGAGTATTGGATTTATTTTTTCCTTCAGAACATGCCTGAAAATATCTCCAGCATAGTATAATCTGTCTCGTTAAGAAGGCAAAGAGAACTCATCGGAAGTGTATTTTATGATCTCCAAGTATAAAAGCTCCCTCAGATAGGGACAATATGACAGCTGGCAGACAAGCAGCAGACTGTCAGAGATGAAGAAAGCTACTCAACTGTTCTTTAAATCGAGTAGTAGGACTTTTAACAAGCAGGGCCTCCAATCCCCATGACAATACGTTTAGTTCACGTAGCTGTGCCATCACCTGTCTCTGTTTGAATGCTACATTGCTTCGATCAGTCCTGTTTTGGATGAACATGCAGTCCTCTTCTAATCACTCACTTGCAGGATACCACATGTAATTCCTGGATTTCACGGTCCCACATGGTACAGTTGGGTGTCGCTCTGCTGGAAGGCGACCGCTGTGCGTGTGAAGTATTTGAGTGATTGGGGTGGCAGGGCATGGCTGTGCTGGCTGCAGGAGGTGGGGAAAGGTGTGAACACAGCATCAGTTGAGGGACCCACTGCTCAGGAAGGGTGAAACCAATCAGCTGGAGCATGATATTTAAGGAACAGAGAGAAAAGGCTTGGAGTGGCTGAGGAGAAAAAAACACATTGGGACAGAAAATGAGTCCCTGTGGGGAAAAAAAACCTCTTAGAAACATGTCCTCTTGTGGCAGAACTACAGTGACATTAGAGAAAACTGAATGAAGCAACAATGAAATAATTTCTTTTAATGAATCTTAATTCATAAATACACTTAAATAGTTCTGTTCTGATCTGTTCTCCACTAATCACTTTTAAGGCAGATTCCTGAACAGTTAACTACTCATTCAGACCTGAATACAATTATGATGAAATTCTCTTATTCCCTGGATAATTGTAAAAAAGAAAAACATATGCTTTTTGCAGTACAGCAAATCAAAGTCTTCCAGTTCTTTAATATCTGTCTTTATTTTCTCTCTAGCAGTCCTTTTTGCCACTCCTTTACTTACTGTAAGGAAGATGGTCAGCTGCCTAATTAGGGTACAGCAGCTTGAAATGCAGTTGCTTTGTGTCAGGGATGTACCTCAAGTCCCAGCCCCAGCAGAGCATTCAAAGAGAAGTTGTTCCCTTGAAAGCTGCTAGCCTTCTCCCTACAGGTTTCTCGCATGGAGGTGAGGATGCTCCAGACTCCTCTGCTTTGTCTTGCTTCACTGTTTCTATTAGTGTTATGATCCTTACACTCTCCTCATCATTTTTTCCCCTCCCTTGTGGCTGATTGTTTTCTAGGCCTGTGGCAGTTTCTCAGTGAGGAGACAGGCTGTTTATTTCACGTGGAGCATCTCTAGCATATGAATCTGGCCTGGGGAGTTTTGATATTGGCTAGAAATAAACCAGCATGGGAATCTCTATTTCACAAGGCCAGCCTGTGCTTTGTCTTACTTTTCCGCTTTCTGGTCTCTTTCCCTTTGCTAGTTTTCATACAGGTTTTTCTCTCTTTCTCTTTCTTCTCTTTCTCTTTCTCTTTCTCTTTCTCTTTCTCTTTCTCTTTCTCTTTCTCTTTCTCTTTCTCTTTCTCTTTCTCTTTCTCTTTCTCTTTCTCTTCCTCTTTCTCTTTCTCTTTCTCTTTCTCTTTCTTCTTCTCTTTCTCTTTCTCAAGATCTTACTTAGTTATTCCACTAGGAAGAAGGGGAGGGAGAACAACAGCATGAAAGGATCAAGTGTTTCAGGAAACAGATATCTTGCTTGGAACATTGCATATAAAACCTTCAGGAATACAGCTTGGGAGCCTCTTGGCCACTAAGGTCAAGCTGCAGGAAGGCAGAGCAGGTTAGGTCAGAGGTTTCTATTGAATTCCTTGTATCAAGGATCATGGCATTTGCATTCATCTCAACATTTCAATGAAGACCATCTCTATTGCCTCAAGAAGTTAAATTGTATTTGCTGTGCTGCAAGCAAGGTGGTAGCTTTGAGGAAAGAGTGCTATCATCTTTTACATGGAGACTTATTAATTTCTGTGATGTGCTAAATCTGCTCACTTGCTTGATGGTTAGTGCAAGCATTTTCTAATTGCTACCCATAATGCACTTCTAACCCCAGAGAAGCTAATTTCGCAGCCTTTATTTTTCATCTCCTTCCATTTTTAAGTGGTATTATGTTGATACCATGTAAATTTACAAAAGAAAATTATTTCTGCTCTATAAAGGTACTGTCTGAATGTCCATAGCAGAGGCAAAGGCTTCAAATGCTTATGAATGAAAGGAGGCAATGGCAGCAAAGTCAATATTACAAATTTAGTACAAAGTATTCTTCTTATTCAATATTGAAAATATATTGGCTTCTTTCAGATGCTGTTCTTTCTTTGTGCTGTCCAACAAAAATACAGGTCTAGGCTAAATATATGTCTCAGGACTTTTCAAAAGTGACTGTTTTTTTCCTTCTCAATGTTTTAATTTTTGAGGCAACTATCCAGAGATATCTGATGGAATCAATTTTCTTTAGAGAGATGGATCATTTTTCCTTGCCTATGAAAAAGCAAAAATAAGATAGGAAACAATGTCCACATCTGGGACAGTTGGATTTGCACATGGCTCTTAGCATGGGTGCAAGAAGCCTGAGTCTTCCAGACTGCATTTACTTTGAAGAGTCAAATCTCTGACTTTGATTTGAGTCAAAAATGAACGGAGCCTCCAGCCTAAACTAAGCTTGCATTAGTGAGCTGCTGTCTATACTGATGAAGAGCTTCCTGCTGTATTTTCCCTTCTTGCGGCAGTCTGCTGTGGGGTCGGATGAACAGCCAGAGCTGATGTAAGGGCAGAGTTTGCAAGAAGCCTGGGAAAACCAGGAATTGAATTTTCAGTATCTGTTCAATCAGTTCCACGGTAACATGAAACTTCATTTTATACCCACCTCACTGAGCAGCTAAACTTCAGCCAAACCACTCCATAGGCACACTATGTTCAAGATCTGAAGGGCCTTCCATTTTCATGTGTCCCGTTACACACAAGCTAATTGCTGTTGGGCTTGTGGGCAGAAAGTTACTCTTCCAGAGAGGGCAGTGTATTGCCTCAGTTATGGCCCCCAAAAAAGGGAAAAATGAACCAGAATCCAGAAGAAAACTCAAGCACCAGGTATTGGAAAACAGTTAAGTTTGAAAATGAACTGCCAAAGGTACTGGCCTACACTGCAGTCTTTGGTGAAGGATTGGTCAGAAAACTGGACACGAGTTTACAGTATCATTTGGGCACAACAGAACAATTAGCTTTAGAAGAGAAAAAAATAACAGAGATGCTAGGTCTCCTCACCTAGTTTTTAGGGCTGCAGGCAATTGTCTGCACCTCTGGCTGAGTCCTGCCCTGCCATTAATCCAAACAAGCAGGATGTCCAGTGGAAAAGGATGGGACATGACATGGGAAATTGCTGGATGTGACAGATAACCATGTGAGGAGCTGGCAGAAGTTAGAGGTAGCACCAAGAGGTATGAATGGATGGATGGATGGATGGATGGATGGATGGATGGATGGATGGATGGATGGATGGATGGATGGATGGATGGATGGATGGGTTTTGCAGGTGGCTAAGGAGGATATACATGAGGAATGGTCAGCATTCACAGATAACTGACTGCTGCGATGTTCCTGCTCATAGTCCTGCAAGGTCACCGGTGCGTTGGTAACCACAACAGTTATACTTTATTTGGGTGTAGATGTAACAAAACTGGCAGGCATGGGAAAATAAAAAGGCTGCTGTTTATTTGGGAAGAGGCTGCGATAGGCAAGGAGGATGGCAGAAAGGAGGGACAGGGGATGATGAGGTGCACAGACACTGTGAGCTGTCTGAGGGATACTTGATGGCCAGCCCTGCTCCAATAAGATAGACCTGTTCTTCTGACCATATCACAGGGGCCAAAGCTCTGGCTGTGAGTTCCAGGCTGGGGGGTGGTGTGCTCTTCTGATCCCACAAGGGGATGGCTGACCCAGAGTGGCATCCCAGTGTCCCTGTGCCCATGCCCATTCCAGTCTCAAGGGCACTGGCAGCTGTCACTTTAGACAGCTAACACTGTCAGGGACAGTCCCTGGGCTCCTCACCTGGGACAGTAACAGAAGAACTCGCTGGCCCCAAATTGCAAACTGACGTTTTGTCCCAAGAATATCTATGAATAAAAAGATAGTAATCTTCTTTCAAGTGAAAAAATAGTTGATATTGTTCTGTAAAACTAACAACAGTGTATCAGAAAAGAAAAAATAACCCATAAAAAGTTTGTTGGGAAAAAAGCATTTATTATTTTAGTGGGGCGCAGGGGGTTACTTAGGGACAGGAGTGCAGGGGGTTAATTTCTCAGTCTTCTTACGCTGATCAAGAGGCAATGCTTGGAGGACTAATCATAAATAATCATAATCATATCCTGCCTAGATGGATATGGATTTAACCATAGATGCAGTTGCTTGAAAATTCTTCCATAAAGATACTGAAGGCAAGGAGGGGATATGTGAAATTAACAGCAGAATGGGCTAATTAAGATCTTCAGATAGGTGCTTAAAACTGGGTTATTATGTAGAATGTTGCTTACTTGACTGTTCCTTTTAAAAATTATGTTTTCTTGAGTATTTTTGTTGTTATTCTTTCCTTTAACTTAATACCCCGCCCCCCCAAAACCTTCTGTTTTGACCTCTCAGGGACACAGAGGTGTACAGGGCAGTTCTGAGCTAGTGAACTGTAGCTGGAAAAAGCTCAGCCCACACTGCAGTTTCTTGGTCCTGCTGCCTTTGTTGTATTTTACTGAGGAAGCCTCTGGGAACACATTGGCACTGAATAACACTGAAAAGAAAAAAAATACTTTGAAAGGTGTGTGTTGTTGTCTTGAGGGTCACTGAGAGAGTCTCAGTCCATGCATTCTGAACATTGCCTCCTGAGTGAGCCTGAGTTAAAAGCTTGATTGGTTAAATACTCCTTACATTTTTCCCTGAAAATATGCTGTCTCTCTTATAGTTTCCCATTTCACCCAAGGGTCTCTTGGCTAACTCATGAATTTGTTTAATAGAAGCCACAGGAAAGCTGGAAGAAAGTGGACAAGAAAGAGCTGCAAAAAAAGCATTGTCTGTGGCAAAGGAAAGGAAATGCTGCGTGTCCACATCAGCATTTCCACATGGAAGGATAAAAGGTACAGCACTAATCAGAATTCATCAGCGACCCCTTTTCCATAAATAATTTAAATAGTCCTAATTTTTTTCTGAAAAGAGCAATTTTCTTAAGATCTAAAAGGGTTCTGCACTCATGCCAAAATTATTGAATCTTCCCAGACTTTCTAGGAGTTCGGCAGCAGTTTCATTTCCTAGGTAATTGCAGGTACCATGTTGGTACAATTATTTCAAAACTACTTGTCTGGGACAGTACTTTTGAAAGCAAATGTTCACATCTTTCCATATGTGAGGGTTCAAGTCTGAGCTCCAAAGGGCAGCCAGCAGCATTAAAGACAATGTATCTCCCAGCTGCTTTACTACCACTGCTTTTAACGTGGAAACATTTTGCAATACTCCCAAAACACAAGTTAAACACGAGCACATAAATTCACATGCTGCTTTCAGAGCAGATGCTTTCTTTTTTTTTTTTTTTTCTGTCAGCTGTGCCCCTCACAAGAATTGATGGTTCAGGTTGAATGCATGTTGTTATGCTATTTTTATGTGTGGTTATTGGGATTGCTTCTTGTTTGCATGTCGGTAGCTGCCTGCCAGCTGGTGGCTACATTCTGCTGGACAATTAGCAATTTTCCCCATCTGGTGAATAGATTTACTCCACGTGCACCTTGCATGTGATAACATCTGAGGTTCAAAGAGAGATGTTTTGGTGAAAGTCTGCCCTTCCCTATCTATGGTAGGGCTTTCTGCTCTATGCTGCTCATGTTTTCAGAGAACTATGGCTTTTAAGAGTGATGGAAGCGTGGTTTAAGTGGTTTGTGTGCTCCAGTTAGACTCTAGTGTGTGCAATTCTCCTAGAAATGAAGCAGAACTACAGAAATTATGTTCCTAATTTGATGAATAATAAATATGAAGGATTTTTTCCTTTTCACACAAACTTTCTTCATAATGGGTTTTATTTTTTGGTGATCTGCTTTGTTTCCACCTCCTGCACAGCTCCAAATTAACAGATAATGTGTAAAACCTATCACTGCAGGATTGAATTGTTTCAGAGTCCACTTCACTACATCTCATCCTACCAGATTCTAACTGATCATAGGAGTCATGCTGTGCACCCATTTAAATTGAAAAGCTTACAGGGTCGGTTGGGCCATTTCAAAGTTTGCAGAGATTTAGCTTTAATCCTCTTAAAATATTAGGCCATGTGACCTTGCATACCATATTGTCAGTGGGATAAAGATCCCTTTGATTTTTATTTACACTTCTTCACATGGGAGGAGGCGGGTTTATTCATTTCATCTTAGTGCCACCTTTAGCTCCCCATGCCCTCCCTCGGTCACTCATGTGGATGCAGGAATGCTTTGGCAAGTAGAGTTTGCATTTTTGTGCAGCTCTGTGCTCCACTTTGTTCTTCAGAGGCACGTTTACAAGATGTCAGCTTTGCAGGCAGATAAATTGTTTTATTTCTGCATAAAATATGTCCTTCCATCTATCTTTAGGAAATGGAGTTTTTCACAATAAATGTTTCATACAGACAATTTCTACAATTCATGTACTTGCTTTTACTTTATAACTTTTCAATTAAACAATGGTTTCTGAAAGCTGGCAGTTGTTCCAACCTGCTGTTGTTATGAATTTTGCCTTCAAGTTCTGGGATTTTTTTAATGTTTACTGTGTAGCAAAAAGAAGGCATAAGGACTAGAGAGAAAAAAACCCCTGCTGTAACCATGGAGGATAATGGATTTGAAAAAAAACCCTGAGTACATGGAAATCCCACAGCCCCTTTCTTCATCACTTTGCATAGCTATTTACACACATGCAAAAGCAGTAAAAAATATTGATTTACTAGTGTCCTTGGCTAGAAAAATAGGTTCCATGGAAGGAAAAGCATAGGTCTTTTGGTCTGGAAGAGGGAAAGGCAAGGAATAGTTTTCAGAGATAAATTGAGGAGGAGTACTTTCTACAAAAACATCCCTTCAGCCTAAACCTCGTTTTTTCTGTCTAGTACTGCACTCAAAATTTGGCCAAGATTGTTTCCCTATGGTCTTCCAAAGTCCAGGGAAGGGTGCTAAAGCAGTGATGATTTCAGGCCTAGTGCTAAAATTATACAGTTAGTTCGTAAAGTTAATGAGTTCAAATTCAAAATATTAACCTGTCCTGCCATCTGCTAGTAGTCAAGCTATTCTAACAGCATACCAATATTACCAACTTTGTAAATTTTCTCTTCCAACACATGGATGAAGTAACTCCTGTTACTTCAGTGACTCAGTACTTGCCAATGCTTCATGAAGCAACAGCACAGTTTGTAAATTACCTAAGCACATACAAGCCCATTAAACAAAGAAAATTTACCAGGTGACCTAATTTACCAGACAACAGTGATCCAAACTTTTTCTCTCTAGCTACATTTCCAAATGACAATGACCATTCCAACAAAAAGCTGTACATTCACAGCCTTTCCCAGCGGTGACAATCCATGAGGATTTCTATGGGATTTAACACCCTGTCAAATGTGCAAAACCCTATTCTAAAGAAGGACATCTTCCAATTTAAATATCACTTTGATCTAAAAATTTTCCAGCTTTCATTACTGCAAGTAGTATCGACATGCTCAAACCAGCAAAGCTAAAACAACCCTGTTTTTTAATTCTGCTGTTTATTTTACACATTCAAACACTTTTTCTTTTTTCAGATGAGTTTACCATACATAAATCTTTAGAAGAAATACTTTCATTTTAGGGGTCAGGGGCAGGAGAATGAAGCTAGGAAGATATTTGTAGCAATTTGGAGCCTCAGCTCAATTTCTGACTGAAAAGAAAGAGGTCACATTTAAAGCACTGAGAAAAGTCTATAGGCTTTGGTTCTTTTCCTTTCATATAGCTGCAGCTAAACTGATTACCTTCTCCCCACCACATCCACCCCCAAAAGCAGGAGTGAGGGTTGTAACAAGGGCAGCTAAATCCAAGATAGATGATGAGTCAGAGGCTTCAGCTGTGATTTGTGCAGCCTGGCATATTAATGTAAACTGATAGCAGCTAATAATGAGCATCTGCTATTGCCTCTTGTTAAAGATGAGGTATTGGACTTGCTGGACCTTTGATGTGACCCAAGTACAGCTGCTCTGGTGCTCTTTGTAAGGGCTCAAGCCACTAGTGCAGCCACTCAGGAGAAGAAAAAAAATATGCAAAGGATGACTGTCCCAAATTCCTCAGATATCTCTGTAAATTGACAGAGTTTGGGAGTCCAGTTCCAGAAAAGTTAGAATTAGAAATTAGTTTCTGGGGGAGGAGGGAAGGGCATATTCACAGAGAGACTCGAAGTTACAGACAAATTCTGCAGCCATGGAATGGGGTTATATTTTTTGACTAAAATTAAGGTTTGGTTTCTATTTGGACTCGGAAGGCTTAAAAAGTACCAGATGCAGAGATGAGCTCCAAACAATACAGTGAGAACAAGTCAAAAGGGAGGTCAGCCTGCACTAGGTATATGTGAGAATGATCACTCTCACAGCTCCTTCCTGCATAGTCAGTTTTAATTTGTTACCTTGCATGTCTCATAGTCCAAGAAAGGTGATATCTGTGAGAAAGGGGGAAAAAGTGTCTAAAGAAAGCAGGTGTTGAAAATTTGCAAAGAGATTTGGGATTGGATGTGAAAATTGAGTCTCCTTTTAATTAATTGAAAATAGCTGAATGGTGAGTCAATGATATTTCTCTAAATGCGTGGTTATAAGCTGAAAAGATACAGAGCACACATCAGGGCATTAGATCTGTAGATTGCTACTCTGGAATGGTATAAAACCTGAGCTGAAAATTAAATGTCATCCCATGTTTAGTATTTGATACAGTGAAATATGGCTTTTGAGAGCTGGGTAGAGAACTGAGGACTAAGTGAATACTTTGAGATCCTTCTGCTGCCACGTGAACGAGGAAGGCAAAAGAAAGGCTCATGCTGGAGTGGGTAGGGGTGCCAGAGCCTGTTCCTTGAAATGAATTGACTGGATTAGACAGTTTCCACATAAACAGATGTGGGGAAGGTTATTACTCTCTGAAAGCACTAGTGTCAGGCAGCAGCAATGTGAGAGAACTGCCAAGTTATAAGCAGAAATTTTTCTGAGGATTCAAGCTGTTTCTTTCCTAGTTTTCTATCCTTTCCCCCTTCTGAGAGATATGATGAAATTATTAATTGCTGTGATAGGTGATAAGTGGAGAGAGATGGGAATGACACCATCTAGGAATTCAGAATGGGCTTTATGTTTTATTTCCTTCCAAAACTGCTTCTCGCTCTTCAACCCTTCCTCCCTTTCCCTCTGTGTAGAGGTTGCCTTCTCTCCCCCTTCTCCTCTCCTCTTGTGCCCTTATCAGCAGTGCTTAGTCCTCGTCTCCCTTTGCCTGCAGGCAAGCAGGGCTCTGTTGTTCCACCTGCACTGAGCTGCATTCCCAGCTGCTGGCTGCATGGCAAACCACACGCCCAGAAAGGCACCACAGGTCCTGCCATGCGCTGCCACAGCTGTCCTGGGAGCAGCTGGGCACTGGGAGGGAACAGGCTGGTTTATGGTGTGAAAAAAGAACTGTGAGCAAAAGGGAAGGTAATTTCCTCATTGAGGATTCTGGCTTATTTTGGGAAGCTCGATAGCTGCATGTTTTGTTATTTTGTGATTTGTTGTGTGATGTTGTGCAGGGGGGAGTCTCACTGAAGCAGTACATGAAGTGGGGTTTTTTCATTTGGGAAAAAAAAAACCAAATTCAAAATTGACAAATATAAAAATATGCCCCAACATTTGTGCTAGAAATAGAGGAAGTTAAAAGGAAAAACAACACTAAATGACAAATTCATCAGGTCCTGGACAGAATGACCTGTGGAGCACCACATCCATGGAGAGGGAGTTGGCAGATGCCCCTTTACCCCTTTGATGTTCACAACCAAGCAAAGAAACCTGGCAACAAGGAAGTGGAAATGAGTGGAAATCTTGAAATTAATTGCAAGGACTGAGAGGACAAAGCTCATTAGAAATGGGGGAGAAACAGTAGAAAGGAAAGAGCTGTCAGATCACACACATTGTTGGGGTAGGAACCCATCAAGTTGTGAGGTAAATGCTGCCAAAGAAAGATTATTAAAGAATCCTTGCTCTAGCATAAACATCACCCAACAGCCTCTTGGGAAAAGGAGCAGATCTTAGAAAAGTATTTTTTGCCTTTTGATTGGGAGTGGAAAGGGCTATGGGTATAACAAGCACAAGCTGTTTTATTCCAGTGATGCTTAAGAGATGATTCCTTTAAGTGTTGCAATGCCTCCTGGCTGTACAGGGTCCCTGAAATCTCTTGAATTGCCTTGAAAATGAAAGGTGACTGTTGCTCAGTGCAAGGCATGCTCCCTAAAGTCTCTCTCTGACTGTTGCAAGGAAGCAATGTGATGGCTGACGCAAAATGTTCCAATAAACTCAGCTACTCCGGGAGTGAATCCCTGTGGCCAGCAAAAACAGTGCCCAGACTGATGCGTCAGAAGGTGAAAGCAGGTTAGATTATAAATGCAACAATAATTACAGTGTTGTTCAAAACAATTTCACTGAACATGAAAAATTGAGAGGGTACAAAGCAGTCAGTAAGGCTGTGAGAGACTGCTCTGAGATGTGAGGGTAAAACAAAAAAGATTGTCACCAGAAGAATAAGGGGGCTAGAAAAACTAAGGCGAAAAAGCAGCCGGTCAGCAGTTTCAGGGAGAAGATGCAGGCAGACAAAACAAACAAAGAATAAAAGATAATCAAAGATCTGAAAGGGAAGAAGGGTCTTCCATGTCCTTGGGATGAACGAAGTAATCATTGTGAAACAGGCATACTAATGAAAGGCCTGGGAAATGTGTGGAAAAAAGTTCCACTACAAGTAGCTAAACAGATGCTTTTTATTTATGCTCTGCTAGAAAAAACAGACAGCATGGAGAAGACTCAGGCTCAGGCTTGGTTGGACAGAATAGCATCAAAGGAGTGGGCCCTGAAGGGCAAAGAAGGAGTGTGCATGACTGTCAGGACACATGGGAAGGGCTTCCTTACCTGGGAGGGGATCCGCTGTTCTGTGTCTCAGAGGCAAGAAAACATCTACGATACCCTGTCCCGAGGAAGTGTGTGGGTTTTGCTGCTGATTTAGTTACCAAATGGGCAAGTCATTACTGAGACCTGTTTGCAGTGAGCTGAGGTGCTGGTGATAGTGGTTCAAGCTCCAGGACAAAAATAACCTGTGCTGCTGAGGACAGGGAGCTGCTTGAGGGGGTTTATATCTTGCTGTGACATGGCTGCACGGCTCTTCTGCACAAGCTCCTTCTCCACTGTAGGAATAAAGGACCTAAGGTTCTTAATGGCTGTGTTATAGGCTCCAAGTCACTGAGAAGTGCCTGATCCACTCTAGAGATCCTGTATTTTGTATGCAGACACTCCTCCACTTGCAAAAAATGCAGGACTAAATATAACAGCGGAGAGGCTTGGACTGTGCTCCTTAATTCCCTGACTGGAGATTTTGGAGATTTTACAACCCCACACCGGAATGCTGAGCTGTGGTTGTACATAAGATCAAGAGTGGTTGATTTTGACAGTGCTGAAGTAAAAGTTCTCTGAAAATCTGGAGCCTGTCTGCGTGATTCCTGAGAAATAGCTGACGGCTTTTCCACTTTTTCATCTCACTGGCTAATGTATAAGCCAGGGGTGCATGGCAGTGGTAGCTGCATGTGCTGTGTGGCAGCCCCACATCAGAGGGGTGGAGGTGCCTGCCTCCCTTCCCACCCTCCTTTTTGGGGGCAGACACCCACACCTGCCTGCACACCCTGAGAGAGCTGGGGGGCACAAATGGATGGGTGGAGGAAATGGGGTGCAAGGATACATTTGGGTGGGCTGCTGTGCTTTGTAAGTGCAGCCTCACTTCATCAGCTTCCCATCTTTAAAATGAAGGGAATATAAACTCCTCTCTAATTTAAAGATAAATTAACTTTTCCTTCTGAAGCATTCAAGTGGCATATTGACAAGCACCACAGGAGAGCCCATGAAGAGATAAATTATTTTATGCAGAGGGGAGGGATTTGGTTACTGTACAGTTAAGCAGAGGCTGGAACTGTATGGTAGGTGAAGGAATGAAACAATACACTGCACAGCTGTGCATTGGCACCATCTATTGCACTGAGTGAGGCACAGGGTTTCATCAGAAAAAATAGTATGTGGCCTTATAATGAAAGGCTGTGTTGTAAGTGGAAGGGGACTAGAAAATCTTAAACCTGCCATTTCCTAATCTTTAAACAGTTGACTTTGCACCCACAATGTTCTTTCACTGTTGTTGGTTTTGCATGTAGCACAATACAAAGCAGAAAGGGCTTTTATTATTAAACAGAAGTGACAACAGGATCTGTGGCACTGGACTGCACGGGAATGTAGTGGAGTCAGCAGTTCAGTGCATGATTGTTTAATCTAGGATTTGGGCAGTCTGCAGGCAGCAGTCCAGCATTGCAATCTATGTTTATCAGCTTGCAGATTAGACAGGAACAGTTCGGGACTGCATCCCTATGTTTCCCCTCCTCTCCCAAATAATTTTTTCTCACACTGTACCTGTTGTACCACTGCAAATCAGGTCAATACATGAAGATGAAACATTTTGCTTGTACCTCAACACACTGTTCAAGAGGCAAGCAGTGTATATACTGACTTCAGCACATGGCTTCCACCACGTGCTGTGTGGTCTCTTGCAGAACCCTTTTTGTGTTAGACAAGGGTGAAATGTTAGCAGGAGGATAGTAAAGAAACAAGTTGACTTTTGGTGCTTAGAAGCAATAATAGATGCTCACCTCCCTATGAACTTTGTGTAACTCCAGTTTAACCTTTACATGCTTGTTTAGAATAAGAGATAGATTAGGTTTGCAGGAGACCTGAAGGCACAAAAAAGGAAAGGCTTTAAATCCCAAAGGCATGGAGAAGAAGCCAGAGGTCTGATTGCATTGTGTCAGATGGCAGTTGTTCTCCTCTTTGAGGCAGCCCTGATACCCACAGGATATTGTAATGCTGTGGTGTTACAGCCTCCTCTGTTCTGTGAACCTACAGAAAATATTTTAGAGGAGCAGGAGATCTTTGGCAAATTTTGGCCTACAGCAATATTCCCAGTTTCTCAGTCTATTATTTTATGTTTTCTTTCAGGCAGTGTAAGACTAGTGCTACAGCCAGATGAAGCTGTGCCATGCTCAGCCTTCTGGTCCTGCCTCTGCATTACTGCCTTTCTTGCATCCCATCAAAAGATAAAATTACATTGGGGTGGAAATTAAAAGACCGAGTGGGAAGACAGATCTGCTGCCCTAGTAATTGCCTGGTGGCAAGACAAGTTTATGATGACTTAAGCCCTAGAGCCACATTTGCTTTGTGGACTATCATTAAGTGATGTAAACCACCAGGTCTCTACGGATGATGGGATGAAAATTGCTCTAATGGATGGATCAGAAACAGTAATGAAGAGAATTTAGAAATAAGTTTATACATAAATGAAGTATCCCCAGGGTGACAGGTAAATGCAAGGGGAACTGCAGGATTAGGGGTGCACAGGCAAAACCAGTGCAGTTGTCCTTCTGTATCTCCCAACACACCTCTCCTCCAGGACTGGGGGCACAAACCAGCACAAAACCCTACATTCTTCTCAATGTTATCAGAAGCCTGGTTTTAGAGTCCGAGTCAGACCCTTCCTCCAAGGTGCACATTTGGTTGCATTTGGAGACATGAGGAGACCCTAATATGTTGAGGTGTGCGGATCTTGATGTATGTTGAATTCTCTCTGCCCCTCAAAAGCACTGTAAGAGCAGGCCCTGAAAAGAGCAAGAATGTAATGTTATGCAGCATAAGACAGTCCAAAACAGAGCTGCTCTGATTCTGCCATCTCTTCTGACCCCAGTTGTATATTCCCTCCCTTCCTTTTTTTTGCTGCCGCTTGTAAGGCCATGGCATAAGAGCTGAACTAACTGAATACTTCTGAGGCTTTTTTCTTTAGTTTCATACAGTTAGTTTCATCTCCCAAAACAAGCTCTTCATGCAGGAATGTGGGTATCAATCCTGGTGCAAGGGAGTGGGCAAGATCACTGCTGGGGGCAGAGCTGCTCGATGCGATGGGCACAGCTGACTTGGATCAACCTCATTTCCTAGGGAATTACATCTTTGTTAAATATTCTGAGCATTTAGTGTTGTTTCAGGCCTGGCAGAAGTGAGCTATACATAGCCCTTGATTACAGAGTATGCCTAAAAAATTGTCTAGTCAAATAACATGCCTAGAAAACTCTATCACTCCCATGAATCCAGAATGAAAAACCCTTCGGATCTTGCCTCCAACTTCCAAAGCAGTGCTTGCAGTGTTTGTTGTTCCTTGCAAGTGTTAATGCTTATAATAATTTTGAGCCTTTTCTACTCCTCGTGTGGGGTCCTAAGAGGCTGCGTGCTTGTACTACAGGGATTGTGCAAATTAAAACTAATTCCAGGGTATTGGGAGAGTAAAAGAAAAAGGAGGCAATGAAGAACTAGTGGAGGAAAGAACACAAAAAATTAATCCAAGCCATCTTTATAGATCAACCAGTATATTTACAGCTACTGTTGAGAGATGAGTTATTGAATGATACCTTTTTTCACCCGGCCATAGATTTCAGAAATGCATGCAAGTACAATTATCTTCACCCAAGCAGTAAACATTTGGACAGTTTTCAAATCTAAACATTGTTTATGAATTGATTTTTGCTTCCTTAAGTTCAGCTCAGCTATCCTTGCAGCATACCAAGTGCCATAACCAGCCTGATGGATCACACCAGGGTTATGTTTTACATCTGGAATCCTGCAGCACTCATCCTGGAGAGATGCTTTCTGACATCAGCACTTGGAGGGGAAAGAAAAAAGCAGTCACAGGAACATGCACCCATCTTCCCTGTAAATATAGACTAAAGGCTGTGTTCTTTAAGGGCAGTGTTTTGTTACTGTGTAGATAATTATAGGACTGCTTCAGTGTTTTCACTGTTTGTTAGTTGCATAAGCTCTGAGGGTAACAGGGACTTGACATTTTCTTCTAAGCCAAATCCAATGGTCAAGTCTCAGTTTTAACTTGTGCAAACTGAAGGTGAAAACTGCAGATATTTGTCTCCATACAGGCTTTCACAATTCTATTGGCTGTAAAATTGTTTATTATAAGGACTTCAGTCTCTGAAGAACCTGTGCTGGCTGCTGTCAGGAACAGAACATGCTTTAGATTGGTGGAGTAATCTGATAATGCAAATTCTTCATATTTCATCAAGGGAGCATTTACTCTGCAGTCCCAAATGCTTCTTGGCAAAACAGACTGGCAGCACTGATCTCTGGCAAGATGGCAATGCTCTTATTTCTTCCAGAAGGCAAGAACTAAACTACCTCCCCTCCCCTCTGGGAAAGACTATAAATAGAGGTCTGCTGGGATCCCGATCTCACATTCACAGAGGCAGCTGCCATCTGGGATTGCAGTTGACCCCTGTCCCTTCTTCATCTTCTCCCTTTCTTCTTTGATGGTATTTGTGTGATTTTGAGGTGAGCTGGTCCAGGGAATTAAGCCAACTGAAAAGTAATTGTAGGGAAAGAAGAGATTGGTGCTTGCACATATTGCACATTGCTTCCTCCACACTTCTGGCTATGCCCAGAGAAGCTGACTACCTTCCACAAGACTTTCTGAAGTGCTGGGCAACAAAATAAACAGCATGCAAGGTGACTTAGGGATTTAAGCGGAATCCATGTCTGTGGAGTAAACTGCCAAAGAAAGGCACATATTCAAACTGGAAAACATCAATCATATACTATTTACTAACTGCAGTCACAGTTACTATTTCTGTAGTGACAAACCACAAAGAGAATGAGACCTTGTAGGTTAAATTAATGGAAACCAAGACAGACAGCAAAGCAACTAGCTCAGAACTACCAAGCTGTACTTAACTCAAGAGTCACCCTGAACTCATGATCCTTCACCATATCCCTGCTTTCCTGAGAAAGTGCTGTGCTTCTGAGCAGGAGGGAGCGTGTCCTCAGGGAGGGACACAACCTAAATGAGAGCAGGAACGCCAGTTTGGGAAATAAGCAGCTCAACAGATGTAGTCAGCTATGAAGATACATGTGTTGCATAATTTTTCCCCTAAATGTTTAACCTATTACAAGCTAGTGCCTAATGAAACTGCAGGAGGATATTTTTTAACTGGCCACTACTGCATGTTGGAAGAAACCTTTACTGAAGATTCCCCTGGTGCCATGTATTTTGCTGGAGGGACCAAGTGACATCTGCTCTATCAAGATGCAGGAAATGCCATTTCCTGTCTAGTCAGGGGCATCAAGCCAAATACTGGTCTCAGTTGTCAGCCAGTCAATTATTTGATTATGGATGTACAACCAGCTTGTGTTTGTAGATCATCTTCCAGCTGGACTGCAAGGATCACATATACATTTGACAGTCAATGTGGTCTTATTTTCAGGTTAAAACCATTACTTATTAACACAGAAGGCTGGCCTAATGAAAGTGAATTGTTCTCAACTCCCCTGCTGTTAAAAAAATTTGATGTGCACTGATGAGTTTGCTCAGATCCCCATTCTGTTTTTGAAGAGAGAAGAATCAGTTTTTCCTCAGTAAGGTGAAAGAAGTAATATTTTTTTTCCCTATATCCCAAAATAAATTAAGGTTTTCTGGCAGTGGTTCTTATTTCACCCCTTGGTTTTGAGAAACACTATTCATCCTGAGAAAACAACTCTCTGTCTGTTGGCTTGAGGATCCAGCTGCTTGTCATGTTAAACCATGTGGAGACTGCATCTGAGTCCATCTGTATTGCCAGGATCTGTGCCCCAGGGACTCGGCACAAAACCACTTTGATCCCTCCCAGTGACAGGGTTTTTGCTAACAAGCCTCCAGACATTTCATTTGGTATGTCATCACCTTTGCTAAACTAGAACAGAAGGATGAAACAAAAGTATCTCCAAAGGCCTTTAATAACAATCAGTCGAAGGGGAATGAGTAAAATATGCCAGGTGAGACACTTCTGTAAAAAGCATTAGCATTGGCCATATGATTGTAACGAGGACAGAGAGGCTTTTTTCCCCACCTTTTTTTCTTTTTTCTTGTCCTTTTCTTCAGAGATAAAAGAGAGGATGTGAGCTATGGACTGCGATGTGCAGGGAACAAAGCGCCTAATGTCCTTTAAATAGCCTGATAGGGTCACAGTAAGGCAAAAAGTCTAAAACGCATAGAAGAGAGAATGAACCTGAAAAGTTCTAATACGTTTTATACTGAGTGGCCCCCCTGCAAATTGTACCTCTTAGTGATGGCCTGATTAGTCCAAATTTTTCACACATTTAACAGCAACTATGGTACAAACCTCCTGTACACCCTGAGAGGATTTCTGCTTTTAATTCGCACCATTATAGAGCTGCAAATATACCCCATTGCTTTTACCTTTTAAAATCCAGACTGCATGTGCAGTGGGCATGTGATTTGTGCAGCCAGAGTTTGGGATGAGTGCTTCAAAATAGCAATCACCTGATGCAGCTGCACTAGGGCAATAAGAAAGAAGTTAACTAATGCCTTGTGTTGATGAAGCACCCTGGTCAGTGAATAACTTGCAGGTAGAGTTGAATTTTGTGCTAGACAACTGAGATCTAGGGCTTTTACAATCTAAGTGCATTACTTGAGCAGAAATCAGATTGTCAACAAGGCAGTATGTGATTAGTGTCAGCAGGGCAACTTTCAATAGATCATGTAAATGAAGCAAGGAGGGCAGCAAGGCCAAAATCCTTGTGTTAATTAACAGAAAACATACTTTGCAGATTATTTTGTTGCTTAAAGAAAAAGAACATTGAAGGAGAGAGAGCATAAAAATGCAAGGTTTTATCTAACATGCCCAGCCACGTTCCTCTCCCTTCTGCAAAACAATTTTGCAGAAAACAGGCAATTTGATCTGAAAGTCCAACTCTGCATCCAAAGGCATGGGAAGATTTGCCACTTGCAGAATAGAACTTTGTGCAGACAAGTAACAATCCAGCATGACCTAGTGGAGCAGAAACATTTAAGTAGCTCATCAGCAAGGCTATTATTCTTTAACCATATGGTAGTAGAAGCATCCATTTCTGAAAAAAGAGCTACCTACAAGTCTAGGAAATCAAGGCACAGGTATCTTTTCAACAGGGTTGATCAGTTAATCTTGTCAAGCACCATTCAATAGTTACCCTGACTACTTATTATTACTAATATTGCTCTACTTTATGAGCATTAAAATATATGTAAACCAAGCTTTAGATAATTTGTCTCTAAAAAGCTGATGTTTCTGGAAATGTACCTTTCATCTTGTTTCCAAGATTTTTATTTGAAAAGCTATTTTTTTTCTTTTTAAACAGCAAGCAAGCAGGACACCAACCAACCCACCTACCTCTTTCCTCCTCATCCTCACCAAAAAAATATTTTTTCCTCCTCAACAGCACCAAAGTATCTCTATCTCCCTTTTTGTTGCAATATGGAACTACAGAAGAGAGAAAATTCCTTGAAGCACTTACTCATCCTTGTCTTGGAGGGCAAAAGGAGTCCATGTTTCTCCTGACACTCACTCCTTTTGGCTCTTCTGTGGTCTCATTAACATTCCTTTTTTCATCCAGAGCATCTCTGTGTTTTCAAGCTGGGTAATGTTTGCATTATGGTTAAAACAACCCAGAAAAGTTGGATTGCTTTATCATGTATTTCTTAGTGAATGGCACCCTAAGAAACATTTTCCTGCCAGAGCTCCCAGCTGTCCTCTTGACAGAAACTCTTGTGGCAATGAGTGCAAATAGCTCAGTAAGTGGTTCTAGGGTAAACGTGAAAACTCTCCCCCATGCCAAAGGGAGATTTCTCAGGAGCATTTCACAGTGTCACTCTCCACAAACATCAAGCCATGCCTGATGGCAACCAGGCTGACATTGCCTCGGTATTCCTCTTCTCTTGAGAGTACTTTGACAGACTGTTTAGTTGTGGGTTTGGTTTTTTTTTTTCTATTATTTAATGGCAGCTTTGCAGGGTTCATTTATGTTAGCTAAGTAGCAATATGCCCACTAGTATGTTAGCCAGTCTTTCCTGCACTGGCAAAGCAGGGACACAACTGGCTCCACTGCTGTGCTTATGGTATACCCTGATCAGAGTTTGCTTCCCTGTGGTTTTATTTTGTACTATTACACTTGGGAATATGGGTATGTATCAATCATGTCAAGATTCCTGAGGCTATTGTATCACCCTTGCCTGTCTTTTTGAGCTGTAAAGCAAAACAGCATCAAAAAACCAACATCATATACTGTCCTTCTATGTAAGTCAGGTGATTCAACTTCAGGAAACATCTGAAATGTATCGATCACATTGCTGAGCTGTCCAATATTGTTTTACAGCCAAAGAGGAAAAAAAAATTGCACCTGAGAAGTCAGATTCATGTCTCAAATGACCTTCAAAAAGATCCTGGTGACATGCAGTCATAGAGAAGAGAGGGCTAGTTAATTTTTCCTTGCAGGTGTACTCCATTCTTTGGCATGAATTGAACAATACCCACTCATTCAATGACTCCTGAGCTCATTTTCAGAGGTTATGGATGGATTTTTTAGTTCCCTCCTGCTTGTTGTGGCCTAGTGTCACAATCATCAAACAGCTCTGGCACAAGTAGAAAGCACGAGCCAAGGGATTTCTCTCCTCTGTGTCTCTAATTCATGTAGATGGATGGCTGCCCTTTACCTTTTGATTTGTACCCTGAAGAGACACCTTGGAGTTTGCTCAGTATTAGCTGAGGAACATTTACTATTGTCCTGTTCTTCAAATGGTATGATATGCATTAGGTTTCCTTTTTTCAGTGAATGAAGCAGAACTTGGTAGCTTACTGCCTGTCTGTGAGGTCTTTTGGCAGTAAGTCACTGCTTCCTTCCTTGGGTTCTGATAAGGGCTGCTGTGTTTCTGATCATGGTTTTGTAGGAATCAAACTTTTTAAAAAAAGTTTATTCTGACTATTCTGGAGACTGGGCATCCTTTGGTAACAGTTGTCTTTATAGACAGTAGCTGAATCAGCTGAAATACTAGACAATACTAACTGCAAAATATTTGCATTTAACTAAAAATTCCAATTTTATGTGAGCCAGAAAAGATTTTTTCTTCTTTCCCCTGCAGTACCGTGCATGTTCTCATTCTAACTCTATCTCTGAGAGAACCTAAATTTACTCTTTCCTGTCTTTTGAGAAATACACAGCAAGACATCAACTATTGGTGTGTAGGAAAGCTCTGAAATGAGGGGAGAGGCAGAAACTTAAAGTTCCATGTCTACATTTCCTTGTTTGCAATGGCAGCCTGCCATGTCCCTGGGGGTGCCTTGACAGAGCTGAGCACAGAAGGGCACTGTGCTGTGGGCAGGCTGGCTGCAAGTCAGCTATCACATGAGAGCCATGCAATTCATCACACATTGTCACTCTGGCTGTGCCATCACACGACCGGTGCCGCTGTGCCTTCCCAATGGGAATGTGGTCATGGCTGCCCAGGGCAAAGCTCAGCACCCCGTGTGTGTGGGGGGCTGTGCATGGGAGGAACCAGGGCCTTGCACATGTCTTTTGCTGTCCACACGACCTTTGTGAGGAACTTTCATGCCGGTGTGTGCCAGCTTCTGCTTTGGGCTCCTTTCTGCTGCCGCAGCGGTGCGAGGGCAGACCTGCATTTGCACAGAAACCTCTGCGAGCAGCAGGCCCCAGCTTTTATAATGGAGCTGCCTGCAGACAAGGAAAAAGGAGCTCTGCTTTCATGCTTTTGTGGAAGCTAGGCTTTACTCCTCAAAGGCCTTCTCCTGCCGATAAGAACAAAACCCTAAAGGCAAATGGCTATTTCTGCCACCATGCCCAGAGGTGACATCTCCTCTGTCTGCTCCTGGCTCGGGACGTGTGGGCTACTGAGACCACGTCATCATCCTCAGAAATGCAAGAGCTTCCTCGACCTGCCGAGCTGGTTTCCTGCTTGGGAGGACATGCTGATGGGGAAGCTCTTCAGAAGAGAGATTTTAAGTGTCAGATTTTTTTTTCTTTTTTGGTAATGGCCCAATCTAACTGAAGAGCTGTAATTATTACAGATTTTGCAAACATCACTACATTTTTCTGAATTTATGGCAAGATGCACTTGTTTTTCAATTTTTTTTCCTTCTTTCTTCTTGATTTTTCCAGTTTACTTACTTTTTCTTTTTTTTCTTTTTGTTTTTATTTCTCCTTTTGTCCTTTTTCCTTTCCTTTTTTTTTCTTTTTTCTTTTATCCTTTTTCTTTGTTTGTCTTCCTTTTTTTTCTTTTCTTCGAGGGAAAGCTGGTTGTGTTCCTCTTACTCTCAAGTCACATTAGGACAGTGACACAAAATTCCACATCCTTCCTTTTCTTTCTTTCAGGCAGTTGGCTCCAAATCTTTTGTTTTACAGATTCTAGAGCATTATTTGTTTAATCTGCTTTAACTCTGCTGGTATAAGAGCTCCCTTTCCCAAAAATGTGGATGTAGAAATATGAGATAAAGGTCCTACACAAGTTTTGAATGTATCTCCAGTGGCATTTCTAACTAGAGGTGAATCCTGAATTAAGTAGTTTGTGGTAGCAGCAGAAAAGCCTAAGGGATAGGGCAAGGATATCAAGGTTGTAACTGTCCTGTTGGGATTTTACTAGCAGAACCACCTCAAGTACAGGATGTGAAAGTCATGGTGATTTAGCATGCTTCACCTCGAGCAATTCCGGCAAAACACAGGACGCAAGGCTGTTGCAGCTCCAAGCACTGTAGAGTGACAGGTTTGTTGTGCTGCAGCAATTCCACCGTCCATGAAGGCATTGGTTGTTCCCGAGAGCACAGCAATGCTCACCTGAAATATCAGTGATGATAACCTCAGCCACAGCATGATGTTAATGAGAGCATGTGGAGTCAGGGACAGAAATACTGATGTCAATTTATAACTGAAGTTGGATCCAAATACAGAAGTTATTCCTATATGCTGGAAATACCAATCACATTACAAATATAAATAAATGGAATATAAATAAATTAAAGAGATCTCTGTTGTTGATGGCACAGGTGCGCACAGGGAAAGATATATAACTGATTTACTTTCTTGCCCATGAGGGAACTGCTCTATTGGTATGACAGGTTTAACTGCATTCAGATTGGAGAAACTGTGCTGGTTTTTTGTCTATTATAACTAAAGACCCTGTTATACTAGTGTAGATGAAGACTTGAGGTTAAGACATGCTGAGGGACAGAACATCACTTGTATTGTCTCTGTAGTTAACAGAAAATATACAGAGAAATGAAATCCTGTGCATTACTAATTTCCATTAATTTACTATGTCAAGTGCAGAATAGAAAGTCATTATATTTCCACTGTACATCACTCTAGCGTAAAAAGTTCATAAGCCATTAGGATAATGATTTCTACCATTACTTGTCAGCAAAGTGTGAAAATATTTTGTTATCATCCATTTACATTAATTTCAACATGCATGCAGTTCGTCAGAAACACAGACTTTTGGAAGTGATTGCTTCCCATTGATTAATGTAGCCAGAAGTTTCCTGATTTGCCAAATGCCACATAACACTTTATTAATGGTGCCTGTTATGTGTATAAAGCTTTGCATCAGAAGAGGTTTCATCTATAAATTAGTAAAGCTTAGAAATATTTAGTTAAGCAAGAAAATATTTCTAATGTGGTTGCTGTGTTGAGGATTCACTCCCAGTGCATACCAGTAGTGATCTTTTGCCTTGGGCTGAGTGTGACTCTTAGAGGTTGAGCTTATGTAGTCTCTAAGGTAAAAAACCATTTGGATATAGTGAGTCAACAATATGCAATACAGTTTTGAAATGCTGTTCATCTTCTTCTGAAAAAGGAACAAGCCCTGCCATGCTTAAATCCATTCAGGACTGGATGTCAAAATCCACAGGTAAACTTCAGTCTGGGTGTAAGGAAACAATGTTCATATAGCTCAGCATCTTCTCCCTTTAAAACAGCACCTCTCTGACAAAACTGGTTTTTGCTGGGAATTTTTGATTCTTCAACACTAAAATTTTTCAAGGGAACAAGAAGGAGTTTCCAGAAACAACAAGACACATATCCTTGGATAAGAAATAACCCTACACTACAACAAGGACCAGGGGTTTAAATTTTCAAGGTTTGACTTATCAATTCAAATCAGTAACACAAACCTCTGCCACCAGCTATGTTGTGACAGTATCAACTCAGCTCTTCCTGCAGCAATTCTGTTTTGTGGAGTTAGAATGGTGACTGAGACTCAACCTGATCCCTCATTACTGGAGACCTTCATTGCCAGCTATTGAGAGCTCTTTTTCATCCTAGCTTGAAATGTTTTCTTTCTTCCCTAACTGAGAAAGGGGGGATATTTGAAACCTTTGATTGGAGGCAGTAAAAACATTTTTTGTTTACTCAATGTAACATAGAGTGATTTGAAAGCAGCAATATGTGCCTCTACTCCTTTTGTTTTCTCTTGCTATGAACATTCAAGTGAGAAGGATTTTGTCCTCCATGTTCGTAGAAAAACAATTTTAGCAATTTATTTTAAAGTGCCCTTGGAAACCAAATACTATATTTTGCCAAGGTAAGCACTGTTGCTCAAGGAGGTTGAATATGCACTCATCTGGGTAATAGGAACAACACCATGTGACTAATAAAATCAATGTCTGCTAAGTAATGTGGTTCAAACTGGAAATGTTTTCGAGCACTCCAGGGGCATGTTTTTCTCCTGACTGGAGAATAAAATAGAACTAGTCTAACAGCAAATATTTTCCTATGGAAAAAGTTAATTTATATAAAGCAGGATATTAATAGATCTGAGTAGCTCACCACAAAGATAGCATCTCTGATTTGATGCTATCTTAACTTTGTCAAAGTAACATTAGCCCTTGCTTTCATATAAAGTGTTCAATTAAGCCAATTTCTGCCCTTAGTCCTGGCATGGCTTGTTGTTACAATGCACTTTGAGTATTGAAAGGCAGACTAAACTGTCATTAGACATAGCTGGGAAGAGATCTGGCATAATTATATACTTTCTTATTGCTGAAGTGATTGCTCAATATTAGCCCTGCAAATCGCCGGCAAACCACGAGGCGTTGGGGCACTGCAGATGTGGAAAGGGAGCCTGAAGGAGTAACACTGATAGAGTGAAAGAGCTCAAAAGCTTCTTCAAAGTCAGGTGAGGGTATTTCATACTCAGGCTTAGATGCCACTGTGTGCAATGGGGCTGAAGAAGTGGCATTCCTGACCTGTGCCAAGGTAAGAAAGAGAAAAACAAGTTAACAGTGTTCTGCTTTGATTCACTGAGAATCATCTGGAAATAATGTTTCTTCAGAATATGGTTTGGTTTTTTTCCATTTATGCTCATCCCTCCTGCTAGTAAAATACTCTAATTTCAGTCCAATTCCTTCATTTAAGACTGTAGTTTTTATTCCCATGAAAGCAGATGGAGGGAAAATCTCCAGTGTGTAGAAAATAAAGCAAACTGTCCAATTAAATCACCACACTGATTCCTAATTCCATTGTGGCCTGTCTGAGAAGGCCATTAGGAACAAAAAATCTCTCTAAGGAACATTTTTCTGGCACTTCACACTCATGAGGAAGGTATCTGCAGGCAGCCAGGCATGCCTGGAAAACGGGGAGACGCTTAGAAAACTGAAGTTCTGCAGCACTCTGCAACATTTCCTTGCAATGATAAGGAAAAATAGAAATGATTAAGTAGAGCAAGCAATCCCAAGTAAGAACTGCTGTGATTAGGGTGAGACCTGAGAAGACACTCAGCATCTCACCCCCACCTCTTTGGTGCCTATCACTTACACAGGGCTGTGGGGCAGACAGCCATGGGGTGCAGACAGGCTTTCCATATGAAACATTCCTTTGTAATTGCATTGAAGAGAGCAAAATTATATTTACTTACCTTACTATGAGGCTGCAGTAAATGTCTTCAATACATAATATTAAACAGGCAATTAATAGACAAACATTTCTGTATCTAGAAGTGTGGTGGAATTCAAGTTAATCCCTACTGGTACAGAGCAATAACACTAACCTTATTAAACTTCATATCCAAAGGCAGTAGGTTTGTTATAGAGCTTTCATATCTAGCAGTGAAACTCCAAGCAGTTACATCTTTCAATTTTAAGGTAAACACTGACAGATCCATAATTTGGAAATAGCCAGTTGAAAACTGAAAATGGAGAAACAAAATACTGTGGATTAAATGTGGTGCCTGTGTGCTGCCTTCTATCACCATATAGCAGGACACTATTTCAGAATCTATGAGATTTGGCAACAAAAAGGAAGATTATGGAGGAACACATTTGTTTTACAGGAAAATGCACTCCAGAGCTGTGTACAGAGTAGGAAGCCAGTGAATTTCTGCACCAAAGTCAACAAATAAGCTGATTGACAGTGTTTGTTGATAACAGCCACAGTCTTTCTCTTACACCCAGCCAAAGCAATCAAAACTCAGTAACCATGAAGGGGCAGTATGAGTAAGATCTACGGTTAATGGATGAACAGCAGCAGCCATTCAAGCTTAAAGAGAGCTTGCTCACCAGAATCTGAATGTCCTTTCTACTCGTGGTAGCAATAGAAGTGGTTTCTTCCTGCAGCATAAGAGACAACCCTCAGGATACCTGGTAGAGAGTGAATGTTATTCCTAGGGCTGTTTTACTGTGTTTTAGCTTGTTTTCTTGGCAGCATTACAGAGTATAATTCTGTGAATCATGAATACGATTCATACTAGCTAAACTGACCTTTGAAATTGGGAGTAGGCAAATATATCAGAAGAAATTCAAGCTCTAACAAATAAGCTGATAAAATGAATGAATTATATTTATAGACCCTGCCAGTCTATTAAGAGGTCACTTTGACAGCCCTGGAGGTCCAAATGTGAGAGTTTCCATTCTCTCCTGCATACCTGAGCAGTCATTCATACATATTTAGTATCAAGGTGCATTATCACTATTTTGGCTCTTTATGCAAATAGCTCTGGGATAAATCTCCATGTAGAATGCATTGTGTGGTACAGAAAACTATGTATTTGTGGGTCTGAGTATTCAAGAAGCTCCTGAAAACCTGAACAAGACCAGCCAAAGCAAAGAGGGGGAGAGATGAAGAAAAGAAGATTATGGCATATGCCTAAAACACCTAGAGCTGGCCTTGAGAAAGGGCTGGACAAGGACCTGTTTTGAGCAGGCAGCAGCACCCTTTCCAGCTGTTCCTGCCAACCAACACATCCCTGGGTCTGGGCAAGCACATGGGAGGAACCCAACTGAGCAGATGTGGCAGTGAGTGGGATAGGTGCAGGACATGACTGCCAGCATAGGGTGAAGTAAACTTCCACCAAAAGAGCACTCGAGTGTCACCATTTTTAAAGTGTTTATCCTTTACTGACTGTAGGCAGCTTCAGCAACATGGTTCGAAAGACCTACACCCTAGCTCAGATTTGTTTTGTGTGAAACTGTAGACTCCAGGAGTGCTGGAGGAAATTTAATAATCTCTTAGCTGGACTATTTTTCTAATCAAGGGATCCTTGACATGAGTTGAGAACCTGACCTGCCATGACCCTGGAGCCAATAGCTCCATGTACAGTAACAGAGTGTTCTTCCAAGCACCCCAGGGATAATCTGTGCCATTAGTGGGTTTGCAACTTCAGTTTTTAGTTAGGCATTTAGAAAAATTGGCACATGCAGTTTGCATACTTCTAAAACTGTGGCTTCACTCCGTAGCTCTATTTGATTTCTGTATATGAGCCCTTAAAGCATTTTGGAATCTCTCTCTAAAAGAGAAAAGCAGTTTAATATAAAAATCTGTTTCCTTTTTCTTATTCCTAACAGCAAGGTAAATAAGAAATGTTGAGAATTGCATGGAACTGGAAGATTTGAGGTTTGCTTAGAGCCATTTCAGTGGTTATTTAGAACCTTCATAGCAAAACAATATCATTTCCTTTCTTCACATTCATAACTTACCAACATGTTTACATTTTCAGCTGAACATTTCCATTCTTGGCTGTGCTGAAAGGTGATACTCTGTTTACTGGATATAACACTGAGCAAAATCCCTTCAACCTTTTGAATTACTGCAGGCTGAAAAGTATAATCCATTATCCAAATATTCTCCCAGTGTTTTTCTAGTAGAATAATATAGCACAACTAGTTGAAGATAAAAGCTTGGCCTGTATATAGCAATTGCTAAGGATTTCTTTGGCTGGAGATGAAGGAAGAAGGTTTAAAATAAGACCACCTCTGTGTGTGCTCAATGAGTGTTTTGCTTAGATTGTAACACTGTGCAAAGCACCATTTGCAATCCTCTCTATAAAAATTTCCTCTGCCTGTGTGGATAAGAGGCTGGTACTGGGACGACCATGCTCAAATTGCCATTAGCAATGAATAAACACTATGAAGATGTAAAGCCAGAGTCCTTTAATAATATTTAAAGGAAAAAGAAACAAACAACCCCCCAAAAACAAAACAAACAAACAAAAAAAACCAAACCAAAAACTAAAAAACCAACAAAATAAAACATTACTTTGATACAATGTGAATTTAGATATTAATGTGTATATTCATAGAAACACAGCATGTGTGTGTGTGTGCATGTACACACACCCACACATGCACAAGCATACCCTTCCTCTATTTAAAAAAAAAAAGAAGAAATAATAATTTAAAATCCTTCAGCACTCTGGTCTCCATTATTCTTCATATTAAATTGACTGTCTTTCATTGTGGGGCTACAGCCACGTGCACAGATAATTAGCCTCCATGCAAATATTGGTTAGTCAAAGAGGGGACATTGCTTATTTCCTGGAAGGTATGAGCTCTAGTGCACTATTGGAGCCATTTAAATGGTATCTTCTCATTATGAAGAACTTTTGTATAACTCAGAATTCATTTTTTCTTTTAAATAAAAATAATAAGACATAAACCCATTCATTTCTTTTTAGCTGCATTTTAAGCTGTGCAATGTAACATGATCATTTGAACTCAGTAGCATTTTTTGCTTTTGCCTAAACATTTTGTCAAAAATTAGAGAATCAAGAGATCATCTCATCTATCCTTTTACCCACAGTAATCAACGGTACATTAGCTGACAGATGCCAATCTATTTTGGGAGGCTTCCCAGGAAATCTATCCCTGTGCACTGCTATATTTACCACTAGAAAGTTTTTCCCTGACATCTATGCCAAATCCCTTGTGTTGCAAGCTGGGTCTATTAATATAAACTTTCACTCTTTTTCTACCCAGCACCCTTTTTGTTGCACACTACCTAAAAATATACAGAGTGTTTCATCAGAACCTTTGCAATTGAAAGAAAAGTGTAATTTTCTTGCAGGTTTTGCTCCTGTTCATACAGTGCAATAGGCTTTATTTTTGTTTGCCTTTTTTTTTTTTTTTGACACCAGATTGATATTATTCACTCAAACAAAACATATGCCCAGCTTCTTTTCTGCAAAACTTCTATCTGTCCAGAAGTTCACCAGGTGTATTCATGCAAGTCAGTGCTTCTGCCTGGTTTAGAAACTTTTACATGTCCCTAAGACCATGGACTCATTTTGTCTGTTTGTGTTTCCAATTTGTCAGAATTTTTGTTCTTTTTTCCCTTTCCATGTTGGTGTACCCTGTAGATTTAGGAATCATTATCCTTTCTGTCATCCAGCTTATTAACAACAACATGGAAAGCTGGTGGACACGAGATGAATCCTTACAGAACACCGTATTGGTGCCATTAGTAACTCTTCTGTGTACAGTTTAGCCAGTTTTGTACTCACAGTCTTATTTGCAACTTTAAATGCTCCTAATTTTTTTGAACCTATGTCTCAACCTGCTGGTTATCTTCTGTGGGTGTGCAACACGGACCCCAGTCTGAAGCTGGGATTGGAATCTCCCCTGACAGATGGACATTACTACTACTGTGGCTGTATGAATGAGTCAGAGAGTCACTAAGGTTGGAAAAGACCCCTAAGATCGTCAAGGCCACCTTTTGATGCCAACCATCAAATCTGCAGTCCAGTTGATGCAGATAGTGACTGGGGGAATCAGGTAAATGTCACCAGCCACCCATTCTGAATTAACACTCACAGATCCATCACATGAGGAGGTCAAGTACCAGTAGTTTTCATGGAAGTCTGAGGTTTAATCAAGGAGTTTTAATCCAGCTTTTGTCACTATCCCAAGGTCCTGCAGTCACAATTTTCCATGTGTGTATCTACATCTCTGAATGAAGATGATGTGAAACCTGCCTCCTCTGCCTGGGGTGGTTTGTGGCCACTTCTGGGAAGAAGGGCACAGCTAGATAAGGGCTTCATCTACCATAAAATCCCCTGTGAAGGGAGAGACACCACTGGGATTTCTACCTGCTCACAGGTGAAGAACATAATCTCAACTTGCCATATACAGAGAACCACTTCATAGATGTGAAGGACACACAAGAGGTTTGTGTGCCCCCTTGATAGTAGAGTGGTTCTGTTTACTTTTTCATTGCAGAGCTGCATTAAAGTTCATGTACTCCCTGAAGGTCAGAAAGACTTGCTTGAATCGGGAGTGCTCTGGGTCTTGCGTGCAGGTGGCACGTGATTAGGCTTAACACAACAACAACAAGACTGAGCAACAGCAACAGGACTGAGCAAAGCCTGCAAGTGTGTTGGTCTGTCAGTCTCTAGTGATGGCCACCTGTGAGACTGACCTGTCCAAAACCCACTCCTCCCTGTGCTCACAGGGAGCCTGCACAGCTTTCTTCACTCCTGGCTACCTCAGAGTTTTACAACATGTGCACAGAGGATTGGGATGCAGACCCTCTCTTGAGCAGTTCTCCAGCTTGGAAACACCTCATTGGCACTCTGTGGTAGGAGTAGGGCTGCTTGCAGCTTGGGGAATGCTGGAGGGGGACTGATGTGTCCTTGCCCTACATCTGTCACTGTTTAGCCTGCAGTTGGGCAGACAGGAACATAGGATTGATTCAGAGTAATCTTACTATAGTCTAATGCCACCATCGGTTTTTTTTTGCAAACGGAGCCTGACTGTGAGATTATCTACAGCCTGGATAGCTGGCTGTTATTCTTCCTGTCTTCCTTCTTGGAATTCCCAACAGTAATCTCTTATCTAAATATTATACAATGAAAAAACAGAAGATTGGCAATGGTGAAATGAATAACAAGTTATTGCCAGTAATTATTCTGCAATTTATCTGCAGTCTACAGCCTCACTTCATCTGATGTTTATTTTTTCTGATCCAACCTTTTGCTCATTTGTTTTCTTACTTGAATAAAAACATCCTTAATGACTTTTTCTTGTGCAGAAAAAGAAAGTTCTTTAGCAGAAAAAGAAAGGCTGACCAGAGAACAGCTTTCACTGGCATATTTGTTGTGACTGTTTCATACTTTGTAACGTATGTAGGAATAATATGTAAAGCAATACCACTAATGGTAGGATCTCTTATAACAGCAAGGTAGGCAAGTTCTATGATATACTGGAAAAAAAAATAGACGATGCACTGGAAAATGACAATTTGCCACAATGTGTCAGGGCAAGCTCCATAAAACAACTGGGACAGATCTATCAGCTGTTGATGGGTACTGATGATGCACCAGGAGATGAAGCTCAATAGGAACAGACCTGTGGAGTTAAACGGCTCAACTAAATTTCTAATGTAGACACCATGACCAAAGAGATGAAGCAGAGCAACAAAAAATGAGGAAAGATATTAAATCTAAAAAAAAAAAAATAGCTGAGCTTAAATTGTAGCAGCATGCAGTGAGGCTTTTGCTTCTCTGGATGACACAATGTTTTGCAGTAACTTCATTAAAGTGGCAAATGCACAGCAGCCCAGTGCTGCTGCTTAAGGACATGTTTGAATCACCTCAGGCTAATATTTAGTTTAGATTTCAGGCACCTGTCCTGAAATCAGGAAATTCAAAATAATGCCATCACAATAAAGCTTCAGGTATGTAGTCAACAGAACTAAAGTGAAAATTAAGCCACTTAATACATTCAATATTGGGAACATTAATCCAATTTCCTGAAAAATAAAAACACACAGAAACAAGCACCCCGTATAAATCTTCTACCTCTATTTCTATTTTATGTTCCAAAGAGTCTTATATTTCATTTACCAGCACAACCTCTGAGCTCTTTTCCGCATTGCCTAAGCAACATGTCTACCATCTTTCATCTAATTCTTTTGTTCTTCTGCAGAGAAGCATGGACAGTGGTGTCTCTTTATGTTTGGTTTCAAAAGGATTTTTGATTCATTTTTTTACATGCAAGCTACTATAAAATTCCTAGGGGAGAATGAAAATGCTAGGATTCATGATTTTCTGTAGTTCATTGGAAAACCTATTTAGATAAGCTTCTGAAAAAGTTCTGTTCATTGAGGAACACATACACACCCATCCTCCCCCAAGACCACTAAGAACTGCTGCTGGGTATTTTATCAAGCTGCATTAACAAAAGCCTTATACTTTTGAGGGCAGGTGGGTATCTCCTACACCCATTGCCTGGGAATAAAGGGAGAGAATTGCAGAGTTTGGTGAAGATTATGATGTGAAGGGAGTTTATAGTTCAGCAGTGGCCATTTTCTCCCTTACGCCTAATACTCCTTGTGTTCTTCTTGTTAGGTTGCTGCTACCTCAGGGATGAAGACAGGGATGATGACACTGCAGTGAAGAGATCAAGATTTCCTTAAAGTGGACTCCTTTAGCTTGTCTCTATTTGCTAATCTTCTTCTGCAGCCATACTAGGCAATCAGAGGAGTAGTGAGAAGAGTGGGGAAGGTGCAAATGGGAAATGAGAATAACCAGGTGCTTATGGCATTCTCTGACCAGCTGTACAAAACCAGCATTTCCAGCCCAAGAATCAAGGAGGGAGAGGTGGGCCTGGGACATGTTTGGAATCTGGAATGAGAAGTAGCTGCTGTCACCAAGTTTTTAGATGGAGAAGGGAGTGTTCTGAGGAGTTTGTGCCCTGAAATCACTCAAGCTCCTCAGCTCACAAATGCTAAAACAAGAACTCCCTCAGCAGAGCAGTGAGTGATGTTCAATCCAGCTGCCTTGGAGAGCTGGGTAGCTACAAACGCCGTGAGCTTCTCCATCCTGCAGCATGCCATGAAACTGAAAGGCTTTCTAAGCTTTACCTCACCTTTTATGATGCACATACCCTGCTTCTCCCGGCCACATTGCTTTGTTTTAGTCAGCTGGCAGGAAATGGAAAATCTGTGTAGGATTCTTACACGTTTTCACAGCTGCCTAGTCACAAATATGATAAAGTGCAGTAAAGTTCTCACAAGGACTAATCCTTGCTGTGACAATATGCAATAGCCATCGTGTTTGTTCTGCAGTTGCCGCTGCTGTAATTTATTTCTCCATGAAAGGTGGGTCTTCTGAGGGTACTATAGGAGCACCTGTTTCATCAGGGCTGAGGGATGCACTCAAGCACCTATCAAGCACACATAAGGGAAGGCTGATGTGGAAAGTTATGTGTGCTCTAAAGGGAAGAGTCTAAACTCAATGTTAAACAGTGCTGAACAAGGCCTGTTCCAATCTCATTTTCATATTTACACTTAGTATTTAGCCATAAAATACTGCAGCTTGCAACTGGTTGTGCTGGCACCCTTTTGGAGTCCTGGCATTAATAGTTTATGCAGCAGGCATTAAAATTAACTATGGAAGTATTTTTAAAGAAGCAAGCATTCATGAGCTATAAAACACAGGATGGAGAACCTAATCAGCTGGAATGTGCTTTGCTTATGATGTGCAAGTCTAACCTAGCACTGCAAGTTTGAAAGCGTAGAATTCCTCAATCAGAAAGTTTACTGTGGGCCCACAATGCCTTCCTGCATTTTCTTTCCCAGCTAAAGGGTGTAATTATTCCTTTGTAACTTTCACAACTAAAAATGAACATTGCTGTGAGCTCACACAGACAGAAAAGCTCTTTAAAACCCTTGCCTCAGACATGCAGACTGCTCGTGTTGTTATCACCAAGTTTCACACAGCTTTTTTCATCACACTTTTCTGTCTGTCATCAAAGAAAGTGTAAGTTTTGGTTCTTTTATTCAGCAACTGTAGATGCTAGATCTTAGCTGTGATTTAGAAAAGTCTCTGTTCTTTTTGTGAGTAAAAATTTCTGCCAACAAAACCAAGTAAATTTGTAGAATTAGAGGACATATTTAATACTGAAAGATATTAAAAGAAGGAGAAAGAAGCTAGGAATTTTAAAGCTCTAGTAGAAACTTAATTTTTCATGTGATGCTTAATATAATCCCTCTTTTCAGTCCCTTGTCTTCCCTAGAGGCTTTACTTACTTGATCTGAAGATCAATACATAAAATTGTTCTTGTGTCATGACCTGTTATTGGCCTTCCCTGTTGCATTTCTACCTCTGTCCAAATACATCTTCTGGTTATGTTGCTATGTCAGGGATGGTCTAAGAAGTGACAGCCAAGGCTCAGGTGTGAAGGAAAACACCACCAGCAAAATGCAGACAGGCCCACTGCAATGGTTTCCCCCTGATAGCTTGTTTCATACATTTTCCTCTGCAACACCTTCACTGGAAGAAAGCTTCATAACAGCGTGATTTAGCAGTTCCTTTTTGTGTTGTGTTTTTTCCCTTCCATCTTTTAGTCATCTTTTCATACATGCACTATAATTTTGCCCTAGGAATCATGTCTGTTGATTATGGCAGCTAGACAAAAGTCTGGGAAGTTATCTTTCTTCTTTTTAAAGGAACAGCTAGCTCATTAGGGAGCTGTACATATACAGGGGCTTGCCAGTCATTCTGGCATGATTCATCCACTAAACGACTACAATTTCAAGGCTATTGTTATTGTTGGCCAGTTAGTTGAATCATTTGAAGAAGCAAGTAGATCTTTGCACCTAAATGCCTTGAAGTTGCATTTTGAAAATGGAGAATAGTCCTGCAAAGGAAACATCTTCTTATTCTCCTTTCCTTTTGTTTTGACAGATTGGATGTGTTTGCTTTTTCCCTAACTAATTACTCTTTGACATACAATATGTTGTTATCATCAGTGTAGAAATATTGTGAACAGATCTGAAAATCACTACTAGCTTGAGAAAGGAGTCAGATTGTGTACCTGCACTTCCGTAAATCCACCTTTCTATGTCCTCACCACCTGCAGTGACACCCAAAGGGACACCTTTATCATTCACCAGTCATTAGGTCACTGTCAATCAAAGTCAAATCCACCTGGAATGGGAGCAGGTTTAATGTCAATACCTGCAGAGCAGTGCATGGATGTGCAGGGTCTGCAATACTTTTGATTATAAGGAAAGCAAGAGCAATGCACTCTGCCTTCAGACTTGTGAAGACACTGATCCTGACTCTGCAGTGCAGGGATCTTTCTGTCTTAAAAGCTTTTGAGAAATCAAAATGCAGAAAAAGTTCTTTTGCACATTTAATCCAGTGCTGTTAACTAGGAATTTTGCTTTGAAAATGTAAGGCAGGTTCTAGAAATGTAGACTAGAGGTCTTCTGCATTTTAAATAATTAATTTTCTACCAGTTTACTTTCTACACTCATTGTGAAGTGGTCTCTATGAAGCATCACAGAAAGAACCTCGCAGTTTGCTAGAGTAGACGTGATTTACATGCAAGTATAGAGAGTGAGGAGGGACAAAGAAGGCAAAATGAGTCTCTGACACCTAAGAAATGATGGCAGGTGTGTGATGAGTGGCACATAACATACTAAATATTAAGGAACACCTGTTAGCATCATAAATTGAGTGGAAGATCTACGTGTTGGGCTGAGCTGGTGCATAATTGGAACCCTGGAATGTATTTGTGCAGCCTGCAGCAGGAGTCCAGAAATATGTGGACTTGGCAAAAGCCATCAGTAGCGTCAAATAATTATGAAATACTTGAAAGCCCCAGGTAAATAACCTCTTCAGAATTGGCAGGCGTCAACGGGTCATTACTTATTCTGTTCTTTCCTTCTTTATATGGTGAGCTGTTGTAAATCCCTAGTGGAAAATCCAGTGAGGCAGACAGGGGAGAATGCAATCAGTAATACAAGCAATAAGAACAAAAAGAAGAATGGCACTTACAAATTTTCCTACAAATGCCACACTCCTTTCCAATTCCAATCTGATAGAAAGGATTTAGCTGAGTAGCTTGGCTGGGTGAAGTGGAGTTTTTACAAGTCTAACACAAAAGACCAATACATTTGATTTGGTGGATGTGTAAGCTCTAACAATAATATTCAGCCAATTCAATTCCTTAATCATTGTGACCATAAGAACCAAGTGTTTGTAATGTTCTCAGTACGTGCAGAGAGTAATTACATCGGATTTTAATAAGACTTGCTGTGAATTGTTGACCAATGATTCACTATGGGGGAAAAATTAATTAAATTTTAATGTGAAAAGTTATTGTTAATTAAAAGTTGTATGAAAAATAGCCATAAAAAGTAGTTAAGGTGTACAGGTTTGAAATTGCTAAAAGGGCATAAAAGGAAAAGGAATAAGACATTTTTGAACTGGATTTTGCCCTACAGGTTATATGCCTAAAAAGACCAACCCACATGCAAATTCTCTTCTCCAGCCATGAAAAATCTGCCTCAGGAAGATGAGCACCCTGTGACAGATGATAGCTTGCACCTATGGCTGTAGAGATAGGAGTGGGCTGTGGGATCAGTGAGTGGGTTGGACTCAGGAAAGACATTTACTGTCACTCCCTATATATATTGGCCTCTGCAGAGAAAAAAAGACTGTGACAGCTGAGCAACCAGTGCAGGAACACTGGCAACTGGAAACAGTGTCACTGCAGCCTTGGGGTTCATTCCACTCTAAGCCCCCACCAGATATGCCACTGACTTCATCCACGTTTCCATCCTCTATCAGACTTTGCTTTCCAGTCCTTACAATGTCCTTTTTACAGGGCCCTTAAAAAACACTCCAGTTATGCAGAAGCTGGAGAGAAAATGTCAGAAAGAAATTTGGGCACAGATCCCAAAAGTGACTTAAGTATATTTTATGGTTTGCAATGAAAAATTTTGATCCTCAGGGTTGCAGCCGAGTTGCTGCCCAGCTCCACTGTACATGGGCTACTGCAGGTTCCCCCCGAATCAGGACCTGCTTTTGGGCGTGACCAGAATACAAAGAAGATGTGATTAAGATGTGGTAAATCCAGAGCCCAGTTCATGAACAAATCTGATTAGGATTGATATTTTCTTCATTCTCTGAGAAGCTTGGACACAGCCTGGTACACTTTTGTGACAGCCTACTTCACCAAAATTGGTGTAATGAAATAACATTACTTTTATCCTTTTATTTTTTAGAGAGGGGATTTTGTGCAGGAAGTTTGAGCTGATTGGGAGGTTTTTGTTTTCCTACATGTTGTGTTGTAACTCTGGGAAGCATTATGGGCCATGCTTGGAGGACCAGCACCGAAGGTAAATCATGTAACACCACCACTGTGGGAAGTCCTCTTATAACTCCAGACCTTTGTATTTTACTCCTTTCCTTCACAACAAACCTATGAAGGATCAGCAGGGTCTCAAATTGTTTGTGTGGGTGGCATATTGTGACTCCTTTTACAGATTTCTTTTTCTTTTTATAGTTGAGGGATTCATGTATTTTAAGTCACTTCATCATACATGTCTCATTCAGATCATTATAATGAAATCAGCAGGGTTAAATCACGCATTACAAAGTGCTTTTCCTTAATCATCAGTTTATCCAAAGGACTGACAAGTGAGCTATTGCACTGGGTAATCCAATGCCCATTTTCCCCTCAAGGATTAGGATTTATTTACTCACAAATGACAACATCTACTATCTCATTTTGATGGTATCTGTGCAAATGAAAATTTAAAGTTTTCCCCATTATATGGTAAACTCCTTCAAAAACAGCTTCTTAAATTTTCAAATATATGCATCTCTGTATTCAGCTTTAAAAAATCCCAGTTCAGTGGTCTGAAATATATTGGAATATAACATATTACAGGTGGTGCAAATACTTTACCGTAAAATATTATTCACTTAACTCTATCAGGGGGTCAGTGACCAAAAGAGGAAATATAATTGCAGTCTAACTACTGAGATTCAGTTTTCCAAACAAAAATGAGCTTGAATTTCTTCCCAATGCTCAATATTTCTTAAAGGGCAAATAAATAATTAGAATTTAATCCCAGTTTTAATTTAGCTTTGTGAACACTCTACTTGCAGTCCTAAAAGAAACCCATGCAGAGCTTTTAACAGATGTTTGCAGAAACCTGTACCTCTTGATTGCTGAAAGCATCTCTAAATATTAAATCAATACACACATATGTATGACCTTTCAAAGAGCAGTTTGTATGTCATTCTCAGTAGCCCCATGAAAACATTCCAGTTAAAATGTCAACAGCAGGATCGCTTTTAGCATCAAAGGCTATTCTTCCTACAGTTTTATGAAGATGGTGACCTGAGCCACACATGCATAGCTGCACCAACAAATGATAACATTAACCAAATGTAACAATTTATTTTATCTTTAAATCACATGCTTGTGTGACTATTAATAAGCACAGATGAAAAATAGAATTAGTGGAGAGATTATCTCACAAAGAAAGATCGTGACTGCCTTCACGTAGCTCAAAATGCAGAGCATGACCTTTGATAGCAAGGAAACAGTTGAAGGCAAATTATTTCTAATACTATAATTCCCTCAATATAATAAAAAAATCCAAGAAAGGCGTTTGCACAAAAGTTAATGGCTGATTCCCTAATCAGTGCACACTGGCCTACAGCTATGCAATTGCATCTGACCTACTCATGGGAGCAATTGCAGTACCAAAAGTTTTGGAGCAGGTGACCACCCAAGCTCTTCTTCTCCAGTTCCTTGCAGACTTGTTGTGGGAACACAAGAGCTTCTGTACTGGCACAGAGCTGCCACTTTGGGGACTAGCTGTGAATGGGGCCTTCCCAGAAATGTGGACAAGAGAGGAGGGGCAATTGTTTTTTGGTGTTGTTTTGACATTAGCACTTTGTTCCTGAGTTGTGCATTACCCAGAACCAAATTCTTTCTTATTTTGCCTGATTCCGTACACTTAATTCAAGCCATGTGTGGCTCCTCTCCACTGGCAATGAACTGTCAGCCACTGCAGCCATTTTGTCACAATTCTGCATTTGAATGTAATCATACTTAGTCTGACAAGTACCTAAATATCTAGAGTCTACTCACTTGTCCTGTGCCTATAATCAATAATTCATTCTCTGAATAACTCCATAAAAATGGCAAGCATGATGAATATTTTTTTCTCTCTCAGTTTAAAATAAAATCCATATTAGTTTCATCAACTGGCAATTATTAATGTACCTTACTTAACCAAGAATTGATTTGATTCTGACAAGTTCTTAATGTCTTTAAATTGTGGTAAATAATTGCTATCCATATTCAGCAGTTTAGTGTTATCATCAACATAAGATGGTCTTGCTTTAATGGGAGGCATATCTGTGAAACCTTGAAGAATATTGGGTAAAAGCCTTCAGCCATGTCTTCTGCTTTAAAGCTTGTGCTGGGCAGGGTATAGGGGTAGCTACAGCAATAAATGGAGGCTAAACAAAGCTTGGGGCTCAAAACTTAGAAGCAAAATCAAGCTGTAGATTTTTAGGTTCACACACAATAGATATGAAATATCTCATCTCTATTTCTATTTTTATTTCCTAATAACCTGAAAATTGTTGTATAAATGCCTATCTTTTAGAATTCTTCACAGGTTTGGCATGCCTATTAATAATTCAGGAGTTTGGAAGGATGGCCTGTCTGTGACATTAGCTTGTCATAAAATTGTAACATTTTATCCTATGGATATGGCTGTATTACCTATACCTTATATGCACAATTTGACTTCTGTGGCAGATATGTACCTCAGCTATTTAACTCCTTTGTTTAGTGCCTTGCCTCTGTAAAAGTCTGTGAAGCAAAGTGGAAAATACTGATAATAAGAACAGACCGAGGGACTGTGGGTAGGATAGGTCTTATCTGAATTGTAAATCGACTGTGGAATAATTAAGTAATATGGTTGAATTGGAAAGTGTAGTCAGTATAAGGATCTCATGGTTTTTAGTTTCACTATTGTCTTCCATTTTTGGCTGATGTGCAGCAAGCTGCATCTGGCTGTCCAGGGATAGAATTCTGAGTAAAGGATATTGAGCCTAAATGTTTAAGGTTAAGTACAAATTTTTCTCTACCGTAGTTGACTGAGGGTTCCTAAATCAAATGAAGATTCCTATACCTAATATGAAATTGCCTACCAATCTGTCTCACATCTTGTTCGAAGTCACTTGTCCCTTCCTATTAGAAGAGAAGTGTTTTTCATTTCTCAATATCCTAGCAATGAGACTTGTTGGAAGGAGCTAAGCTCATCGATATAAGGTGAAAATCCATGGAATGAGGAAACTATGACTTGTCAATGCATTTCCTTTGTATGGATGGCATTAACCTGCCCAGACCTCAGGAAAGTAATAATGATTAAAAAAAAAAATCCTGTTTCAAGTTTACAGAATGCAGGTAGAGAAGTGCCGCAAGGATTTAGTAATTTGTTTATTTAAACCGGTACTGCGGACATGAATTTCAGCTATCCCACTGGAGTAAATTGTACTAAAGTGGGCTACAGGTGTTGTTAAGGCCCCAGACATAAGCCTCTTCCCAGTAGGACAGCTTACAGAAGCTCTCTGGAAATATGCCTATATTCAACAACAAATCTAAATTCACATGGAGTAATAAACCTTGGTATAGTCTGAAAAGAAGAACAAACAAAGCACATATTGTAAATATACCCCATAAAGATACAGGAGCTCACATTAATCATGTGAGCTAGGACAATAAGTGACCTTTTCTAATAAGAAATGAGGGAACTAAAGCAGCCATTAAATTTTGCAGCGGCCCTATTTAATGTCTGTGACATTCATCATCACACGACGTAAACGTCCTCAGCCTGTCGACATTTGCCAATCATCCTTCACTAAGAGGGAAATTGGTCTGAGGCTTTTAGAGCACAGCTTCCTAAATTCTGGCAATGCCAAGGCCATTCTAGCTCCTTTTCAACCCTAAAATGACAGAGAGCAGCTGTTTAGCCAGCAAGGTTAACAAACCTTGGAAAAGCATTAGTGCTACTATGTTTTTAGCACTTTTCAAAGCACAAAAGTTGAAAATTACTGTCTCACACAGGCCTGCCACTTTTGCAGGAGTCCAATGTACAAAATCACTGTTAAGATATCTAGGCTTTGTCTTTCAATAAAAATGTTTATGCTTGCAGTTCTAATACATGAAGGGTTTTCAATAAATGAAGGCTGATATGTATTGAGATGTAGCCACTTCTTTAAGCTTTGTGGTTTAGTTTCAAACTATGGACAGAGATGGTAATTAGAAATGCTAGAAATAAAGATACCATAATTCAGTGTCCAGGGAATGCATTCTCTTATTGAGTACGTGAACGCTCACTGTGAATTCGAAAACTTGGACATCTACTACTCTGCCAAGTCCGTCTTTCACACGCTTTGTAAATTTTTTTTTTTGCTACCCTTTTAGGATTTTCAGGGTTTTTCAGGGTTTTAATTTAGCCTCAGGCCTTCTTAGCTTCACAGAAAAATGATGTTGAAACAGTAGTTAGGATCCTGCAGATCAGGTAGGGGTCTTGAAACCATCCACCGGTTTTCTTGTTTTCTTTTTTGTCTGGTTGATTTGCCCAGTTCTTAAATTATATCTCTCCTGCTTCTGGCTAAGAAGTCATCACTTCGACATCAGTGCTCTCCATAGCCCCAACTATGGGGGTTTCACATCAGCACTGAAGAGCTGGTGTCAGGCCAGGTTCTGCAGTGTTGGGCTTCACTGAGTGCCAGGGAAGTTTCATGCTGGTCTATGTGTAGAGACAGAGAGTCCTTTGCTACTGATAGATGATCTGCTTAGGGCTACCAGCAGGTAACCTTGATGTTCTGGCAAGTTCTAGTCCTGTTTTAGCTTACTTGGCATTTGATGCAGCTGTCTTGCCTGAGAAATTTGGGAGAGTGGGGAGATCTCATCCCTTTCAAAATACCTTTTTTCCATCCCTCTCTGAAAAGTCTGAGACTGTTTATTTAGGGACTTCCTCTACCTCCTTCCACAGCAGCTCTCACCTGGAAAACACCTGCTGAATACCACTTTTCTTAGTTTTGGTGAGCTTATATGTAATAATGTGCCACAGAAGATAACATCCATTTATAGTGCCTTAAATGTCAAACATAAACATAAATTATGTCCGAATTCACTGAAAAATTTGATTTGAGATGAAAAGGACCTGGCTCAAGGCAAAGAAATGAGAGTTATAACTTCTTAAAAAGAGAACATTACTTTGAGGAGAGGAAAGAGCTACATGAATAGCCTCACAGGTGGACTGCTGCCATCCCTTGTTTAGGTTATAGCACTGGATTCAGCTACTCAGACTTTCCTCCACTCTTGGGTGCTTAGGACCATCACTGAAAGGAATGCCTCTGGATGGCAAGGAAATCCAGCTTTGGAGGAGACCCAGGTCTCTGTAATTCAAGTTTTGGTTTTTTATGATATGGATTATTGCAATCCTTTCTCCTTGGATGTACCCAAACAATCTCTGTGAAAGCTTAGCTGGTCTATGATGCAGCTGCACCTCTTCTAAACCAGACTGCTGAGACAGCTATCAGCCCAGTTGTCTTTTGCTTTTCTTGGAACTATATGCAGTTTTTGCTTGCACTGAAAGTGTTTCGCTTCAATTTTACATCCTTGAAGAGAAGGGTCCTGGTTATGTCGGTGTCCACCTGTTTGCCTGTGGGTTGTGGTGGCAGTGACCAGCTACCAGACTGGATTCACTGGTTTGCACTGTCTGTGGGCAAAACTGAGTTTGTCTTTAAAGGCTGAAGTTCACCCTGGGAACGCTACAAGCAAGATGTAGCATTCACTCTTTATATCAGTTTCTTTAACAGATTGACAACATGTAAGCCAATGGTCATAAATCAAAATTTCCACTCATTTAACATCATGTAAAGGCAGTATGAAATAACAAGAGGAGTTCAATGAGCTTCTAAATTTAGGGCAAGAGTAGATAGACAGTTTGTGAGTTATGCTTGAGCAGCTCAAATGCAGCCTATATGCCTTGTCCTCTGCCAAGCAACAAGCTGTTTTAGTCCAGGAGCTGCTGGAAAATTCAGACTTCCAGTAATGAAGGAGGCAAACCACTGATGGTCACCAGGTCACCTGCATCATCCCAGCCCTTCCCATCCTGGGGAGATATGAGATGGATCCTGGGAAGCCTGCACTGCAGGACTGCAGGGAGACAGCATGATTTTCTTGCCCAGGAACCACTGATGGTGCTTCCCAACCCTACTGCTTCTCAGGGCCTTAAGAAAGACTGCAGGGAGATGGCAAGAACCTGCCAACCCAGTGTATGTTTACAGAACCAGGATCCTCTGTCAAATGGAGAGATTAACAGAGGCTTTGCATCAGCTCTACATAATGTTTAATAACATTTCCGATAGGGGTAATCACAATTAATTGAAATGAATGTGTGCAAATACTAACTACAGCCTGAAAAATTGGTNTTTTCTTTTTTTTTTCCCCCCCCTATTATAGTGTGCTTGCATTTTCCTCTGTGGTTCAGAAATCCCAGCTGAACACCCTCTGTTACTACTCCCCATGGGCAGGGATTTCACTGAGGAAAAGATGATGTATGATCATCACTGTAGTTCCAATAAGAAGTTGGTTGTGTAAAGGAAAGCAGCTGGCTGGCTCTAGCTATGAAGCTTCATTGCAAGACTTCTGAATAAAAGTATCTAAGTTCTGTATGACCTTTTTTATACCAGAATCCCACTTGCTGGCAGAACATGCATCATAAGGACTTTTTGTTAAAAGGTGGGAAAACATTTTCCAGACAGTTAACATTTTCCAGACCTCTGCTGTTTTGGGTGAAGAGTGACAAATAGCACTACACATCAAAAGACTATTTTCATTTCAGTTCCCATTCTTTCTGGCTTTTTTTTCCCTCTCTTTGTCTCTGTCCAAAATAGAGAAAAAAAGTGCATCACTGCCCAAAACATAGGACAACAGAGGAAGAAAGGCTATCAAACAAAGCCTTTATAAGGAGAGAGTTTCAGAGACTGGCTATAATTCTGGTAGAGAAAATACCATTCCTTATGAAAGATTCAGTCACTGTATCCATGCATTCCTCACTATATCAGCCACAGTCCCTGCCTGTCCTCGAGCACTAAGTGATGTAAAGTGAGCTTGTAAAAGCTCAGACCTTGAACTTCTCACAGAAAGCAAGTCCTCTGTCCACATGGAGAATATGTCAGTGTTGTTTTCACTATGAACATTGTTTTCAGCTTCTACCTAATTAGTCCATAGAGGGATATTTCTATGCACAGAACTTTCTTATTTTGTAAAAAAATAGTGAGAATTCCCTGCATGTGAGTAATGGTAAATTTTGTCTTCTAGCCCACCCCAAAGGCAGCTTCTTTTAAATCTTAATCTGCAGTAGTGTTGTTCTTCAGATTTTTATGCAAGGGATTGCTAAATTTGAAATCAAGTTGTTTCATATAAGATTGGATAGCAGAAAACTTCTTTGATTTGTTCCTTTTGTTTTCTTTTATTTTGAAAACTTATTTTAAATATGTTCATTTAGCACAAATTCTTCTTAGCACTTGGAGCAGCTGAGCTTAGCCATCAGTTTCATTGTAGAGAGACCATTTTTTCTTCTGACAAGCTTGTGAGCATCCTAACCTATAATTCACCCAAACTTGTGAGACATTAATACTCTCTGGCAGCTCAATCCATTAAAGACAGTAAAGAATTTGGATCAATTAGTACATTCTTTTGACAGATGCAGTAATGAAATTGCTACTTCCATTCTATTTGCCCTTTGACGTACGAGCCCAGATCAATCCCAAACAGTTATGAGGGACCATTTTTATGTCTGGTCTCCAGCAGTGACTCTCTATTCTCTGTGCATTCTTGAATTATGTCCCTGGGATTATTTATAGAATATATATCACACTAGCATATTAATGCTTCCAGAATTGTTCCCAATTTCTATATGTAAAAATTTGCCATTTCTCTCTCCTTGCATATGAAAATGGTACTAGCCTCCAGCAGGGAGAGGCACAAAGTAGAACTGTCTTTCTGCTCTTGGTGGCAATCAGAGGTCTTCTGTGTAGTTCCTGGAGTGGAAGACTGTTACAGGGACAGTCCACCTGTGTCTGAGTAACCCAGGAATTCCCTTCATACCCAGGGGCCCACCAGCTGAATTTCTCAGAATGGAGAAATAGAGGACTCCAGCAGGCAGGACATAAAATCATTTGGCATTGCAGCCAGCTGCTGGACCTCCCTGGCCTCCTTCTCTGCTCCTCTGATTGCTCAGACGTCATTCATAGCTAAATCCAACAGCAGAAGAGGTCAGATGAAGTGCTCATATTAGATGTATTCTTTATAGTAAGGCAACATATAAGAATGTTTTTAGTATTGTATTTTTGCCTCTTTCATAATCTCTTATTTCCCTAGGTTTTTTGGGACTGAATTAAAATGGCCTTTAAATTCAAGTCATAGGGGATCAGGGGTGTTGTAGACCTTGCTAATGATTTATAAACACATACAATTGGCTTTGCTGAGATTCACAGCATGTTTATTTGTGTTCACCTCCTTCCCAAATCCCTGAACTTCTGCACCTCATATGCTAGAATTTTATTTTAGAAAAATTCAAGCTTTTTTATATTATCTTGTTTTATTAAAGATAGAAAGTATCATATACCCTTTTTTTGCTTAGTTTTTTTGTGAAACCCACTGAAAGTTTAAGGCTAAATAGAGTGCTGGGAGAAGGGGTTCAAGTGAATAAATATTCTTTCAAATTGATACCATCACCAGAAATGTAGATGTCCCTTAATTTTTCTTTAAATTTAAGTAGATCAGTTCATCCTGATACTGATGTAGTGACACACTTTCTTTATAGGAGCAGCCATCAGGGTAACTAGATGTGTGACAGCTTTTTAACTTGTACATTACACTGGTAGACACTGAAAGGGAAGTTGGCACAAAGAAGTTATTTGTGGTCTACCTCAAAGCTAGGTTTTAGAAGCTCAAAGCAGGAAGAGGTAAATGAGTACCCATGTGGATGACACAATGCAGGGAGCTACAGGCATAAGCAGCACTGGGTGATGGAACCAGAATCACATGCACAAAAGCCAAAAAACCTTGAGAATTAACTTAGAAGAACGAGATCATAGATAACAATGAGGAATGCATAAATTAATTGTTGCAGCAACATCTAAGCTTAAAGTCTTATCAATTAGAGATAAGCCATCAGGATCTGCTATGGGGAATGAAGTAAATATTTGGACATATTGTTTCTGGCAGAGATAATAAAAACCATGACGTTGTTGTGCAAGACACTGGCACAGTTCATCAGAAAGGCTGTACACAGTAGTGGTTTCCTACATGAAGTGTGAAAAGGGGCACGTTCAGAAAAGAGTTATGGGCATGACCTAACATCTAGATCATATTTCACAAGGTCCTGTTTTGCTAGAGGACCACGTCAGATATAGACAAAAGCTGAGAAGGGAGGTCACTGTTCATGCACCACAGAAGTAAACTCTGAGAAAGAAGTAAAGTTATTTAAGGTAGCAGAGAACTTTGGCACAGTTTCCAGAGAAAGAATTCAGAACAGAAATTAGAATTAACTGACTTCTGGTAAGAGAAATGAGGTCTGTTATGATTTCCCGTTAAGAATAGGGACTAGGGGAGAAAAAAAAAAGCAGAACTGTTCTGAAAATAGTTTTTACTAGTTTTAAGAAAAATATATGATCATATTTTCTAGGACAGCAGAGTATTAGACCTAACAAACTCCATCTGTTCAAACCCATTTTCTGTACCCATAGAAGCTCCTTGCATTATACAAGTTATTTTGGTTCTTGAATACAATCAGCGGACTCATTTACATCTGCACTCATAGTAAGTGCAAAGTGTAATTGTACTTGAAATTAAGATACAGATGTTTTGCACACAGTAATCACTATTTTTCAGAGCTAAACCTCAGGAATTGTTACAGATGGTTCAAAGATTTGTTTTCAGGAGCAGAAGTTTCCCAGTTCTTTCCCTTTTTTGAGAGCAGACAATATTTACCAAACAGAACAAGTGAAAAAATCCCACATCTATGGGTACACACACTCTATATTTGCCTTTAGATGTCAGGCCCATTCAGACTTTTAATATAGATTTGTGGGATTCATTCTACATGGAAACCAAGCGAGTTTTAAATGTTAAAGTAAGCTTTTAAAATTCTAATTTATTCTTCCTGTTTTGTATTTTTCTCAAAGCATAACTGAAATGACATTCTGAACAAGACTCCATAATGCTGCTCTTTGCCTATTGAAAAGACATTCCTCATGTTTTGTACATTGGCTCAGAAAGCCTAATACTAGATGCATTTTCCTCATTTCACTGTGGGGATGTACATTATAAAATGGTCTTAGCTGCATCTCCTGAATAATTCTGTTCAGAAACAGCATTAATGAATTGTCTGCCATCTTTATCACTCATTGTTAATCCGTCTCCCACTCCGTTCTCTACCTGTCTGGCATTTCAGTTCTATAGACGTATTTTGCTCTTTGTAATACTGCTTGCACAACTTTATACGTTTTGTACTTCAGGTAAAAAGATACTTACACTTTCCTCTTGAAAGAGCATTTTAATAGATTACAGAAAATCTTTCAAAGTTGCAGGGTCCTGACAGCATCTTTTAATGAATCAAGAACCGTATTTACCTGTCTACGGGGCTTTTCGACACATCTGGAGTTTTACATTTTACATTCAGCAGAAACATCCTGAGTGTGTTAGCAGTGCAATATTCATCAGTAAGAAATCCCAAATATGTCCTGGATTTAGACAATTTCCCAGGAGGGGTGGACCTTAGAGACAGCAGAAAAAATCCTTCCTTTTTGTTTGTTTATTAACTGTCTGCTCTATTGCAGTTCAATGCATGAATTTCAACAGGGAGTGAAAATTTAAAATACTTTGGTCATACTCATCCTGAAAATGCCATTTCCTTACCTTTAATGTGTCTTTATTTAGTATTAATATAAACCTTGAAAAGAGAGTCTTTCTACAATTGCAAATTATCACTGTAATGCAAATAAGAGTGAAGGTATGTATTGATGTACAGAGTGCAAATATGACTTCTAGCCCGTGTGTATATTTGAAAAATTGGGTATCAAGAAACACTGTTAATATCTCTTAGGAGGTTGTGTGATGAGCATAAATAGAAAAGAGTTTTCTATCACTGAACCTTAAAAACTTCAGCTAGTGTCTAGAGGGTGAGCGAGGCAGAAGATGAGCCATGGTTTTGCTGCTGGGCTTTTGTTGTATATCGCTGTCTGAAGAGAAAGCATTGCCATCTTTCTCACTGAACACTGGTATTCCGTACAGATAAGCCTTGCCACATTGCACCCACAGGGGTAAGCTGAAGGAAACTGTTCTGTTCAGTGAATTTCACAGAACCACAGAACATTCTAAGTTGGAAGGAGCTCACAAGGATCATTGAGTCCAGCTCTTAAGTGAATGGCCCATATGGAACTAAAAACCCCACCCTGGCACTATTAACACTGTGCTCTGAACTGAACTAATCTCAGCGGCACTTTGGGAACAGAACACATCGCAAAGATGGGATCTTGAGAATCAATTGAACTGGTATGGGATTGAACTCTGGGCTGTAGGAGAAAGGAGATAAACTAGGGGGAAAGTACTTTAGAATAAATTAGCCTCTGAAGAAGTGGGCACTTGGTGGGAATATGTGAGCAGCAGCCTGGCCATGGTGGGATCCAGCTCGGAGCTCTCACCCGACTTGGAAACGAGTGAACTGATTGACCAGGCGGTCTGGTAGTTTTGTGAAGTGTGTGGTGGCCTCTACTGGTGTATTGAAACGTTACATGGATGTTTGTGCCATCTCAGAATTCTAAAGAACTCTGGATAATCACAAGAGATGTTTAATATTCACCGACCAGCCAGTTTGGGATTCTGTCCTGTTTGTTATTTCTGCTGTAATGTAAATGAAGTGATATATTAGATTATGTCTTTTAGTCCAAGGGGTTTTCTCTCCTCAACTTGATATGGAGCTTGCTAAATGGATTCTTTCTCTCCTTTTGGTGAGAAAACTTCTCCTTCAATTATTGTTGATCACATCTGACATGGCCATGCTTAGCAGAGGATGCCATAATTTGTCTGTTGTATTTTTATGTCTTTTCATGGCTCATGAAGCTGATGCAATGAAAAATTATTTCAGACTGTTCTATGAATCATTCTTTCATTGCAAAGACTTTGTGTCCAGTTAGTGTGAATTAATTTTGTACCTCTTACCTGTGCACCCCTTGTAAGATCATTTAATATTCAGGTAGTTCTTACGTGGTCTATCATAATTTATTATCAATGCAGCAATAGTTAATGGGCATTTAAGAGGAGGTTACTGCTTGTGCTTAAACTCTCCTAAAGTTATTTGCTCCTTCATTGTTAATCAATCTGCTATATCATCACAGAGATACCATTGTAATGCAATAGTAATTCAGTCATAACTGTATTAAATAGCCATATTTAATTTCAATTAAATAATGAAAGCTTAAATAAGCAGTTGATTTTTTTCTTCTCTGATAGAGCTAACTTGCCATGAAGAAGCAGCTTTTCATTTTATTTCAGAAGAGCCAAAGCTTCTATAGAAATAGTATTACCAAAGGGCTTGCAAAATGAATGAAGGGTGGGACATAAGACAGGGAAACAGAACTGGAGCTTGTTAACTCCAGTATGTACTCTTGCAGAACTGGTTGAAATGAGGGAGTTTTCTAAGACATTTCCTTCAGTCTTTCAAGTGCTCGGATTTCAGAATTCACACTCCATTAGCACTAATCACTGCGGCACCAGGAAAGATACAGAGATCTGGGTTTCTGTTTTCTCTTATGTAAAACAAAAGAAGGAACTGACAATAAACAGTTCTTTGTAAAACATTTTGATATTTAACAATAGCATTCCAACATAATTCTAATCATTTTACATGAAAATTAACCCATATTTTACCATCTACATTGGACTTAAGTGTCTTTTATTATTGTTCTTCTCCTGTGTGTTGTCAGTGCTTTCACTTTCTATCACAAGTGTTTATTGACTTGACTGCGTGCTGTATTCATGTTGCTTTGAAGCTCCCTTCTCTACAGAAATACTGGAGCCTCAATTCAAATGTTAGCTTTTCAGAGTTTTGAGATGAAGGAGAAGCACAAAGGAAGATTAGCCTTGTTTGTCACTGAAAGCTTAACGGGAACATTGAGCCTCAGCCATTTCTTCATAGGAATTGCCTGGGTATATAGGATCTCTGATTCAACTGCTACAGGGCATTGTTTGAATTACATTAATGGATTTGATCATAGAATCATTAAGGTTGTAAAGACCTCCAAGATCGACTCCAACCTTTGACCAAGCACCATCATGTCAACTAAACCGTATCACTAAGTGTCACATCCATTTGTTTTTTGAACACCTCCTGGTTTGATGACTCCACCACCTCCCTGTTTCCAATGTTGCACAATACTTTCTATGAAGAAATTCCTCCTGATGTCTAACCCAACCTCCCCGGTGCAGCTTGAGGCTATGTCCTGTCACTTGTTTCCTAGGAGAAGAGGTCAACCCTCACCTGGCTACACCCTCCTTCCAGGCAGTTGTAGAGAGCAATAAGATCTCCCCTGAGCCTCTTTTCCTCCAGACTAAACAATCCCAGCTCCCTCAGGCACTCCTCATAGGACTTGTGCTCAAGACCCTTCACCAGCTCCACTGCCCTTCTGTGGACACACTCCAGCACCTCAATGTCCTTCTTGAAGGGGGGGGCCCAAAACTGGACACAGGACTCAATGTCAGGGTTGGCTACAATATAAGATGAAGAAGGAGAAAGGTCACCCTCCTTCTCAATCACTGCTGGAACTCTCCCAGAGCCTACTAGCCTCTGTTAGGCTAGTAGGACATGTAGGTGAGTTCTTGAATAACCTGGGGTTCTCTTTGGCATCCATGTCCAGATGTTGCTTAGACAGCACTCTGGTGACCTGGATGCTGGCTTTACGAAGTATTGGGACCTTTCTGTGTCAATATCTCTTTTCCTGGGGCCTATTCCTTGTTTTGTTCCATCTCTCCTAATACTATCCTAGGAAATCAGGATTCATATTAGCTTTGCTGAGAGAAGAGGATTGAAGAAAATGAGTCCAGGTGTCTGTCAAGTATGAGACATTCTATGATGCTGTGTCTCAAGATGATGATTTGAATTCACTAGTCAATAGCTAAAAAAAAAAGATATAATCAGTGTTCACCAAGGGCTGGCTATCCTTTCCTTCCTGCCAAGACAGGAGAAGAATGTGCAGCTGGAAATGCTTGTTACCATGCAGGAGCTGGAAGGGTGGATATGCTTACGTAAGCTTTCATAAGCAGATATGTTCCTCGAGTTATTTCTTAATCTGCAAGGTCAAAATACCTCCTGAAAAATTAAACACACTCCCTGCTGTGAGAGCTGATAATCACCTCCAATCGCACCAACATCAGTGAATATGTCCCCATTTCTTTGGTGTGGCTGTCAATCTCTGCTCAGATTCCAGAGCCAAATATAAGTTTGTGTTGACAGCCTACTCTTCTGTAACTTTCTCGCCAGAATAAAGGTCTCGTTGCTGTTTAATGAAGGCATCTTTATTAAAAGATGCAGTCTCAAAAATTGTACCTAACAATTAATAAGGCTGTTTGCAAGCAAAGCACTGATAGTGACGAGTTGCATGACTGGAGTTCTGTAGCAGGGGTACTTGATCCTTGCCTCCAATCTTCCTTCTCCCCTTGTTTTCTTTCTGCCACCTGCAAGGCTTATCTAGCCCTGCTGTGAGCCAGTGCATCTGGCTAAAGACAACATAATAGAGCAGTGAGTGGATTTTTTTGCCATTCTAGTGGGCTGAATTGACTCTGCAGAGGATGGACCAGTCACTGGGATAAGTGCAAGGGAAACAGACTCACCAACCCTGATGGAAGAGCTACAAGGCAGCAGTTTGGTTTAGCCAGCAGGAGGAATTTCACCCGAGCTGTTTCTACTTTTTTGGCTGTGGTTTTGGCAAATTTCATGACAGGCTTGGGAAGGTCCAGGAATTGGAGGTATCTTATACAGTATAAATTATTTTGCTATTTGTTTTTAAATTTCTTTTCCCCCATCTACATACTGTGTCATTCCTAAGGATGATGGAGATTTCTGTTGGAACCTATCTTATGTTCTAGCAATCAAACAGCTCTATTATTTCATGCAGGAAAAGCCCAGTAATCCTACAGAGCTAAATTTCTCCTCCCTACTTTTGCATTCCGACATTGCTCCTTCTCAAGAGGATGTGATACAAAACAATGTTTAGCTCGATTTCCTCTGAACAAAATGAAACCCTACCTGTCACAGAAGAATAACTCAGTGCAAAACTGAATATAATGAGTATGGTCTGATGAGCAGAAGTCTCTCAATCACAACATGCTCCCCACAGGACAGCATATTAACAATACTGCATTGTGAATTGTCTTGGGAAAAGGCTTCTGGCCAAAACATTGACATTCACAAGCAGCTGCTGCACTCAGAGAATGTAGGTTTTAATTATCTTGGGTAAAACAATCAATTTGGAGTGCAAGGCAAGTTAGACTCCTGAATATTACTGATCACCTGGAAAATCACAATGAATGTATGCTTTTCTTCTCAATCTACCTTTCAACCTGCAGCTCATTCCCTGGGCTGTAACAAATGTATTAAGTTTTGCTTAGCAAAGCAGCACCACTGAAGAAAATTCATGAAATGAAACTTGAAAGAAAGTGGATTATTTAAATGAAAAGAGGTATGATATTGCTAGTCACCTGCTCCTCACTCATTTCCTGGGGATTTAATATGCTTGCATGTGATTCCAAATCAAATAAAACAGTCTGTCTACTCATTGCTTCATACAGGCAATAACTGAACAACCACAGTCATTTCTTCTTGTTTCCCATAATTTTTTATTTTTCTTAAGGTAATGCCAACACGGTGCCTTAGATAGCTGGGATTGGTATGTACACACACAAATATGTACACGCATTGCCATTTCCTCCATTCTCTTCTGCCAGAAGCCACAAACACCTGTCTTGGGACTCTTAGTACTGCAGGCCAGGTCCATTCCTTGCTCCCAGAAAATGCAGGCCGATGTGGCAGAGTAACACCGGGTGGCAGCAGTGGGTTTTCAGCCAGTGAGTTGAGCTGTAGCGAGGCTCTTGTCACAAGTAATGAAGACATGGAAATTAATTTTGTTTTGATTTCCGAACTGAGTGCTTGGCATGTTATCCAACTCCAGATTTCTTCAGTTTGTCATTTGTTCGTGCCTCACAGTCCTGGATTCCTTCTTTTAGCTTAACCTAACATTGTAATTGCTGCATGAGTGACAGACTCATTGGGTTTGTGATACTGGAGGATGTGTGGTGCATGTGTCATCTGCTGAGAATTTGGGATTGTAGCCAGCTGGAGGAAAATCGGACAGCTACTTGTCTTTAGGGTATACATCATGTTTGTCCTGGTCTTTGTCCTACTTAACATGTCAGGAGCTGTGACAAGCACAATAGAAGAAACCCTTTCAGAAACATATTTTGCAATTACTGCAAACTTTGCTGGGGAGCAAACTGCCTGCTAACCATTATCTTCTCACAAGGGGTTTTCATCACTTGACAAGTCCCCTCTGAATGGGCACCACCTGGAACTTGGGAGCAGAGCCCTGGGCAAAGACAATTTGTTGGGCTGTTTTGCTCTTTCTGGGGAAGTTTAAGATGAGATCAGACTGCAAAGCCAACATCCTATTGCTTTGTCTGACATACATCTTGCCTCTCATACTGATGGGTCCCAGATGCATTTGCTTTTTAGCAATTTAGAGACTAAAATATACATCTTGCAGGGAGACAAGTGGGGGATGTAGAGTTTTGAAAGCCCACACATCAGAATACATCTTGACAGCCACCTTAGCCATTAGTGAGACACTCTCACTGCAAACTTCAGGCACACACAGAATTAACTTTGTTTCTTAGTATCAGTGGTACAGTAGCGTGACTCAAGATACTATTTTGGTTGGGTTTTTTTTTTCTCCCCAAGAGTAGGCAAAGATTTTCCAAGTATCTCATGCTCAGATTTCTCTATTTCAGTGATTTAGCTGAGGCAGCTCAAAGGAGTTATGTCTTGCTTGCTTTCACTGCTGATTAATGCCCAAAAACCATGAGTCCCAGCTGAAAGCAGTTATGACAATGGCCTCTACAAAACCCAAATGTTTTCATTTTAGCAGATTCCTGTTCATGCAGTAAATTCCTCTTTAAAATACAGAGCTTTTCATGCGGTCATACCATAGTTCAAAAGCCAATTAAGCCTTTTTTTAAAGATTGATAATGTGTCTGTCTACAGTGAAAATCTATGTGTTCAACAGCTAATGCCTTGAAAGTAATCCACTGCCTTCCAAAAATTCTTTATTCTTCTCTCAAGAAGAGTAAAGAACTTCCCATAATCTGGGACAGCTCAGTTCATGGCAGTATTGATAAACCTGTATCTTAAATGTCTTGATGGCACACACAATTAGGTGCAATATGCATAAGCATAACATTGGCAAACATAGTGATACAGTGCCAGTGGTCAGAAGTATTAACAACTAATTTTCTGCAATGGCTGTTGGGACTTAATGGTTTAATATGAAGATGAGCCCCACTGTTTGGTTTTTTGAATATTGAGAAGCAAGCATATTTGAAAGAGCAACTGGACATGAATAAATTGAATTTAGTTATTTTTTACCAGCAGCAACACCAAAAGTACGTGCACTGTGAAAATTGGATGCAGCCTTGCGTGGGAAAACTGTTCCTGCATATCATGCCAAAGCAAGATCTGAGGATGGATTTCCATTCCTAAAAGAATAGAAATATATATTGTGTAAAATATAATAGTATACATGGCATATATGTAATATATATGTCAGTTATATGGCCAACTAGAAATGAGAGACAAGACTTCTTTGAAAAATTTGCCAACATTGCAAAACATACTTGGACTGTGCCCTGGGAGGTTCACAGAAACATATTCCAGTGCTCTAGACTGGTACCTGAGACATTTTGCTGGCAGTACCACCAGCTTCAGCCATCTCTCCTAGAATCACCCTTCTTAAAATTTCTCTGTATTTCTTTACCTATCGGGAAAAGGGTTTTGCCTATTCTACCTTGTCCCTGCTGTGCTTCCCTGACCATCCCTACACGTGGTGATGTCTCCTCTGTGGTGCTAGTTACTCGGAAGCCGTAGATTCCTGAACCACTGGAGCCAGGAACAATGCTGTCATGAAAGGTGGGAGAGGCATCAAAGCCCCACTGGTGACTGAAGAGAGCAGGAGATTTGAAAGGACATCTTGAAGGATAGGGAGAGAGGGTCTGTAGCAAGCCAAGCTTTAATCAATAGAAACTGCTGCATAATCTGCTCTAAATCTCCATCTTCCCACAACACCCTGAAGCACTTCACACAGTCATAGCTGCTGAGTGTTCTCAGCACTGGGGAAGCCACATTGATCATCCGTAATGCATGTTTACATGAAAGTTATTTACACAAATGCAGAATGCAGCAGCTCATTAAATAATTTTTCATGACATGTCACTTACAGAGCAGAAGAAAATTTGGCTGCTACATAGCAGTTTCTACTGAAGTGGCTAGGACATAATGCATTGACATTAAGCAGAAGCAATCAGCCTGAGAAATTTTGTATTGAATGCATTTTGAAGAGTAATTAAGCTTCCTAGAGTAAGCAATGCTTGTTAAATTGTGTGTTAGTACTCGTTACTTAAAGTAGATAACACTACATTGTTTTAAACAGCCTGTCTTATCTTCCTTAAACAATAAGATTATCTGCTCTGTCTTGTTCTTCCTGGTCTCTCATGAAACAGTCTTTGTGTGTGTCCCTAAATCTGTTTTTCACGTAGCATCCCATAGTAATGCTCAGACTTGCAGCTGTCAGAGCAATGAGAAAAAATGATATTTTTCCCTTTCTCAGGGCTTGCTCTGCCACTCTTTCTCACACAGGTTATGGGAATTATGGGACTGCTCACCTGGCAGGGACTGCTCAAGGAGTAGGAGCAGTGGAGGCACTGAGACATGTGTAGGATGCCCTAAAAGTGAGAGGGCAAAGACTTTGTCGTGGTTTGACACTGGCCCAACACCAGGCACCCACGAGAGTCATTTGTTCACCCTCCCCTGCCACAGCTGGGTAGAGAGGAAAAAACTAAAGAAGGCTTCATGAGTGAGATAAGGACTAGGAGAAACATTTCAAGGACAAAACATCTTCAACTTAAAGTTGCAAAGCACATTTATTACTAACAGACTCAGAGGAGGATAATGAGAAGTAAAATAAGCCTTTAAAACACCTCTTTCCCCCCAGCCTCTCCCTCCTCCTCACCAACAGCACAGGAAGACAGGGCAGGGGGGTTTGGTCAGTTCATCACTGAGATTTTCTTCCGCTGCTCTAGGAGAGGAGTCCTTCCCCTGTGAGGCCGTGGGGTCCCTCCCACGGCAGAGAGCCCCCTGTGAACTTCTCCAGTGTGGGTCCCCTCCCACGAGCAGCAGCCATACCACACCTGCTGCAATGTGAACTCCCCCCACAGGTACNCATCCCCCGTGGATCTCCACAGGCTGCAGGGGCACAGCTGCTTCACCATGGTCCCACCACGGCCTGCAGAGGAATCTCAGCTCCAGCACCTGGAGCCCCTCATCCCCTCCTTCTCCACTGACCCTGGTGTCTCTCCATGTTGTTTCCTTCACATGTTCTCACCTCCTCCTCTTCTCTGACTAAAAGCAAAATCCAGTGACTTTGCTTTGATTTTCCTCATAAATATGTCATCACAGAGGTCTTACCAACCTCTCTCATTGGCCCAGTTTTGGCCAGCAGCATGTCCATCCTCAGAGCCATCAGGGATTGGCTCTGCTGGACATGGTGGAAGCTTCTGGCAGCTTCTGGCAGCAGCCACCTCTGTGGCCTCCCCCCCGCTACCAAAACCAGGCCATGCAAAACCAACACAGGCAATACAGGCCTGCATAATTACATGGATTACCTGCTTAGTCAGGGCAAAGAGAACAAAGCCTAAGCACCTTGATGAGCAGGGATTTGCTGTAGCCTCTGTATCTCATGACTTGTTTATCTAACTTCAATGCCCATATTTATTCTTATGGCCCAGGACCAGAAAGTGTATAAACACTAAAAAAAATGAAGTTTACTGCTTCTCCTGTAAAACATTTACTGCTTCATTATAAGATTATGTTAACATGATTAGAATTTTCTCCATAGCTAGAGTTTACATTATGGGGCACCTTAAAGCATAAATGACACTGTTCTTGATACCATGCAAATATGTATTACTTGAACGTGCATTATTTGTAAGCCCCAGAGGAGCAATTGAGCCAAGCGAGCTAATTCTTCTGAGCAGGATTAGTACATCCCATGAGAAGCCACGTCACGTTACAACTGATCTCTTACTTTTTTTTTTTATAAAAATGCAGTCGCTGTGGTTTCTAGGTACCATATATGATCCATTTTCTTACATTTCAGCTCTGGATGGCAGTCACTAGGGAGAATTTTTAATCTCATGACTTTTATTAAAACACAAGAGAAGAAGCATAAACCGCATTACTGCTGAAGGAAGTTGGTCTGAGAAGCTGTATTCCCACATGCATATGAGTAAGTGAATTACAAGTTAATCCACATGCAAAAGAGTTTTAGTGATCTCAGCCTGCCTTCTGCAATTTCAGGTCTCTTTGGGAAAATGAACCAAGCATCACTAAAAACACATATTTTTCCACTGACAAATATTTCTCATTCCTAGACACTGTCCCTTGGCACCTCAGTAACTTTGTCATTCTTTGATTGGATTACTGGTCACTCAGGCAACAGGCACAAATGCCAGTGTCTGAACAGACTTGCTGTGAAAACCTGCCAGCTAGTCAGTGAACAAGTGACTTCTTCATAAATGGTAGAAGGAATGTCACATGATCTCCTTTATTTACATCTTGACAGAAGCTGCTAAAGCAGGGAGGATCTGAAAAGTAATCCAAGATTATCAAGAGTTTAAGGCAGACATTGTGTGCAGCAGTTCTCAGTTTGAGTGTTTATCATCATGCTAAGCTTTTCTGAAGTATAAAAGTGACTGGGGGTCAAACTGACATTCTTTTTTGGAAATTTTCGTGCTTTCCCCACAAATCACGTGTAATGTTTGATTGTTCTAGAAACTGCTTGAGCTAATAATGCAGCATAACACACCTTTTTGCACTCTTGTTAAGTCACTGTTATTTTGGTCACATTGATGACATAGGGATTTCTCTGCAGGATCCCGGTTTTCAAAAGAAAAGCTAAATTCTTTAAGACAGCATGTGGGCAAGTTCTTTGAAGATAAAAGGTGTTAAGTTTTTCCTGTTTTAGGTTTTCAGTAGGATTTCTTATTTGGTGGTATAATCTGTCCACCAATTTTCCACTGCATGGCCTGAAAGGTCAGATACTAAAGTCATGACTACTACACCATAATTTTTTTCTGGTCAGAAATGTCTTACAGGAGAAACTGATGCTCACTGACCTGATTTTGCTAATGGGGTATTCTGAACTCTCATGAAATAATTTTGGTGAATGCATTGGGAGTAATTTCCAGTGCACTTTTGCATCTTCCAATGTGTTTACTAGAAGATATTCATTTAATGAAATTTAGAATATAATTCTAACTGTCATGGCCAAGATGTTTTAGCAAAATTCATGCTTCCAGAAATCTAAAATGTAGCTATGGTCTATGCAAAACTGAGTCTTGCTAGCTTTTTCACAGCTTGCCTCTTAGATACCTCCACCTGTCGCTGCTGCTCTTAGCAGAAAACATTTGAGTTTGCAAGGAGCACAATATTGCTTGCACTTGTTTTTTGTTCTATGAAGGCAAGGTTAATAACATGAGTGACTTTTCAGGATTATTTGTAGCCTAGCCTCTTCTTTTTTCTATGGCCTTTAAAAGTTCCTTGGACAGGGTGTCAACACTGACTGCAAATGTCCCCTGTTGGAAAACCTAGAATAAAGAATGTATAACCATTGGAGGGTTTTGCTTTTTGGTTTTTTGGTTGTTTTTTTTTTTTTTTAATATATATATATACAAAAAAAGCACAGCTGAGGCCAAAATTTTACTTTGTTTGTTTTTCTTCCTGTACCTTACTGTAAAGGCAGGCAATGAGATTTTCCTTTCTTTTTAGCATCAATGTGACTTGCAGCTGGTTGTTTTCCAGCTTTTGCAAGTTTCACACTTGAGATGATGAAATGTGTGGATAGGTAGGTGAAATTTCAGTCAAATATTCAGAGGGTTGACAGTCTCCAGCCATTTCCACAGAGGAGCCCAAGACACTGGATGACACCTAGTGCAAAGATTACAGTCTTGACTGTCTGCATTGCTTATTAAGTAAATTGCTGCTTTCTAATTTAATATCAGTGGCATGACTCTTTTAAGTATACTGAATTATGTAGCCGAATATATGGATTTGTGTCACCCAGCTGGAGTTCTGAGCACAAAGAGAAGATTAAATGAGAGGTGATCAAGAAAGATCAGAGAACAGAGACATCTGCTGAAGCTCAAGACCGTCTCAGCTCAGTAGGTTCTGCAGCTATGAATGTGGAGAGTTATACACCAAGAAAAAAAAACCAAACATCTCATAGTCTACAACCTCTTGAGAATTTCCTGAGTTGTGTTTTGTCTTTGAGAACTTCCCCTCATACTGAAATGAGGCTTGTCCTCAGCCTTTACTAGAAGTCAGCATTGAAAAGCACCTTGGAAAAGCACCATAAATTGGACCAAGATGCTCAAAATAGCTAAATGCCTAACTTGTCTATAATTCTTTAGGAGATGGATTCCCAAATATTTAGTACTTACACAGTCACATTTTTGAGAAGGATAGAGGAGACCTGTAGAGTACTAATCCATTCAAATGAAAACTTCATATTTTTGTAGGAGTAAGAATAAAACATACAGGGAATCCTCAAGGCATGTTAAGCAAGAGTTCAGAAAATGTGAAGTGCAGTAAGAAAAGTCCAAGAACTATTATTTTATGAGCAAAGGCCAGTGATATTTGTGCCATAAGTTATATAGATCAAAGAAAAACCTTGTTTAGCATTTTCTATACATGTATTTCAGTGGCTTTGCCCAAATACGTAAAAACTTGAACTGCTCCTGGGCTCCCTTACAGTCCTCAGGGTTTGACAGAAATCTTTCCAGAAGTGTGATTCAGTAAGAAATAAGAAACAAATCCACAGAAAACGTGATGTGAAAGTTTTACATTAAGAGGATAATAATTATGTTGAGTAATATCAACTGTCTGTTAGACACTTCAGTAGATAATTCATAAGGAGGAAAGCCTGAGCTGCAAGAAGCTCACAATCTCATGACTGCATATTCAACCTTAATGTTTTATTTATGTCCTTTGTTTTGAGTCTTACTGTGAGTTTGAACATTTTCTCAGCATAGTTGGAGGTTTGAGGTTTGGGGTTTGAAATACATAAATATGCATTTGAACGATAATAGCGCTTTTAGTCTAAATGCTTTTATCTCAGAAATTCAATAATAATTACTCTATAAATAAATATCACAGTGCTAGATATATACAAGCAATTTCATCTGAACAGTTAATTTGTGGTGTTAGCTAATTAAACTTCCCTGGCCAAACTATGCCTTGAGTATATTAAAATCTGCAAAAAAAGGAATAAAAGGACAGAATATCAATAATTCTGGGACCTTTTTTTTCAAGGTGCTGACTCTGAGCAGCTGACCACTCTAGAAGTTTGGAAAGCAGAGCAGACTTTGAAGGAATTCCATAATGCTAAAGGGGAAAAGCATTGTTTATGCTGCTACTTCGTAGTGTTGAATACAAAACTGTCCTCTGGGGTATTGTTAAGTTGAAGACAAACACATCCACATCCCTGCTGCAGCCCTAATACAGCAGGGAACATACGTTTTGGTTCAGCACTGTCTGCCTTTTTGTCTTCGCTGCTCACACTAGGGATGACAGCATGTGTTAAAGTATTACGATAATTTGGATCACGCTGTCTCCTTCTGCTAATACGAGCCTTAAGTCTTGTTTTACCTGCTTTCAAGCCTCCATGTGAGAGCTGGGTCAGTGCACAGAGCCCATGCTGAGAGCGGTGTGCTGCTGCCACAATGCGGGAGCAGAACCGCAGCGTTCAGCGTGGCTGGCCCATCAGTAATGCCTGCAGAGCAGAGTGAGGCCCTGGGAATGACAGCCTGGTAGCCATTTGTGACACTCCCCACAAAAGGTGGTCCCTAGCACCGATCGTCCTCTTAGCCCCCTAACAGGCTCTTGGCAATAGATTCAGGCAGTTCTGTGTTCTGTTATTGATACTGAACATGTTCCCCAGTGGGGAGTTTCCTTCTCCACTGTGTGTTTTGGTCAAATTGACAGACTTAAAAGTTGTGCCTGCACTGCAGGCATGGCACGAGAAGAAATCTGGCAGTCCAGGCAGGTGCTGTTTCACCATTCATTTCACCTTGTGTTGGTGCAGGTTCCTCCTTTGCCAGCCTCAGTGACATGTTTTGAACTCTCAAGTGCATCATCAGAAAATCCCTTACTTATACTTGATAGTGAGGGACAAAACCATAGAATCATAGGATCACTTAGAAATTACCTTTAAAGATCATCTAGTCCAACTCCCCTTCAATAATCAGGGACATCTTCCACTAAATCAGGTTACTCAGGGGCCTACCCAACCTGATTCTGAATGTTTCCAGGGAGGTGGCATCTATCACCTCTCTGGGCCACTTGTTCCAGAATTTGACTATCCTCATAGTGAAGAATTTATTCCTAATGTATAATCTAAACCTTTTTGCAGTTTAAAGACAGCCCCTCTTATCCTGTCACTACATGCCATTGCATGTCCCTCTCCAGCTCTCCTGCAAGCCCCCTTTAGGTACTGGAATCTAAGATCTCCTTGGAGTCTTCTCCAGGCTGAACAGCCTCAAGTCAGACGGTCTTTACAGGATAAGTTCTCCAGCTCTGTGATCCTCTTCATGGCCTGCTCTGGACTCACTCCAGCAGGTCCATGATCTCCTTGAGCTGGAGGTCCCAGAGCTGGATGCAGCACTCCAGTTATGGACTCATGACAGCAGAGTAGAGGAGGAGAATCACCTCCCTCAGCCTGCTGGCCACGCTTCTCTTGATGTAGCCCAGGACACAGTTGGCTTTCTGAGCTACAAAACCACATGGCAGGTTTATAAGCTTCTCATCAACCAAAACCCAAATCCTTCTCCTCAGGGCTGATTTCTCTCCATTCACTGCCCAGACTGTATTTGTGCTTGGGATGAGCTCATCTCTTAGCTCAATTTGCTTTAGTGCACCTGGTGTATCCACAGTTTTGCCTGTGTATGTAGACACAGCAGGTGATGTAGAAATGGATTGCCTCCATTTTTAATAAGAACTCTTTTTATGCAGGGTTTAAATAAAGCAGTTATCCTGGTGAAATATAGGGATAAACATTATTTCCTGTATTGACAGGTAACATACTTTGAGCAAAATGGAGTAAAAAACTCCATATCTTTTACTCCTCCACGGAGGAAAACGTTCATCAGAACTTTTCAGAAATTGTGAATCAGAGGTTTGTAAAATGGTTGCAATATGGAATTTACAGATGTATGACAACTGTTTTTTTCCTTTTTATTCTCCATGCAGTGTATTTCCAAATAAACATTACACTGTTTTAACTTCATTATATTTCATAAAAAATTTGCAATTAAAAGGATAAAAAACCCCAAAATGCTGAAATACAAAACTGTGAGATGAAAAAAAACCCCTAAGAACTGATGTGACTTATCTGACACATTTTTCATAAGAAAATCACAAGAACAAAATTGTGGAACTGAAAAGTTCAGGATAGTGTAAATTATAATTTACTTATATAAGTTATTTATACCTTACTTGTAAGTAAGGTATAAATTATACCTTACTTATTGCTTCAATAAACAGTGCTCTTTGCAGTCTGCAATACTGCATATCTTTGTCAGAACAGGGTCCCACTAATTTGGTGCAGAGCACAAGCTCAGAAGGCAAATATGCAGTATATAGAGAAATGGCCATGCTTATCTGGCTTGAATAAAAATCTATGTAGGATCTAAATTTATAGCAAAGTGGCACAGCACACTTTCTTAGCAAGATGTTTAAAGCAGTATTGGCATATGTTTTGATATGATTTGTACTGACACTTGAAGATTACCAATTACTGGAGATTCCCCAATTCAAAGCATTGCAAGGGAGTATAATTTGTGTCCCATTCTGAAGGAAAGTCACAGTATTTCAGAGCAGTGCTTTTAAGAATCATATCTATGTTCTACATACATCAAACAATTCAAGAGCAGTATAGAACTTTTAATAATAATAATAATTTGGTTAACTGTTAATTTGATTGCTTTCAACTGCTTATATGATGCGTATTTTGTCAGGAAACTTCTCAAAACCAAGTTCCCTAACTGTAGCTTATTGAAAGATTACAATGTACTCTCATGTTGATTCAATTCCATTTCATGAAGATAGAGTGACTGCTCTGGAAGCAAGGCCTGTGTTTTATTCTAAGGGAAACCAATATATAAATTAGTTCATAAGCTCAGCACCAAAGAAAAAAATGTTGCATGTAATTGCATATTACCCTGCGTATGCATGATGGCAATTAAAAGAAACAGTTCAAGCAAAGTAACTGAAAGATATAGGGATATAGGGTATAATCTCTCGGTACAAGTGCCTAAAAGAAACAGAGTGCTGTCAAGACCTACCACTAATTTATAAAATCACACAGAATGTGTGTGGGTGAGCAAACATCAGAGACTGAGAAACACAAAGCTGCTTTAAGAAGAAAATTATACTTGTGGGGAGGCTATTATCCAAAGAGAATCCCATGGTTTTGTTAAATTCCTTTCTTTATTTGTAGATTCCCCAGTGTTTCGTGTTTTGTAATTTAGGAACTAGTGAACAAAGTGTACAAATGAGAAAAATCTGCCAAGGCCTTGAGTGTGCAGGCTGGTTTAGACAGAAGTTGTAAATCGATATTTTCTGTTTGATTTTGTTAACATTATTTTGATAATTTGGTCAAATTCTTTTGATAACTTGTAGTAACAATCAGACACATTATTTGAGATATTGTGAATGCTAAAATTAAATCTATTACACCATATGCCTAGAGAGTTGCCTAGGAGGAATTAACTAATTATTGATATTTAAATTAAGAAAGAAATAAGTAAAAATTTGGTTCCAAATATTTTTTCATAAGAATTTGGAAAATGTTCCGAATATGTTTTATTTTTATGATTCTAGAATATCTCATCAGTGAACTCACATTTCTCCAGCTGTGGTACTGTTATCTTCAGGTTTAGTCTGAGCACTGATTATCCAGCTGAAGGAAGTGACTTCACTGAAAGGAATTTGCTTACTGTACTGTATGGTGCCTTAAGGATTTCTTGTGGTCTGGCTTACCAAGGGAAGAAGGGCTCTAGTCTTGATTTCCCTCTACACCTCTTCTCAGGTAGCAGTTGAGCACTCAGAGTAATTTCAAGGGACAAGGGGACAGACCCAGGTGGGGCTCATGGAGCAGCTCAGCTCTCCCTGAGGAGCTGCCTCTCCCCATTGCTGCACATGTACTCACAGCCTGGCCCCTAGAGGGGCTTTCCTTTGCCCAGCAGACAAGGGAGGAAGGAGGACATCACCTCAGAAGAGTTTGTATGAGAAGTATTCACAGTTCAGGAGTTGGCTGCACGCATTTTTGGATGTGTGTGTCCTTTTCATGGGCTGCAGACAGTTACACATGGAACCATGAAACCTCCTCCTTTTCTCACCCCATGAGCAAATATTCAGGATGAATGGAGATGAGGATGTAAAAGGGAAACCTGGTAACAGAGAATCAAATCTACATTCTTCTTCACTTCACTGACTCCCACTGCAATCCTCTAATAGTCTCATGATCCAGCTGTATTAAATTCCTTTCCTTATCCCATGTAACTCAGCTGGATCCTGGAAGCCCCTCTGCTGAAAACACTGAGACTTTGCTAGTGCTCTTGGCATGGTAGGCTACAGACTGTCAGTAATCCCTTTTGCATTTTTGGTGTTTGTTTCTGATATCTAGACCCAATAAGTGAATTTAGTTTGAAAGATTCATTGAGCTAGCAAAGCCAAGTGTAAATCTGATTCTTTAGTCTTGTAATGTGAGCCCCAGCATGGGGTGATTTGGGCTCTACCCCCACTCCTGATGGCAGTTCTGGCGGAGAAAACACACAGGAAATCTGAAAAATACACTGGCTTCTTGCATGAAGGCAAATAATGTTCATCTCAATCTTTTTCTCGGTGTATATCCTTTCATAGGTGAGGTCGCTAAGACTAAGTCTTGTCCTAATTGACACAAGGATTTAGTATAAAAAGTACAATAGCTCACACGTCATCGTCCAATAATCAGTAGTTTGTGCAGCAAGAAACACTGTTATTTCCTTGTTTCCTTTACATCTACAGGCTGCTGGAGATATTGGTTTGTGTGTCCTGGCACCGTGACAGTTTTGGTCATTTTGAGGAGCAATGAAAAGAGGAGGAGAATTGGCTTTGTGGCTGATGCTTCTTTATATTGAAGGAAATTCCTGTAATATTTCCAGCAATATTGTTTCTCTCCTAGGTTTTTCTTAGAAATATGAAAAGCAATGTTCTGGACAAACAATGGGCTCTTGTTTTCCCTGCTTTTGTCAGTCAAATTTGTACAGAAACTGAGTACAAACTGCCAAATATTTAATAGTTCAACTTTCTTAAATGGAAGCATGAGGATTTTTTTAGTCAATGTTAGGGGAAAAGATAAACTTTCATTGTCATATATCTCAGATTGAATTTAACCTTTTATATTTCTTATTTAATATGATCTGAACCTCAATATTAGCTGTAATATATAAAAACATATTTCCATTGGTCTGAAAAGTATGATTGTTCTTTAAGTCATCCTTGTCCTAGGTACACATGTGCACAATTCCTGAAATTAATGTCAGCACATCTCCAGTGTCATCACAGGAAATTTGAAAGCACCGTCTCTACAGAGACATTTACTTTCTTACTTTTGGCTGGCAATGAGTCTGTGCAGTCTAGCTTATTGGAACCTAGAAGAGCAGAAAGGTATTTCAAATCCCAGGCACTCAATGAATGAGATGTGAAATGAATTTCATGTGGATCAGCCCCCCGGAGGCTTGTCACAATAGATAAGGCAAAGTGGATAGATGCTGCATTAGTTCATGTGTGCTTCTGAGTAGCAGAGCTAATAACTGAATCATAATTTCACTTCGGGACACAAGGCTACTGTATACTGTCCTCCTTTGATCTCTTCACCCATTTCAGCAAGCCAGGAAAATGCCATAATAAAACTTCCTAAATACATGCAAGGAGAAAACTCGTAAAACCTTATAAAATAGACAAACCATTCCACAAACTCTACTTATTATTAATCCCTTTTAACAGAAAAGTGCCAGACATAGTTTTTATTTCTAGTCCTCAAGATATGTAAGCCTATTTTCAATTATTTGTGTGTGGGATAGCAGTAAAACTTCATGTTTGACAGACTGTGTTTTTATTTGACAAATCCTCCCATTTAACTATCGTTGAGAAACTGATGCGGAGACACCTGAGCTGATACTTCAGGAGAAGAGCATATTTAGCTCAGACCACAGTAGCTCATTTATTTTTGTTCTTCATGAGAGATTAAATACATAATGACTGGAGTAGTGCTGAGGTGTTGCTTTTCACCAGCTCTCAGAAGCTGATACAACAGAGGCTGTGTGGGAATATGATTCAGTTTTGGCTTCTATTAGCAGTTGTGCCAATGTTAGCATTTCCAAAGACCCCTCCTGCTGAAATCTCTAGGTAGGAAGCACCACTACTGGCAGCAAACATCAGCTTTGCAGCTGACCAAACCCAAAGATTTAATATGAGAAAATTCCAGGGAGTATCAGCTGGTGTGGTTATTCTTCCTCCCTCTACTCCAGAAGCTGTCTCCAAAACATGTTTTACTGTAATTTCAGGAAACATTGATGAGCAGTTCTACTTGAGATATTCTGTTCCTCCAAATTCCTTTGATTATTGATGCTGCCTCTGTGCAAGTCACACACCATTCAGCTGCCCTGAGGCTTCATTTACCTTTCTGAAGAAAAAAGTGCACAAGTGGTTACTCCTGTAATATGGATTTAAAAAACTCCCAAAAGCTTGCAAGTCTTTTTTGTGGGTTACTCACATGCAAGAAATTATCACATTATTAATTTTCTACAAATTACAGGTAAATTATGGACTGAACATCTTAATGCTATGACTATGATTTTGTGTGTGTGTGTGTTCATTCCAGCTGGTTTGATTCACTTCTGCACCACACAGAAAATCTCAGCACAGAATTCATTGGCAGTGATTTTAGATTGTAGGGCATTTTATAGCTCAGCATTTTGGCTGAACAAATGAAAGAGGAATAACACATATGCTGTTATTGTCTCTAATCTGAACACTGAAAAAGTGACTCCTGAGAAAATCACTGCCTTTGCAGTCAGAGGTAAAATTACAAACCATCACCACTTCTAACTGGCTTCTTGCTCTGGTAAAGTAAGGGAGGGAAAACAAAATATCATCTCAATGTGGTTTTTATATTTATTTAAATTCTCCAACAGTTGGATTCTAGAATAATCACAATCTGTGAATCATGATGTAGATACAAATAAAATTACTTTCCAAACCATCTGCATGCATACAAGTTAATAGAGTTCTAGTTGAGCCTTTTTTTGTCAATGCTCCATGAATGCTCTGTGAAAGAGGTAAAGTGTGTTCCTTGCCTCTGAATAAAAGCACAATGAAAGATGATTAAACAGTGATTTTTAGGTGAAAGAGAAGAATATATAAATGAAAATCCCTCTTGCTCTTGAGAAAAATGAGGTCTGAAATGCTTTTGAAATCAAGTTTTGAAATCAGAACGCTCCAATAAGTAATAATTTGAGAGATGAACAAATTGTTCCATATCATCAGCCTATTTATTGCTGATGAGATGCTTGACATTATAGTACCTGTTGTCCACAATTTTGCTTTGGTATTACAGTCATCTTGTTACCACAAGATGAAAATTCCCATTTCAGAAGAAATCCTCAAATCTATGTTAATTCTTATTCTGTTGATCATTATTTGTTATCTGGTTTGTGTTAAAGGACAGATTTTCACTTCTATTAACTACATTGTCTTGAGAGTTTAGATGACATCTTTCCACTGAGTCAGAGCACAGGCAGATTTCTGCTTGCCAGATTCTCAGGTCTTTGTTTCCCAAGTCATATTTGTTTGTTTTACCGCAAAAAACCCCAGGGTTTTTACACATATTTCCCATATAACTTAAGAACTTTAGGGGACAATTTCTCTGGGCAATTAACTGCTGTGCGGATAATTTGCACACATTTCTGTTGATAAACATCATTTCTGCAGTATTCCATTTTAACAGTGAATTTAAAAAAACCCCAAAGACTTCAGGAGATACAGCTCATAAGGAGAGACCCTTGTCTGTGGTTGTACATAGAAGACTTTAATGTATATGAAGTATACAGCATAGATGGTTCATTATACACAGAGCCCCAGGATTTGGTCCTTTATTTCTAAAAGGTAACCTTTTTTTCCCTGTTATCAATGGCCCTTGCTTTATTGGCCACCACTAACAAGCTTATTCATTTTTCACTGATCTAGATGTTGCACTGAAATTAGATCACTGGTAAGTGTCTTTCACCTCTCTGGGGGGCACTCTGTAAACAGTCATTAACTAAAAGGCACACAAGCAGGTAGGCATGTAAATACATAAACAAAGACTCTTTGAAAAAGAGTGATTCTTTTCTCAAAACAGAATTTTCTTCTGCTTCTCTACTTGAAAGTTAGGATATACAAATATAATTAAGTTATGAATTATGTAAACAGAATGAGTAATTAAGATCATCAGTTGTCTGAGGCTGAGCTCTTCTGATGACCTGGGTGACCTGGTTATGAAGTTCCATATTTTTCAAAAGCCAGGTGTTTTTGTGCTCACAGTGCTAAGGTCAGGATTCTTATGATTCATGGGTTACTGTCACCATGCATGCCTGCTAAAGAAAAACATACAGGATACAAGGAAATGTGCAGTAACTCGGATGCCTAACAGCTTGGAAAACAGCCATTCACTTGTCAAGCTCTTCATGGAGAGTAGCTGGAAGCCTGATAAGCCACACTTTGTTCTCTAATGTACCTAACTTTGTTTTATTGCTGCTTTCTCAGATAGGCAGGTACAGCTCACCTTGAATCATGACTGTTGTTGTTGTTTCAGATTGAAGGGTTTTTGTGGTTTTTCTTTTAGTGCAAACAAGCATGTCATCACTGTCCTTTTTCCATCTCTAGTGCACAATCTAAGATTACTGGGATAGCATTTGTGGCAACAGAATGATCTTAAATAGAGTTAGTGATACAAACCATTTTAACTTGCCAGCGATGAGTTAGAGACGTCTGGACTTTAAATCAGGCATGTGGCAGTGGTATGGAGCGTGCACACCGTACAGGATGTCCTGAGGGCTCTGAGATCAATTCAGCTTTGCTCAGCCGTGTCAACAGCGACTATCTAAAGATGCTGACATGGCTCAGCTTGATAGGTTGAAGAAATTTAACTACTTTGATAAGGTTAAAGGGGGAATCCAGGCAAGAATAGAAAACAAAACAAAACACTGCTTAGAAGCTTGACTACACACTGCAGCAACCCACTGATGACTGACAATACAACCAGTGTAAATTACCTCTCCTCCAGAAAAAAAAAATTAACAAGCTGTGTATGGAAAAGGAATCAGCTGGTCTCTACAATCCTTCTTACTCTATCTGGTGTCAGGCAAAGACACCAACAAAGCCAATTACATTGTGTTCCTGTCTGTATCATAAGGCCTGTCAGGGTTATAGGGCTGAGAGCTTCAGAAGAGGCTGCCTCCAAAATGCAAAATTTTATCCTGAGTTTAAACTTTTCTACTGGAGAAGAACTCAGGAAATAGGTTTAGGGATTTAAAAACTTTTTTTTTTTCCTGTGTAAGAATCAAAGCAGTGGCTTATCACAAAAAAAGATGATAGAGCTGCAGGGTAAAATTGGAAGCCCACCTAATCAGTGCAAGGGTCTTCACAGTAAGACCTTTGATAAATTGGCTTCAAATCCCTTTTAGTATGCACACAGTTCAAGTATGTTCTTGAATGATTTAAAGAGTATATCAGTTTGTCTGTCTTTTGACTTGTTTTCTAAATGAAATTTAGGGTTTTTTTAAGAACTTACTAAACAGTGTTACTCTTGAAATTACTTTTGTCTGCATTCCTACCTCAAAAATAAAAAATACATTCTAAAATTTGTCTTTTTTAGCCATCCACCACACAATGTAACATATACACAGGCATATTAGGCATCTGCCATTACAAGTTACAGGAATTAAGCCTGTCCAGAATATTTCATTTCTTTCAGTTTTCACCAAAGCTTGTGTCCTTTGGACTATTTCTAGGTTTTGTGGTCTGCAAAGAATAGAAAGCAGAGAAACCATGAAGCATTTGATACTTGTCACAGACCAGGCTGGCCTTTGTGAGACCTGGAACTTTTTCCTTGTCTGACAAAATATGGTACATGAAGGAATGCTAACCAATAGCATGCTGCTGAGATTTACAAAATTCCCAATTAAGTGGGAAACAAAGTTTCAGATCAAACCAGTTGCTAAATTGAAGAACTGAGTGTTTAGAGGGATTGAATGGAGAAAAAGGTACGAAGAAGTGCTAGGAGAACCTCAAGATAGACAGAAAATAAGTTTTAGGTAGCTGCAGGAAAGGTCAGGTAACTGTAACCTGACTTGAAATAACTAGTAAAGAACTGCAGACAATGCAATACCTTCTGGAGAGCAAAATGATGAACACCTGTGCTTTTGAGACTGGACTGGACAAAATTATGTGGAAAAAAAAATACGGTATTGGCAGAGATTCAGGGATCCATGCTAATCTCTTTCAAATAGGCCTATGATGTGAAAAGCCTTGTGAATCTAACAACCTCAAGTATTGAAAATGTAGATTAATAAGTCCTAAAAAAAAAAAAATTGGAGTTGTTAGGCAAAAATATGAATTGGAACTAAAATGCATAGGATCACACAATGCTATAATTTGTTCAATATTATGTTGAAGCAGTTAAATCACAGACATTTCAGAGTTAGGATAAAATATCATTTGTCATGCTGTTTATAATTTAGGAGAGTGGTTCTTTTACTGATATAAAAGGTTGATGTAGTGTTTTTATATTGAACTATCAGCTTAAATTCACACTGTGCACACCACCAGCCTGTTCAGACTAACTTTGATAAAAAGGTTTAGGAGATTGCTTGGTTCATTTTTGACTTAGAGATTATTTTTTATTGCCTTCTTTCAATGGACATTGTGGCATAGGAGGAAATACTTTAATTTGACAAATTTTAATTTTGGCTGAATTTTTTTTCTACTGGAAACTCTGAAGCAAAGCAGGTGGCATTGTTCTCTCGAGATCTAGAAACTGAAGCTAAACATGGATTAGATTTGTTAGAATAAATTCTGTGAAATCTAGCTCAGAAGGAAATTATTCTTGTTTTGTTGTCTTCAGACTAAAAGTTACAATGGTTCATATATTGCACAAAGTGAATGTATCTCTCAAATACAATCACTTTAATTTTTTTTTTCTTTTATGACAGCCAGAGTGTGGTACTGGCCTTCAGAAAGTAGGCTGGACATCTAGAAACAGGTGCCCTTGTAATTTGAATGACAACCTTGCCACTATTTAAAAAAAAAACGAGAGATGTTTACAACCACTTCAGGAAATGCATCATACAGGAAAGCTTGACCCTGATGCCACATCTCTTTTTGCTGGGTAACTTTTCAGGCAGCAGAAGTTACAAAACAGAACAGAATATGCTGTGACCTTGTCCACTGAAGTTATTGAACTAGTTTTCTATCATTTCCCTACATTGTAATGACTCTTCTGATATTACACTGAAATGCCCTGAAGATCAGTCAGTCTTCTCACCCAAGAAAATACTGATGGGGTCGATATCGTGATTATCAAAATGTTTATGCTTCATTTGGTCTCAAATTTCTCGCTACAAAGAAAGAAAAATGATGAGGAAATTGTCATTAGTCCAAGATTCATTTTTCTTTTTTTGTTTGATTTAAGTTCTTACCATTCCTATGTCAAAAGACTGCATTTGTAGATTGGTGTCATTACACTGTTTGTTTTTCTTTGTGTGTAGCATATATTCTCATGTTGACTTCACATAATATTAACCACTAAAATAATAATGCAATTATGGCTTGGTGTTGACTCTTCAAGAATATTTCCATACTCCCGATTCCATCCTGAGCTGCCACTGGTTTTGTGAATATACTTGGCCAAAGCAACTTCATTGCTTTGCATGTGATATTCCTCTTGCAAAATGCAGGTAATGATGTCTGCCTCTTTTGCTGATGCTGTATTGGTGCAAGATAATATGCATACATACTTTAAAAATAGCAAGGCTTGGCATTCACACAGCTGATACATTCGAGGTGAAAGTAGATTTTAAAATGTAAAAATCAATGAGGAAATATGGCTGGAAACATATTTAAACACACTTACCTAAAATATAACATGCAAAACTGCTCTCTGGGTTTTATTATCTGGGATTTTTACCTGAGACCCTGGAGATGTGCTGCAGGAATTTCTGCTTCTGAGAAAAATTTCATTCTAGATATAATCCCTATCTCTTTATCTTGATATGTGTGATTCTATGGGGACACAAATGCATGTACAGCTATCAAAATTTATAAAAGTAACTGTCAGGAGCAGGGGGTGCCAGTCACATCAACACACATTTTTGTTTTGTTTCTATAATCCTTTAGACAATCCTTGTTTATTTGTCCAATCCTGTGCATTTTTAGGGCTCATATACCACTTCTCACTGTAGCAGAACTGTGGCATCCCAGCAATGACACTTCCCATTAATTTTAAAGGAGCAGCTGTATTAGCATTTTAAAAACTTTGTCCACTTTTTTGGGAACCTAGCTTAGACTTCTTTTCACTTTCATTTGTTCAGCCCAGATGAAGAGGTTTCTGTAACTCTTGTTTTTTAAATTTATCAACTTCTTTTCTTTAAGTCAAGATTTCTTCATTTCCTTTTTTTTCTATTTTCTAAGCTCCTGTTGATTTGGTGTAAAATAAAATACATTGTGCATTTTTGGAAGTCAGTCCGAGATATTTAATTTAACATTGTTCTTTGCCTAGATTCTACCTCTCCTCCCACATTATGTCATTGTTTTGAGTAGATGATTTTAAGAGTGTCTTGAGCTTCCTAGTGCAGCAATTGTTCTTTTGGATGAAGTTATTCTTAGCAGCCCAACTATGAAAGTTGTGAAACTGCCATTTAAACAGTCATCAGCTACGTGTGTACCCATGGGCACCAAAGAGCTTTATAAAAACTGTGGTTGTTGTGTGTCAGATAATAAATCCAGGAGGAAAACAACATGAAAAATTGCTTAAATGATCAAAACAGAAAAGATGAATAATGACACAACACTGAGAATTTCTGATTATTGAATCAGTAACAAAGCACACTTCTCAGTTCTCCTCAAACAAACCCTGTCAGGAAAACAAAGCAAGTCAAAACCAAGCAGCACAGAAAGGTCTTCTTTCTCCCAGTTTTGATCCTTTGCTTGCTACTTTGAAGAGTGAGTTGCATAATAACTTGAATGAACTGTTAGCATTTTAATTATTTAAAAGGTCATCAGTGCGTGGGAGAGGTACGCTAAAAGCTAGAAAATGTTTTTCAAATCAAACAGAAAAGGCAGGAATAAACTACAGGCAAACCCATAAAGGATAGCAGAAGAGGAGGAACAAACCTTATGGAAAAGTCTGCAAGAGACCGCTGCCCTTGACTCATCCACTTGTCAGTGGGATTGAAGAACTACTCGGGATCTAACCATGTTTACAGTCTCAGCATTCATATTTCCTTATTTAATAGGATAGAACTTGTTTAAATTTGATCTATCCATCTGCTGAGCTGTTGATTTACTATCCAGTTGCCTTTGCTAATTTTAGAAGTTGTATGGTAAAATTTTTTTCCTAAAGAGGAAGGACGACCTATAATTTTGACTTATGTCAGAGCATGTGCCAGTTTTAATTAGAAAGCAGGAGGTAGTTCAGAGACCAAAGTATTCTACACTTCTAGGAAATGTAAAGTAAATTTTAAAAAAACCCACATAACTAAATGGGTAGTAACTGCTACAGACAGAAGAATGTTCAATTGCTGTAGAACTGAATTTCCATATTGCCATAGAGTAGATGGCTGTCTGAAAGAATAAGATCATGTTTAATGATAAAAGTAGTGCAGTCTGATACTCTGAAATACCTCAAAACCATGGAGACAGACATTTACATAGTGCTTGAAAGGACTTGCTAAAGAGAGTGCAAACAAAGAAGTATTAGAAACTCAAAGTATCAAATAGAAGTATGGTATTACAAACACAGTTACATAACAATGGTAGTTGAGTTCACATATGTGTGAGATTCCAGTATTTTCCTTTCTTAATAAACCCCACAAAATAAGTTTGAAACATTATTTGGTTTCCCCTTAAGACTCAAACACCATTTTACTGGAAGAGAGACACAAAACTTATCTATGTTTTCCTAAAGCTTTGATGCGTTTCAGGTAGCTCCAATAGAAAGATTTAAGCAGTCAGCTCAAGCTAAACTCATTCCTAGAGCTCCTCCACAGGCATGGATGTTCAGCATCACTGCTTCAGGTCTGGCCCATCTGACTGTCACAGACACTATCTTCTGAATTTGTTCCTGAAAAGGCAATGGCTAGGGGAGAAATATTTCCCATAATAATTAATATAATTGCAGAGGGTGAGGGTGGGGGTGGGATGCACAGAAGGTGCAGATTATTTAAGAGAAGGATGAGGAGGATGGGGAAAGCAGGAGCAGGGCCCCCAGCTATATTCTGAGCAACAGTGTTTTCTGAGCACATCCTAGAGTGAAATATCTCAGAGGCTTCACCTCTGTGACTGAACACACAGTTGTGTGAATCTTTCAGAATAAGCATTTTTGGTGTCTCTAAGTGCACTATGGCATTTCCACAGTGGCTACCACCTTCTTCAGATGAACCATGAGTAATTAAGGGCAAAGGACAGGAAAACAGGGTAATGGCAATGATAACAACCTCTAAAACAACAGAGATATTATTGATATTGGGGTGCTGTTACAATGCCATTGCTTCTCTGTGCTCCTCTCTCTAAATATCAGCCCATTTAAAACTCTACTTTGCTCTTGCACTTGCATTGCAGGAAAATAACAATATTTGTCCAGGGACAGCAATCGGTTCTCCATCCTTTTCAATTCAGAGAACTAAATACAATTAACTTTTGTGGTCTTCCTGTTTTGAAGAACTACCTGGGTCCTCACTTTGCAGATGGGGGAGTCAGTGGAGGAGCCCTTTTGCAATGAGTCTGGGCACAGATCCCACAAAATCTTTTAGGGAGTGATTTGACTCCTCCAGGTGTTAGGTCCAAGAGAGTATCTCCTATGGAGGTTTCCTGTGAGGTAACTGCAATAATTTTGTGAGAATTTTTGGTCATGGGTTTGAAGAGCAGGTTGGTGTGAGTATTGCAGAGAAACAAAGTGCTGTGTGGGAAGTGGAGAGTGAGGACGGGCTGCAAACGTCACCAGAATGGAAGCATGATGGGTGAGGCATGGGAATTTGGTGGAGAATTTAGAGAGACATAAAGGAAAACACAATATTTTGTTATATACACCTGGGTTTACACAATGGTGAGCATCCACATCTAATACTAAAAAAAAAGTGTCCTGCATTTTAATTTAAAAATGGCACACAAGGTCAGAGAGGTGTTGCTCTTTGCCTCTCGCTGTTTCTTATTGAATGACCTACTGGAAGGTACAAGAAGAGTACAGAGATATTTATCTCCTTACAGCCCATGTATGTCTTAATCCTTCTTTCACAGACTATTGTGCCTAGGGTCTTATGAATTTATTTTTCAAGGTGAAGCTGCCTTTCTTACAATGAAATTTAAAAATAGTCATGAACTACTTACATTTCCTGTCTGCTAAGCAATCTTGCACAGCTCAGTGGGGTCAGTGAGGTCATATTTTCCAGGTTCTAAGAAGATGTTTGATGTGCACAGATTTTCTGCTGTTAAAAGTGAAAACCTTGCACCTACATCTGGATTGCAGAGCAAGTGTTTTATTCAGCTCATCCCATACACCCCAGCCTTCCAGCAGTGCATGAGGGGGGAGTGCAACACAGGTCCCACCCAGCTGCTATGTTCTTCCCCAGGGAAATCAGGACAAGGAAAACAAGGAACACCTGGGATTCTTCCTGGCACAGGGACAGCATGTGGCCAGCAGACATCACAGATCTCATGGGGCAGATGTAACAGGGAATGAATGAACCCTGCACTGTAGCTGTGCCCCGGTGACTTTGTATGATTTCAGGCTTCTGCTGATGCAGCTTTGCTATTTAAAGATGAACATGCTCCTAGTGTCTGTCTGCTTTGCCTTCCTTCCAGCTCAATTCCCTGTCAGATGCGTGTTGCAGGAACTTGATTTTGTTCAGCTGAAGCAGCTGTTCCAAGAGTTAAATCAGAAATCTCCTCTTGTAAGGCATGATCATTGCCCTGTGCCAGCACAGAGGTGTGCATGCATACCCCTGGAAGCCTGCTGTGACAGGCACACAGACACTCTGTCCCTCTGTCCCCTTATGCTCCAGCCTAAACTTTCCTAGAGACTTGGACAAATCTCCTGCACCCGACAGCCTCTCGAATGAGGTAACACACAGGATACATGGCAGAAATATGCAGTGCCATAAGAAGACTGGCCCATTTACAAAGTATCAGAACTGAATGAAACCTGGATTGGCCATCTGACCCCTGCTGCCACTGCACAGTTTTGCAATAAAAGTTTGTGCCTGAAAAATATTCTCTCCACTAGCTTTTGGTTCAGATTTAAAAAAGTAATTGGAGCATTTGGTTTACCCCTGATTGTCTCCACAAGTCCATAACTGAATTTTCAGAGGAAAAGCTGTCAAGTCTGGAAAAAGGTATTTGTTTCCTGACATTTCTGTCAACACTTGAATTCCTGCTGCAGCATATAGAACCAGCATTTTCCATGGGAAGAGAGGTTAACTATTGTCTAGAGGAGTTCAGGAATGGAGCATGCTGCGCCAAGAGGGATGCTGAGAGATGAAATGGCATTGAATAATTACACATATGTTGTGCTTTTACACAAAGCAATAAAAAGTAGGCGTGCTCACCAAGGAACATGCCTTGCAGACCTTCTGTGTAATGGAGATAATTAGGAAAAACTGCGAAGCAAGAAAATTAATGACCGATCAATTAACCTCCCCATTGTTATCAAAATGAATTACTTAAACCAGAATTCCACTCTGTGCAGCAGCTGCGGGTAACAACTATTTCATATTCAGCTTGCCAAAGCCATGGGAGGGCTGGAGGGTTCAGAGGCACCTCTGGAGGTCTGAGCACCTTGAAGCCAAGAGCAGGGGGATGTGGGGAGGCGGCAGAGCTAATGGCAGCCAGCAGCTCAAGACATGGTGCTCACTGCTGGGTCATCTGGCTTCTAAAACACACCAACATTTTCTGCCTCTGAGCTGATTTCCCTTATGCAATTCAGGAGAAGCATGGTCTCAAAGACCTATTTTGGTTTTTAAGTCCCCCTGAGAGGCAAAATTAGAGATCCCTGTTGGTTTTTTTATTTTTGTTTCTAAGCAACATTTCTGTCCGCAAATCATCTCAGTACTTCACAGGCTGTGAAGGTCTGAGAGCTAAAAAATATTTATATCCCCATTATATATAAACTAAAATAACCCAGAGGTTTCTTTAAGCTTCATACAGATTATTTAGGGGAGAAATACAAATTTCAGGATTGCAACACAGCTGACTTAGCACAGAGCATTTAATTTTCTGTAAGAGTCACATCTGGCTGCATATTTTAACAATCCACATTTTGATGCAGAAAGAGCAAAAGCAGAGAGTAAAAAATGGAGATGCTGTAAGTTTTGGGACAATTTCGAGTCATTTGGAAATCAGGTCTCTGCTCCCTGATTAGCCATGTACTGTCTTTGAATGGGACCAGGAGAAAATTGGGATTTCCATTGCATTTTTCTGGTTAATAATGCTTTGAGTCCTATTGATGAAATGTTATAAAGAAATGGTAAATTTGTTCAAAACTAGTCCTAGTTTTTATGGGTTTTAGTAGTACAACATATTTAGGAAGACAAATTTTTATGTTGTACTCAGAAGCTTTTGATGTATGGAGCTTAGGGCTCTGGAGAGAAGAAATTAAGACCTCAAGTATGTAGGCAACTGAGGGCCAAAACCACCATCTCTAGCTTTATGCTGTCCTAGGGGTCAGCTCCTTGTTTGTCCTGGCACAAGGCTGCTTGTAAATTTGTTAACATAACATAGTACAGAGTCGCCTATAATTCTGGTTTGGACTATTTTTCACCTTTGCCCTTGCTCACAATAATTTTCTCTGACTAAGTGAGCGGACAATGACTCATAGAGTGCAAATGAATAATACACAGTGTTGTCAGGTTTTTGGTATGTTCACCAGAGTAGAAAGTCAACTTTTCTTTACCTTCAGCAAGCAAAAGAGCCTAAAAAGCTAGCAAAAATATGCAAGCACACACACACAGCCCCCATCTCCAGAGAAAAAAAGAATGAAATACAGAGAAGTTTGCTGTTTTTCTGCAACCACCATAATTTAATCTTTCTTTTATTTCAGCTTCTCCAGGAGAATTTTCTCTCTTTTCATATTCACAGGACTCCAGGGTGCTCTCACATATATGTTGTGGATGATTCAGGCCAGAAAGAGAGATTAAATTTAGACATGGTAAACTAACCTTCTGCTGATACCTACCAAATGTGGTAGTGACTCTGTTTAGCTGACACCTCCTGCATAGTGTGAAGGGGTGAGGAAGTACTCTTCCTCAACAGAGACTGTAACCAGTCTCAATGGGAGCCAAAGTGCTCATTCATATTTGGAATTTCATGTAATAATCAAGATTTTATGAAACCTCTTTATTTCAACCCCCCTAATTTAAATCATACTTTCACAATTACTCAGCCAAGCAATCATAGTCAAAATTGAACCATTTCCACCCAGCACTTTTCTTTTGCCAGAATTCCAGGGATAGAAATGTGCCATCAGAGTTTTCACAGCCAGTCCTATTCCCTGGTGGTGAGTTCCTACTCTTTCAAAGGCAATGTGACAGGAATCCTGAAAGCTGTTGCTTAGGACGAAACAATTGATAAATATGGTAATTTGTGTGGAAGAGGTGATCTGAGGATACTGTAAGCCTGAAAGCCCAAACCACTCCAGCCTTTGTAGTATTGCAGTCAGAGCACAGAAGTAAATTACTTTGTGTACAATCAGTCTTTTCTAAATGCAGTATTGTTAGGGGGTTGATGCTGCTGACGTTTCTGTCTGTTCACACTGCTGACATGGCCAGTCTGCAGCAATCTGTAACAATAGAGAATTCTTGGCCTCTCTTCAGTTCCTAAACCCTTTTTTATATGCCACTTGTCGTTAGAGTTCAATTAATTTAGTCTGCTGTTAGTAATGTGTGATTTGTTTTTCCTCCTGTTTCACTGGTAGCTGAAATGCTCAGTACAGATAGGTTGCTTTCAACTCTGTTCTGTAACTTAACAGCTGCTCATTTTAGAAAGGAGTGGGGGATATGTTAAGCTAGCCCTGGTGCCAGCTTTTAAAGAGTTGTAGATTGGCTCAAATATTTTTTTTTTTTCAAGACAAGATCCATCACAAGCTACTCTTAAAAGAAATCTATAAGCATGAACATTTTCTGCAACATTCTTTAGCCTGTAGTCAGAAGAAGCTTACACTGTCACAGTCCTAATTTAATTCTGCCCTTACATGCTTATCCTTGTCTGACTTTCTCAATAAATTCCTATCTTCTTTAAGTATGTAAATTTTTTCTTCAGTGATGAACGTTAGCCATACCAATGAAAATGTTTCTAAAAAAAGTATAGAACAGCACTGTTATTAAGATGGATATTTATTATTGGTGAAATTCAGGAATTCTGCCTGAATCCTCACTCAGATTTTTTTCATTGCAAGCACTTAATTCTAAACTTACTACCTTTAGGCACATAGAAGGTCGTCCTGGAATCTGGCTCATTTGACACCCATGTTTCTTATTCAATCTTGAAGCATAGAATTAAATCTAGTTATGCTGCTTTTTCATTTCCCCTTTTTCTGAAAACTCTGAATCCATTTGTATTTCCTTATTTCTCTCTATCCCACCCATAACTCCCTCCTTTAGCTTTCTGTATAATTGATACCCTCTGTGTTGACCTCAGATATGTGTCTTTTTTTTTATAATTTAGGCTTTGAGAAAGATCTGAGTCTTCTGTCATGTAGTTGCCTCACATCAGATGAACTATTATGCTGAAAGCCATCCTGAAGTAGTGTTATTTGGCTTTAAATTCAGCATGTAGGGGAGCCTAAATTGTGTTACATCTACACACACACACACACAAACACACACACACACACACACACACAGAGCACATCTCCAGAGTAAAAGAAAAAGTGGTGTAGAGCAGTTTAATTCTTGGTGTTTCATACATAGTTACCTGAGAAAACAAACAAGTGTTTGAGTTTATTGAAGGGATTTTTACTGGGGTTTCTGAAGTCAATTACTTTGAGGAAACAGATTTGATGAGAAGTCAGAAAGTCTCTGTATACATGTATGTCTTCAGCTGCCTGATGATATGTGTAATAGATAAACTTTATAATCTGAGGTCTCTGCTCTGGTCAATGAATAAGTGAATTATGTTCAGGGAATTAGGCAGGAACACTTCTGAAAACAGTTCTTACCTTTAAGATGCCTGCAGATGTAATAAGGTGGCCTCTCTTGAGGGAAGATGGGGCTGCAGTAACACTGTCATGTAGCCACTTTCAATGCTCCCTTGGAGAGGTATAATCTACCAGGAGCTCTGAAACCAAACTTCCAAAAACTGTCCAAAATTCAGAGCCCATATTCTCTGTGCATTCAGTAGAGAGAGGTGCTGGCTGACAGACAGCTCCAAAGACAGATGTCTGCATGTTTGAATAATTCTCGGTATGTGTTTCTCACTTCCTGGGTGCACAAATTTAGCTTCTAAGGCTATTCCTGGGCTCAGCTAAAAACTTCTGAGAGTTGTTATCTGAATGCAAAATGTGCTATGGAAAGCTAAATCCTGTGAATAACCAGACTTACACATTTTAAATATAACTTGTAATCAGCAGAGACAATTCCACATCCGAACAATTCCACATCCACCGCCTTACCTCTCCTGGGGGCTACAGAGATTAAAGCATTGCTACTTGCATGTGACAGAAGTGAGCTCCACAGAAAAGCCTGTGCTGAGATACCCACATCTCTAATCAGAAGAACTGAAGACAGTGCAGTACATGAGTCACAGGACCACACACTGTACAATAAAAGAAAAAAGGAATATTGCTATGAGAGAGGCCCTGGGGCAGGAGTGTGCAGCAGCCCCAGTGTTCATGAGATAAGTGAGCCACAGGCAGGAGGCATTCTGGTGGGCTTGTAGTCCTGTAAAAAGGGATGCAGAACAGAGGGAGACTCTTCTAGCAGTGGAAATGCCTTCACCCAGAATCCATTTGCTTTGGAGGTGAGGATGGCAGCACTCACAGGACATTATGGTCTGGCTGGGTTCACAACTAGATGGATAAAAAAATGGTTAGATGATGGGTCACATGAGGCAGGCTCTAACAGATTCACCCTACTGGTGTATCTGTAACTACTTTCTGGAGTAGGGATCTATCCTGAGGACCATCCTGTTATCTTTATTGATGTTTTTAGATTAGATGATGGTGTGTACTCTTATCACGTTTGCAGGTCACAGAAGATTGGAAAGGACTGCTTGATATGCTTGAGGGCAGAATTACCATCCACAGGGACCTAAATAAACTGACAGGAATCTTATGAAATTCAGCAAGGAAAAATGCACAGCTCTGCACCTGTGAAGAAAAGCCCTGCCATAAATGATAGTCTGGGGACTGACTGCCTGGGGAGTATCTCTGCAGGAAAGGACCTGAGTGTCTTGGGGAACATCAGGCTGAGGATGAGCCAGCAGTGTGCTCTGCTTGCAGAGAAGGGCTCAAAATACTTTGGGTTGTATTAACAAGAGCACAAGCAGTAGGTTCAGGAAAGTGATTATGCATTTCTACTCAACACTTATTGCACTACATTTAGAGTACTGTGACCTTCTCTGCCCTGCCCTGCCCAGTGAAGGAAAGGCATTGATAAAGTGGAGGGAGTTCAGCAGAGGGTCACCACCTGGGACTTCAGCACTCACCCTGTGAGGAGGAGCTGAGGGAGCAGGACTGGCTCAGACTGCAGAAAAGGCAACTTTGGGAGCACCTAACAGAATCCCCTGCCACCAGGCACCTTTTGGGGAGGTTGCAAAAGGCAATGGAGAGAATGGAATCAGGAAAGATTGAGACTGGACTTAAGGAGACCCTTTTTTAAAAAGAGGCAGTGAATGAGGCTGCCCAGAGACATAATGAGCAACCACATCTTGTCTTACAGCTGATCCTTCTTTCAGTTGGATGGGAGATTTTCTGAGGTCACTTCCAATCTGGCTGTTTCCATCAATTTATGACATAAGGAATGCTAGAGTCTGAAGTGGCATTGAATAGCATAGGTATGTGAGTGCACAGTACATAGTACATAGGTATGTGAGTAAATAAATAAAAATTCACTGAATGATGAGGCTAAATCCAAATACTGAATAGCTTCTAACTCACAGAGCACTATTGATGCTCTGCTTTGAGAAAGGCCCGGGTCCAATGCAAAGATACAGCATGCAGGTATCTGATTACTGGGTAATAATGAATATTACCAACAGCATAAAATGTTTGTTTCACAAGCGGTCTGAATTCCATTATTTCCTAACTTTGAGAAGCTTGGCTTTTCAGCCCTAATGTCCTTTTAACACAGTTTTCATGTAATACTCTATAAACAACACAAGAGGTTTTACACTGAAAACGTGTTTAGATATTTGCTTTATCATTGTGCAAGAGGTTCCTCTCCTTGACAGATTGTCGTAGCGATATGGCTTGCTTTCTTTGCACTTAATCATGCATGAAGCATAAACAGGGTGAAGGGTGTTTCATTTCAAAGTCTATGAAGGGTAATCTCGCTGGCTGCTGTGCTGGCCAAGTGCATTAGGATGTTATGCAGTCTGTTGGTTCAAGTGGCAAGCTTGTAAGTCCCAGGAGATAAATGCCCATATTTTTTTTTCCTCATGTTGGTCCCTGCCAACTGGACCCATGTCAGACTGTTTCTGGATAGACTAACCAATCAATGCTTCTGTATTCTTACTTACATCAATCATCTCTTTTATTATGAGCCATGTCCCAAAATCCCTGTCTACACAAAAATCTCATTGATATCATCAGGAGCCCTCAAGCCAGCAGGGTTTGATAAAACAGTAACAGTTAAAAACATGGAACATTGCAATAAAACATAAAATACAGCTCTATATTTAAACAGTAGGCCTCCTGATACACAAGTAAGGAATTTACCTGGCCCATATCTCTTCTCTGAGATCTTCCCAGAGTCTCTGCTGCTGGTAACCTCTGCTCACCTTGGCCCAGTGCACGCATGGAGCTGGTGAAGCCCATTCCTCTGGCTAAAGAGGTGGATACACAACATGGCTGAGAATGCTACATTTCACACAACTGTTTCTTCATACAGTAAATAAGGGTTACTTGTGTGTGTGTGTGTGTATGTGTGTGCATCTAGGAATGCCTGCATATGTGTGTAATGTGCTGCCATCCTGCAAGATAAGTGCACATCTGTTAAACTGGAAGTACTGTTTCTTTACTGTTTCTTCATCTGCTAACAGAGAGTAACAGCCATGACATGAGCAAGGTTTGCAGAGGTGATTCCTATAAATTATCCTCCTCTTAGGTGGCAGAGTGTCTTACTTACCAAAAATTATGTACACTGGAAAATATTATCTGTATTGTGTCCATTCATCTCTCCTCTTATTTCACCATATCAGAAAGATCCTTACTTGTGTGTTAAATATTTTTAATAAAGAAGAAGTTTTTTAAAAGAAGATTTTTAATAATGAAAGCATTAGATCTTTGTCACATTCTGCTGCCACTGGTTTTCAACAGAAATATTATCAGGGAATGAACCTTGGGGGACTAAAAGCAGCAGGATATGTCTCATGAGATTGGTATGAGACGTCACAGAATCATTGTCACTAAAATTGCTGACATTCTGTTCAAAATGGCACCTAAAATAATGTAAAGAAGTCTTTCTCTATATGCTTGCCTGTTTTCAATTGCTAAGATTTTCAAAATCATTGTATCACAACAATTGCAGTAGGCCCTTCTTACCCAGTATGTGCCTTCTGACAAAGCCAGAAGAAGGAAGAAAGGTGGAATTTAAAAAATGAGATGCATTTTTCTAATCTAATTGCTGGTGCCAGAAGGTTTACCCCATCAGTAGAGAAGTATGATGCAGTATTTGTTCAGCAGCATTATAGCCATCCCTGCTCACTTTACATTTTAAAACATGACATGTACTTTTGACATCTGGGACCAGTAGTTGGGGAGGTGTAAGTGTTGCAGGGATGTGACCATGCACTCACTGGTTTAAGACATATGCATGTACAGGAACTGCCATCTTAACTGCTGGGAAGAAGTGAACCAGCCACTTCCAGCCCTAAAAATATGGTTCTCTGTAGCTTGAACAGAAGGACTGCATTTGGGAGCTGGAGAATGTAAAAGCCATATAATTTAAGGATCAAGAAAAGAACAGGAATTAAAAATCCAGTATGACAGGTGACATATGGACACTTTAGTAGTCATAGTTAGAACATAGGAATTAAATTATGATTTAGTAACGCTATTTTTGAGACATATGCAATTTAGTATAAAAATATTGTAGCTGAATACCAAATTATATCTCAGGAATTAAACATTTTCCTGACTTCTTCTGAGCACAAGACATGTTATTTATTAGTTTTTCTCGGAAGTATAGACATTTAACTGCTCATCCCTATTGAATAGCATGTTTCATTTAGTACTTAAAGAGCCTACGTGCATGCAAAATTGATAACTACAACTGGGTTCACAAGCTGCTCAGAATGCAAAGATGCCCATTTTTCATGTTCAAATGCCAAGTGGAACCCAAAAAGATGTATTTTATGTATGACAGGTGCACACAGTCAGATTCTACAGATGTGCCTAAGATCTCATGCTTGCAATAATTTGGCATCTCTTCTGCAGTAGACACAAAACAGATCAAAGGATCAAAGATATCAAATGTTGTGGGGCACTGAAATATCATCATGTAGTTTCCAGTGCCGTAAATACTCTCTTGAGGTCCATGTATATTCTGTAAAAGTTGCTTGCCTCAACATGAGTTCAGTTGACACAGCCACTTTACTTGAAAGTAAATACAAAGATATTTTCTCTGATAATCCTTTTAATGATTTTTGAAAGTCCTTGGACAGTTGTATATTCTAAAAAGCTATAATACACATAATATAATCCGTAATGAGTGAGAAAGTACATTTTTTTCAGTATTAGACCTAAAAGTGCGTTCAGAGTGTCAGTGTAGGATTTTTCATGCTATTAGTGTTTCCAGCTGTTTGTCAGAACACCACTGGGGATACATGTCAAAGGGATAAAGGAAAAACATTTATGACTACAGGTGGTCTTTTTGATTTTCTTCAGCAATGGGAAAGCTCAGGCAAGCCCCTGCAGTACTCTCAGCACCACCCTGGAGTCTCTTAGGATAGGACAGGTTGCAGCAGGATCCCACCCCATTAGATAGTCCCCTCCTGCCAAGTTCAGTCACTCCAAACTTTAATATTTCAAGGAGAAATAAGATCATTTCTGGGCTGATCAGATGGGTGAAGGAGCCTGTAAATAATATTTCATTGGTTAATTTTGCTTCATAAAGCTTCACATTTCCTTAATTTTAAAAAAAATCCAGATGTGAGCGAAGGCAAGGCAGACATACCTTGACACAAAATATCTCCAGGTCCTCTTCCGAACTTGAATGGCAAAGGTAGGGACAGCATTGGAAGGCCCAATCCAAACAAAGGAGGAAAAATCACATATTTTAACAGAATTGTATGCAAGACATTTTATTCCTTAGAGCTATTGCTTTATGTTCTCTGTGCATTCAGGTGAGTGGCAGTGTTACAGTGTATTAGTCACATTTTCTAATTCTCCTTTGTTCTCTTTATAACACAAATGTGGATTGTTGGATCAATCTAGATCACTCCAGAGCCTTAGTGTGGATGTTGCATTCTGCATGCCTCATCTGGCAGTTCTCATACACTCTGCCCAAGAATAAATGAGTCTTAGATGTGGCACTGCTTCTTTACTCCAGTGCTGATGGAAAGAGAAAGTATTCCTCTGACTGACAGAATAAAGGTCAGAAGCAGTGAAAATATGGCAGACCCTAAATGTGGGACTCAGATAAATCTGTGCCAGAAGTACTAAATTCACTCTGTTCACACCTATTTTACAGCATGAGTTGAACTTGCAGATTGCAGTTCCCTCATTACTTCAGGACTTTTTTTAAAGGTCTTTAAAAAACAGAGTAAAAAAGCTAGGAGGTTTATTGAAGAATATGCTGTGCAAAACCCTCTGTTGTATGAGGGGTCAAGCCAAATGAAAGCAAAGGTTCTTCTCCAATCCAAAAATCAATAACTCTTTGGAATTACTGCAAAGACTTGGTGTACTACTGCCAACCCTTCAAAAGAAAAAATCTATTTTCTGTGCCCTTATACTCACCCTGTCCACTTTGAAATTATACTGCTCATTGACAGGATTAATACAAGTGCAGTTTCCAATTTAATTGATGCAGCATTTTTTCAGTGGAGAAAATACAATTCTTTGTAGTAACTGATTTGTTACAAGTAAATAAAGGGTAATTATGTAGCCTGCTGTTCATATTAGACAATCCATTTAAGCTCCTGCTCTACAGATGTTTAAGTCTATACAGATGCTTGGCATCAGACTGAGGGCATATTTACTGCCTATCTGCAGTGAGCAGGCACTAAAGTCACTAAATCTGCAAAATGTGGTAAGAGATCATACTGATTTTCTAACAGCCATCCAGCATTACTTAGATACTTTATTATGGAGCTGTACACAAGTTACTTAGTGCTGCCGATGAAGGCATTAATTAAGTGAGGAAAAGCAACCTACAGATGCAACCAGTCTTGCTTTCAGATGCAAACTGTGTGCCTGCAGCTTTTTTGTGTGTCTCAGCTTTACAGTCCCCTGTAGTTCTGACTTGGATGCTGGTCTTTTTGTTTAGCAAGTGTCAACAGTTTGAAGGGCAGCTTTGGAAAAGAAGAGAAGCAATGAAAAATAAAATTCATCTTTTTGAAAGTTTAGCTTTGCCTGCGTTAAAAGCAAGGCTATGTACAATGAACTGTGAAAACATGGCAAGAAATGACAGTGTCTCAGCCGATAATATCTACAGGAAATAAAACCCTGCAGAAATCTCAACTTGCTGTCAAAAACAGTCCAAACATTATACACATGGCTTGTACAGTTAAGAACCTGGAACCAGAGTGTGCTGAAGTGCTAAACTGGCTTTTGACAGCACTAGCATCTTGCAGGACAGAGGATGATTTTTTCATTTCATGCATTCTCTTAGTTCCATTCAGTGACTATTTAATTCAAACCTGAGAAACTGGCTGGGAGTTGAAAAAGCAGAGAGGCTGATATTCCTCTCAGAGCTTTCAAAAAGTATGGGAGGGGAGGAGGAGGAGATCTACCACCCCTTCTGAAAGCTTAGTGAGATCGTGACCAGAAAGAACCACTGCTGTTCAATTCACTGGTAGATATTGTTCCCTTTTTAAAATGTCAGCTGGTTTTAATGTAAGGCTCTTTCCCCCATTTAAAAAAAATGTTCTCTGCACATTTTAGGTAGTTCTTTTCTTTATATGAATGCTAAATGTCCAACTGATATCCATATGCATCTTGGTCCAAATCATAAGAAAGAATCTAGCACTTGGTAATTAAGCAGTGAGGTGTGGGCATATATGATAGAAATAATGAGGACAGAGGAATTAAGGAGGAAGGAATTAACACTATTTACTGTTTCATTGTTTAAGTCAGGAGGGTTCAACTTGTGATCAACAGGTTTTGTGCAGCCTGCCAAGACAGCTCCACTGGCCAACAGCCCATTCCTCTTCGCCCTGTTTCCTATGGATTTCTCAGGAGCAACATGGAAGGCAGATGAAACACTCTGCCGGCAGTAACCTTGTCCAAGAATCTTGCTTTCCTAGGGATCCTGCCACCAGGTGGATGCACAGAATAGGGATTGAAGGAACTCACAGAGATTCTTTACTGCCCATGCATCACAGTGTGGTCACATATTAATTGTCCAGTCTTCCTCTGACACTAGAAGAAGAGGTCTGCTCTATATCACTTACTTAAAAAAAATGTGAGTAGGTTACAATGTATGGTAGCAAAAGGAATCTACTTTTTTTTTTTTTGCAAAAATGGTTTATGCAAAACAAGATAAAAATCAGCTATTTAAACTGTGGTTTTCAGTTTGCTGATTTAAAATAATGATATTTCAATCTTTCTGCTTTAACGAATGCACTGGCAAGTAACTGTGGTTTTGGTCAGAAATTATCTGTACCTTCATGTTGAACAAATTAATTTGAGATTGTTGATTCCTTCCAGAGAAGTGTGTGTGTGTGTGTGCGCGTGTGTGTGTGTGTGTAGAGGTTCTTTAGGAGGTCATGTTACTTTTAGCACATTTGAATGAAAATTCTTGCAGAAGTGCCAGCCATGAAGGGAAATGAGACATGCTGATTGAAAGGAATAAAATTGCAAGCCAGGCCATGGTGAAAATCTCCTTGTCTGCACTGTTGATTTCATAACCTTCAGCTATCAAACGTCTTAGAGGAAAACTGGCAGATTACTAGAGCTCTGCAAATACTTTGGACTTCTCAGCTTTAATTCATTCCGAGATGCCTCTTCTCCCTAATAAAAGGTTTTCTATATTTCAAGAACCTAGCAATAATGTGAGTGTATTGACAGCACATCTTATTTAAAAGACATACAATGTTTCCATGGGAAAACACAATCTTCTGTATAAGGATAACAAAAAAATTTGCAAAACCTTTCTTTCTGGGGAAGAAATTTACTAAAAAGCAGACAGATATATAAGAACAAAAATATAATATGAATTGTGTATAGTTTCTCACTATGACTGCATAAAAGCTCCTGTTACTATATATGAAGGAAGCCATATCTGTAAGTTAGATAAGGCTGTAAATTGGATAGGCTGTCTTGAGAATCATGGGTTTATATCCTCATATTCCTTAAGGCATACAAAAATAGGCTTTCATCCTGAGGGAAGTGGAAGTCTCTCTGTCAGTTTGGTAGATGGAACAGCCAGTTGCTGGTGAGGTGGAACACTACCTGCAACTGCAGAAATATTTCTCCTCCCCAGTATCCAGCCAGCGCCAAGTGAGGGAAATTGCTCGAATTAAGCATTCATTAAATGTTCATGAGTTGGGTCTGGCTTTTACTAAACTCTTGATTGTCTTCAGCAAACTGTATAGATTTTCATCACACTGGAGAAGGTTGCTTAGTTGTTTGTCAGCCCTGTAATTAAAATAGTGTGTGTGTGTGATACAAGACTCACACATGTTATATATAAAACTCACACTAACTTTGATTTCTGGAAGTTCAAGAGCTTCTTTTCCTCTTTCAAAAGAGAAGTAAATGCTTTCTTACATTCCTCACATGTTGTGAGAGGATTAGAAAGGGACATTTCAGACCACTGGCTTCCTAGAATTTTTAAGCCTGCAGAACACGTTTCCCTGATCCGAACCTTCCATGCTGGAGGCAGACAGCACAATCAGTCCTGTTTTGATTAGGAAACTTGGGGTTTCCTAAGGGTTTTCTGAAGCCATGTGTCTTCTAGTCCTTTCTTGCCCACCCACATCCCACCTGTATTCTCTTTCATTTTGCTGAAATATAGCTAACATGAAAATTTTTTGCCCCAGAGTACTCTTTCTATGTCAGAAATTTCTTTAGGGGTTCTGCTGGGCATGTACTAAATTTCACAACGTAACATTTGGAATAGGCTCTGAACCACAACCAGGAGGAAGACAGGAACTCTGACAGCTAGAGCAGTGCCTGCTGCAGGCTAACAGGAAATGTGCTGATTTCTCCTATAACTGTTGGATGGCTTCTGCTATTGTAACCTTATAGGTGACTCACCAAAAGGCTGTATATACTGCATACCTAATTGCGTTGTTTCATGTTTTCTTTCCAAAATATTTGGCAAGTTTAGCCGAGGTTTTGCGTTCCAGTGAAAATAGGTTTTGGTCACACCCCTCTCAGTTGAAAAGAGCTACGGTTTTCCTTGGTGAGGCAGGTCTAAGAAGGTTGCAAAGACACAAATAATAGTCAAGAAATGATAAAGACAGGATTAAAACTTTCAGCTTAGGATATAGGAAGATGTGACTCAGAAGTGATGTGACATAAATGGTGCTGCTGTGAACAAATCCACAAGCATAAGACATGAGAAAAAGGTTTAAGATCATGGATAATGTCAACATATAGGCAGAAGAAAAGTGAAAGGGACTTATATAATATTTTATATATATTTAGGCGCAGACTTTGCAGCTGCAATTTCAGATGGATGTGATTGTTGATAGTTCCTGACTCGTACTTTTGCTCTGCCATTTTTTTTGGTTGTTTCTACTGATCATCAGTCACTAATACTACAAGAATAGTACCATTTAGGTCCCATCAGTCTGACCTCATATTATCTGTGTCATCCAGCACTATGACTGCCCATGGATACTCGCTCCATCCATGTAGCAGATGGAGTTAAAAACAAAGCAAACCTCTCACATGCCTTGGGTGGGCATGGTCTGTCTTCTCCCAGTATTTGCAGGGGAAGGAAGAGAGGGAGGATATAGGAGAGCACCATGGTCAATCTCATCATCCATCTGTGTTTGCTGGGTTTTTTTATTAGAGGGTGAAGATTATGGTGGCTATAAAACTTCACCCAGAGCTAAAAGGCAGAGCACTTATGGAAGGCTGGAAGCTGCTCATGGAACCATGCACCACACATACAAATAGTTGTTCAAAATTGGAATTCTCTTTCCAGCTGCATCTGCTTTTTGTGGCAAGAATATGCAGTTTTTATACAAGACTATGCTGTGATCTTGTTGGGAAAAGGGACATTTTGTAAGTAGAATGTGTCATAAAAGTCATTACTTCCAGCACTCACTACAAAAATACCAATATTGACAAGGATGTGAACAACTTCAAAAATTAAAGTTAGATGATGAAGATCTTAGAACGCAATAACTAACAGCTCTTCCCAAAACTGTATGATGGAATAATTCTCTCAAATGTGTTACCCAGTCATCTGGACATGCTGCTAAGTATAAAATACAGCACAATTACTGATCTTTAGCTCTCAAATCAAGATAATTCCCTTTATGATTTCCCCACAGCTATATAGCAATGCAATTATTCTGCTTATATTAACATTTCTTGCTGAATATTGCATTCTCACACTATTTAAACTCAAGTGCTGAGATTTAATCTTCTCTTTAAAATAATTCAGGAGGTAAAAAAATTAATTTAAAAATAAGTTCATAAGTTTGTTTGTTTTCCTTTGCTTCTGAGGCATAAACAAAAATATTTTTTATCAAAAAACATGGGCTGAAAATTAAATTTATCTGGGGGAAGATGATACTTTAAATAAAAGAGGGAATATCATTCTGAATTCAGCACACTCTTGAAGACTCAAAGTAAGGAAAACACATTTCCTGAATTTCCTTCAATTTTTTATGCCCTTTCATTCAGAAACATTGTTTCTTTTTAAAAATGTGAAGGAAAAGATTATAGTGAGGAAGACAACACCCTAAGAAGAAGGGGAAATTTTTCACAAACAGTTAGCTCCACAAGTTTTGTGATCGATTTTCACATTTTCAGAATATTTGCGGATGGGAATCTGCATTAGCTTCCCTGGATACTTTATTTTCTGTAGTTTTGTTTTGGGTTTTTTTTTTGTGATCAAGTGACCATTCCTATTTATCATTAAAGTCTTTTAGAATGATGTATCTTGAGATTCAAGGGATGGTATCTGCCTCACTACAAAGCAGAGCCCCAGTATCCCTTAGCAGCTCTTTGTCTTATATAATTAAGGGTTAATGAAAATGGGTTTGACACTATGATCTGTGCTAAAGCTGCATCCACACTGGTGTACTAAATATGACAAGGACATAAACTACAAGCCCTGGCCCATGATGCCTTTGATTTGTTTGTGTACTCCTTATGCATATTTTTGACCAGTGATAACCAGCACTTTCCTAGTCAATGCCTGTCTAGGTGAGAGAACAGCATAGGCCAGGGACTGTTCTCTTGGATGTCAGTGAGGTCCAAGCCGTGTCCTGGAAGAGAATTTAACTACTGAGTGACACTGCCTGCAAGGCTGGGGAACAGGTCCCAGACCATTTCCTTTACTAGCACTCCTTATTAACTTACCATGACTTAGTGCCTAACCACATACTAACCAGTTTGTGCTGAGATCCTTCTGTCACAAAAAGCTACGGGGGACAACAACTTTTGAAGAATACATTTAAACTTACATGGCTGACAAAGTTGTACCTTGACATGGCTTGGCTAGCTGAGGTGCCCAAGGCTAAAGTACAACAAGTACCAGGGTTTGACAACACAATGACTTGTAAAATATAGTTACTGTTTGGGGATGTAGCTGATGAGTCACTGATGCTTATTAAAGGAAATTACATTTTTTTCCAAATTCTTTCACTTAATTTAATGTTAATTTTTTAATTAACATGCAGTCTGGATCAGAAAGCAATCAGTGCTCAGGGTTGATAACACGAAAGTGGGACAGGAGGAAACTTGCTCCAAGGCATCATTGCTACTCAGCTCTCTATTTCAGGCCTCTGTGTACCCTCCCATTCAAGACTTTTTGGTCAGTATTTCTAAACCCTAATACAGCTGTTTTACTCTCCCTGTTTTAAATGCCCTCATTTCAGTGTGCCTACTTATGGCCCAAATCAGCTGCTACCAACACATCCCTGACCTAGACTGATGGCTCTCTCTTTCCCCATGGGAAATCCATCAGTGTTTTAAACCACAAAACCCATGTATGCAACTGACAGGAATCCAGCTTCCTCTGAAGAGCCCCCCTTGAGGAGGTGAAGAGAAGGAGCCCACCAGCCCCTTCCTTCATCAGCACAGCGTGGGACAGCACTGCTGGGCAGGGATAAATCTTTCGGCAGCCGCCCATCCTCCCCTTCTCGCCGCTGCTGCGGCGGCTTCGTGCCAAACGCCCGCGCGTTGAAAAACATTTGTTTTGCGCCATAAAACCCAGTGGCTAACAGCTGCATATGTTGTCTCCAGTGTCATAAACCTGTCATCAGCCTGGTATTGTTTACATATGGCTACAAGGCCCTCGTAACTGAGCGTCCCTGCGCGGTGCAGCGACAGCCAACGCTTTCCTGACAGCTGTGTCAACTGGAAGTAGCACAGCCAGCTTATTTGCTTCAGCAGAAGCCTCAGTAGCCCCCATCCTAAAGACACAAATCAGACTCTTTCATTTTTTTAATGAGCTCAATGTTAATAATAGATCAACTGCAGTGCAGATGCTGGAGTAGAAATAGCTTGCATTTCACTAACAAGGCACATAATTCTCCCAGAAATAATGGATTTCAACTGAAATAGTTGCAGCCAGCCAGGCAGCACTTATAATGCATGACCAAGTGTCCAAAATGAAATCAAAATCTGGGAAACATGCAAAGGTGCTAATTTTCTCCATCAGTGGGATTTATCAAGTTCCTACTGATTAATATGAAAAGTTGTTTTGCTGTTCAACTGATAGAGCTTTGTTTTACTTGCACAGACTTGAAAGAAATTGATTTAGATATTACAGGAACTTCTCGATTGGCAGAATGCTTTTAAATCAGTAAATCAATTCTCTCTGCATTATAAATGGCAGTTATTAAATAGGGAATTTTTTTTTAACTCCATCTTAGTGACAAGGTTCCTACATATTGAGAGAACAGTTACAATATTTTTCTTTATATACACATACCAAGACATTTTTTGAAAGATCTGAGTTTAATTCACTGTTTTTTTCTACCATCTTTCATTACTTAAAAAATATTTATTAACCTTCCCTGTCAAAAAGGGTCATTTACCCAGGATTCTCTATATAGTGTGATTTGAAATTGCTTGGCATGAGGGAAAGATAAAAGAGAAATACATAAATCAGCATTTGCTTTAGAGCACATGCCTTCCCAGAGAACTCTGTCCCTGGATCATTAAAACTGAGGTTAACTTGCTTACCTTCACAGAGGGTGTAACTCCATAGTTATTCCTTAGCTGTGAAAGCCCTGTCACAGAGCAGAATTATATCAGATTGGGAGTAACTATTCTGACAAGTTTCTGGACCGAGTTAGTTTCTCTTTACTTTCCACAGGATTTTATTTTGCACAGTTTCAGGACCTGTAGGCTTGTCGACAGCCTCTAATGAAATGCTGCAGCACTCTCAAGTCACTGTCAACAAGAACTGGTCCCAGCACCCAGCACAAGCAGAACAGTACTGTGGATGCTCACCTGGGCTTTGAACTGAATTTATTCTACTAATTCTACTAACTATTCTACTAATGCTTTGCTGATATGATTATTTTGGGTTGGTTTCTGGAACAGACCTGGACAGCAGGCAGAGGTTCACTGCAGTGCATAATGTGGATTCTCCCTGAGATCTGTGGAACAGGTAAGGCCTGATCCTGCAGTGTCCTAAGCAAGGGAAATGCAAACTATTCCACACTTCCAATGTTTGCAGCACCTTACAGGGTTGGTCTCTTATATTTGAATTCCCTGAGCACTACTAATCTTACCTTTAAGCATCACTAATGCTAAAGCTATTACGGGTGGGACACTTAACCATGACCATAAATAAGTCCTGGTTTTCTGATCTCTGCCAATTTGGTCTGTGGAAGCCATGAATATTCAAAGCCCTTAGAATCTCATCAGAAAAATGCAGAGTGAAATGCTGTAACCATTCTAGAGAACTTCACTGTTAGAAATGACTGGGACAGTGGTCTCCACCCAGAGTCTCTATGTGACATCACCTTTTTTAGGAAGGGTGAGCAGTAGCCCTGCTCTGTGAACACATCTTGGGAAAGGTCCAACACCTGCTGAGCCACCTCTGTGCTCAAATGGAAACTCCACCAGTGAACATCCACACATGGTGGCTGGGGTTTGCTCTCCTGGTGGCCACGGCTCATGGTCACTCCTGACAGTTCGCTCCAAGTCTCCAACAAGAGGCATTTTTGGCTCTGCTATGATTGGCTGTCCCTGTGTCCATGGGTGGTCACCCAGCCGCTAACTACTTGTCAGTCTTTGTTCTACCCAAAGGGCATTGATCCTATTTTATCTAAAATATTTTCTTTAAAAGTTTCATCCTTGATTGAAAGCACCAGCCTGAGCTAGCTCTAAATCTTATGTATTATAGATTATGCTAAATTAGATAGAATTTGAAAAATTACCTCTAAATGTCTCATAGTTATTTATCATCATCCAGAGTCTGTCAGCTCCCACAGGATGATCAAAGAACATTTTTTGCCTTGGTTTTGCTACACACTGGTAAAGGTTATGACATTCTCATTCAATACTTCTTACTTCCTTAACATTAATGACCAAAATGGGCAGCAAAAATGTAACACTTTTAGAATAGATTAATTTCAACCCCCTATTTGTATTCATTGGTTTTATTATCAACATCACACATTATCTGTTATAGTCTGGCATTTTAAAAGGGAGGATGACTTTATGCAGTAAGGGCAATAACTAATAAAATAGTAAAATAGCATTATGTTCCAGCAGATAAATATATATTAGAGTTTCATTCAACTAGACTTCCTGACCAGCCAATGAAAATGGAATAAATCTAATTTATTGTTATATCATTTTTATCTAGGAATGTGTACATAAGTCTTTATGTGATTAATATACCTTAGTGCTAGAGCACCTTTTTCTTGCCCTTAGTAATTAGCTGTTGGTTGATGTGAGGCCATAACACTTTCTGCTTAAAAGCAATTATAATCTATCATGTATTGCCCTGTTCAGACTTTTAAGTCTGGAGCTCTTTCTCAAGAAGGCTTCAGATTTTTTATCTGCTCATGCCACTGTTGTTCCACATGGGAAGCCTAAAAATCTTCATGAACATCTTCAGTTGAAAGAAAAGAGTGAAAGCTGCAGTAACAACAACAATAGCTGAGAAAAAAAAATTCACTTTGATTGAAGTTTTGGGTACCCTCTAAATAAAACCAATATTTCTTCTCTGGAAAGAACATATAGATTGCAATATCTTTCAGCTGTTTCAGATGTTAAGTTTAACAAGTAGGGAACTGTGTTTTAGGATGCCTTCTAAACTTCATTTTTCTTATTACTCCTCTTTTCCCCTCTCCTCCAGTTTTTTTCCTTCAGAATCTGAGAGTGTTCTCCAGCAACATGATACATTGCATGTTTAGAAGTTAGCAGTATATAACTCCAAACTCGCGAAATATGAACCAGTGCTCCAAATTTTGAAATGTTATTAGAATTATTATGATTTAGATAAGAAGAAATGCATCCATTTTTGCAAATATTATTACATACATTTTCCAGGCATCTGTATTTGAAGCATAAGTATACACAAAACTAATTACGTGAATTGCCTTAATCAAGTTCAGTCTTCATGGACTTTGCAAAGGGAAGTTGGGCAATGGAAAAGGGAAGATAAAACCAAAGTTGTCCTAATAGGGATGTGAACAAACATAAAGCCAGAGTAGCTGAGGCTTATTTCTGAACAGTAGGTATTTTGATTTTTCTTTTTGAGTAGATGCAACCTTGTGTCTGACATCTGCATCTTCTATGATCTCTGTTCTTGTTTGATCTTTAGGTATAAATTGCACTGTTGATTTTGTTTAACTGGCTTAAGGATTTGTTTTCATGGACACCACCACTCTGACTGAAAGTTCCAGTTCCCAGGGAATGCAACTGGGCCATACAAAGGTGCTGTGTCTATATTGGTTACTTTAATAACAGAATATTTCCCCAAACCACTGGCATTAGAGATGACCTAAAAATTAGAGATAATCAAATCCATGTCAGGTACAATCTACTGGATCATATCAATATGAGGATTTCTTGTTTGCTGAAATATGCCACAAATATTAGTGTAACTGACTGAATCATTTATGGGGACAGGCCTGGCATTTAGGAAAATCAAGGGATTTGCATGCATGATACCTCTATTAGCCTTCCCAGCAGCACTTACATGCTAAAACCATGGCACAGTAGTGTAAGAAGCAGTGAAATAGCTCTCCATCTTAAAAGCTTTGCTGCAGGATCTGTCTATTGCCTATACCAATAGATGTGTGGAACTGTGTTATGCTTCGCTATGGTTGCAAGATGTGTGTTGCTTTTCTTGGCATACTGAAAATCTGCCCTCTGGAAGGTCACTGCTTGCCTGCACACCATTCTCTGCTAAGCTCTTGTGCCTCTCCTGGTGACCTGCTGGCTTAAAACACAGCAGGGGAAACATGGGGAAAGCAGAGAAATTTGGATAAAATAAAATTCAAACCTTAAGAAAGTGAAATCACATAACCCTTTGCAAGAGTCCAGCATTGCCTGAACTGAAAATTCACAGATGCCTTATTATAAAACAAAATTCTGGCATTGACAGTAAGGGAATATTTAGTCTCACTTAAAGTTCTATATAAGTACAGATTTCGTGGGAATGTTGACAATAAATCTCTTTTCAAGTTTCTCACTCAGCTGGTCTTTCAGTTCATCATATACAAATACTCATATGAAAAGCTCTTTAAAATCAAAATGAAAAAGAATCTGCTTAATACATTGTCACTAGCACAAATAAACTGACAAGGAATGTATTCAGACTGGAAATTAGAAGTTTCGTATAGAGCAGAGCATTGAAATTCAGACAGCTTTCAGGAGGGGCAGTGCAGATTGAAAACATAACAAGTTTTATGAGGAGTCTCATAAGATGTATTTAAGGCAAATGCTGTTAGTGTTAACAACATCCTTAAAGTTTTCAAACCACGTTTTCCGTATGTACTCCCACCTTGAAGCAGTTCTGGAGCAGAGACTAGATTAATTTCTGCAGCTTGGTGGGCTGTCTCATTTAATATTGGCCAGAGGCATAGATAAAAAGTTAAGAATCAGTATTTTCAGAAGACTAGGTAAGAAGAGTGACAGCTGAAAAGAATATGTTGTAGTCCTTTCCTCCTCTTGTAAGGCTAAGCAACACAGCTTGTGATCATTTATTTAAGTTGTGTCGTTATGGGATCCAAGTTAAATGTAGAACTTTTGATGAAGCTGAGTAGCTCATATGCTTCTCAGGATTCTGGTCTTTCTAATCTTGATGTTACCATCTGGGCACTATGAATAAACAAATGCACAAGCTAAGTCAGGTGGGTCTTATGCCACTTCTAGAAACTAAACACCTCTGAGTTGTAACACAGTGAAGTATACAATTTCTTTTTCATTCAGTTTGAATGCATGGGCCATACTATGAATTCTTATAATAGCAAAATCCTCTTTGAAGTTGTTCAGTTGTCCAGCAATTTACAGGGTCAGCAGTTTTCTTGGATTTCAAGTCCTCAGGCTTTGGGTTGAATGAGTGCTTGCCTGGGAAAAAATCTAAATAAGGTCTTTGTTGATTAAATGAGGGGTCAGTATTGCTGCAAGTCATGAAGTGGCCAGTTCTCACTGGGTTGGCTTCTTTAAAACCTACACAGCTATTGCCTCACAACATACNATATATATATAAGCATTGTCACACTCTTGCCCTACAGCAAGGAGTAGATACAAAGCAAAACTTTATGATGCTGAGAACACTGCTGGTTTTCATGTCAGGATCTTCCTGGGACCTAAGAAAAGCTTTTATGAAACTAGTTCTTCTCCCCCTTGAAAACAGCACCTTATATTATGGTAAAGATCAGGGACATGGTATATAAGGGAGACAAGGTTGTACAAATTTTGGAATGAAATAACCATTCTGCTTTTACTTAAACTCATCACTACCTTAGGTGTATTTCTGTCCTGCTTTTTTTTCAATTTGGTCAATGGCATAGAAGATTTACTCAAGACTATATTTTGGTATCATTCCTGTGAGTAACTTACAGTAAAGATATTACATGGAGTTTGTGGGTACTGTAAAAAAAAATAAAAGCAAAGGTTTCCAGTGTATCATTAATTCAGTTTATTATAACCATAAAATACATTGAGTAGGTGTAATATTAGGTCTATTCTTCAACCCGTTTTTTTTTGCTAAAACAATAGTACTTCAGCAAAACTATTTTGTTCTCCTTCATGTTGCATACTTCCTGCACATTCATTCTTCTGCTAATAAAAGGGGGGAAGTTATGATGCTGAAAGCTAAAATTTCACCTTCTGGTCTTTCTCATTGAAAAGGCTGTATGATTTAGTTGCTGTCTTCATTAATGTCCTGAAAAAGGATTCAAAATGTGCAAGTTTCCAGCAAAGGGCAAAAGAACTACCCATAAATCATTAAAGGCTTGAGGACCTTTAAATTATTTATTTTTAATTATTATAGTTAATAATAATTTAATGTATCCTAGAATAAGTGAATTGATTATTATTGATTTTTGTGATGACTTCAGAACAGAGAACTCTCACCCTGGCTTAATAAATTGACTGATAAACTGACTTCATTGTTAAACATTAGCCTGGAAGTAAAAGATAAGAAAGCACATGCTTTGTACTCTGATCAACCGAGTTGTCAGTCAAAGCTGCAGAAATAGAGCTAAAGAGTTTAAGAACTGAAGGAACATAAGTTCGAGGCCCAGGAGGGGAAGCATAAGACCAAACAATACGCCAATTAATGGAATTAAAGCAAAAAGATTTAAGAGCGGTTTCCCTCAGGAGACAGCATGAAAGAAAAGACAACAGTTGATTCAATAAGGACAAAGGCACAAATGAGCTGACTATGAAAAGGATCAGAATATTTACAGATGATGGTGTCTGAAGAATTAAGGAACACTAGCTTGCAATTACTGCGAATATATTACGCCCCAGTAGCATGTTCCAGTTCGGTATCGTCTAGCCTCTAAACAAATATGTTCATCCTTAAATTCCAGAGCAGAAGAAATAATCCCTTTCTGGTTGCAGTCAGACTACGAAATTGATTAAGATCAGCAAAAATTCAAATACTATTACAAACAAAGGAAATTTCACTGAAGTTTTCTGTCCATTATCTGTATCAGCATTTGCAGTCTTCACAGCAATTTAAGGTTTATTTTAGCAATGTTGTGTTCATGAGGTCCAACAGCAATACAGGTCCTTATGCTCACCTTCTCACACAATGCAAGGTAGAGAAGAATAAGACGAAGAGAAGGGCACATAAAGTTGCCTTTCAGATGTGAAGGTGTGCATGCAGACAGGAGCTGCTGTTTCCTTGTGCTGGGTTTATTGCTGATGAAACCAGGTTCTCTCCTGTTGGGTTCTGCTGGAACCAACAAGAATGGAAACCCTCCTCCTGGGCCCATTGGAGGGGGTTCCCCTGTGAGTTCTGTGCCAGGGCTGAAAAATGAGCAGGACTCTTGATTTCTTGGTCTTGGTTCTACTGTTTATTTTTCTCTTGTCAGTAGTTCAGCACACCATCTGCACATCAGACTTAGCATACAATAAGCAAGGCACAAAGTAGAGAGCAAACACCCAGATTCAACGTCTTTTAAAGCTATTTAGTCCAATCACCTTCCAAAATGTACTTTGTTTCTACTTTTCTGCCAATAACTCTAATTAATCTATTCACATAACAGCAATGCTACTGCTTTCTCTAACCAATGGCCCTGTGCCACCAACACTACAGAAAATGCAGCAGAAGAAGAAGAAGGAGATGAGACAATGCCCAAAATCCTCCATCTTGCCTCCCATACACTTCTGCTTCAAAATCCTAAAACCCTAAATTTCTCACCCTGTGGTAAGCTACCACTATACTGCTATCCAGTTCCCACACCTGCGGACTCCAACTCATCCCAAAGCCTTGGCAACTTTCTCCAGGGATGCAGGTCAAAAGCAGTGTTCTGCTGAGGATCAGGGCTTCCCAAAGCAGGCAGAGAAGTATTCTGTGTGCCCTGAACTCTAACATCTCCCAAGAATGAGGTCTCAACACCCAACAAGACATGCTTTTCAGTTTCACAAACTCTCCAAGAGGCATCCTTGGTTTTAATACATGTATGAGGCTCACAAATTATATTTTCCCCAGCACATTTTGAAAATATTTTCAACTAGAAAATGGAAGAATAAAAGTGGGAGAATATTTTAGTGTCTCTGTGATTGAGATTCCAAGGGTTTCAAATCATCAACTTTACAGAGCTGTATATTCAGAAATCTGCATGAGCAGATTCTGAACTGTATGTTCAGAAATCAGCATCCTTCCTGAGGTGAAAACTATTGCTGAATTATTCTGAATATCCCACAAATACAACGACCCAGAGAACAGCCACATCCCTCAATGAACCACATAGCTCTGAGCTGAAAAGGAGATGGCCTTCAGTGACCCCCTCCAAGGATACAGGACCATACTGCCAGTGAGTCTTGCCCCCTTCTCTCCTTTTTAAGCAGGAAAATTTCATCCTTTATTTGTGTCTGGCTTCCCACCCTATCCCATGTCAGTGTGGTTCAAATCAAATCAGAAGAGTCAATTACTCATCAGCACACTGCTAATTGCTCATCTACTTGTGCTTACCACTGTTGCTCACCTCACGTGGGAGGCAAAGCATTAGTGATCTGGATTGCCAGCTCCCATGGAGCCTCAGCATCCCAGTTTGGAAGTCAGGACTGGTGAGTTCTGTAGGACAGAACTTTCTGCCTTCTACTGCCTCACTTCTGCTACCCACCAGGACCAGGGGACCAGTATTAGGAGGTTCCCAGGCCTGTATTTTCTGGTTTTAGTTTTCTGTGTTTAGTGAGCTTCATTTCCAGGTTTGCAATACAGAGTTTCCCCCTTTTCTTGCTGGAATGCAGTTTGTTTTGTATCAAACATTTGAAGAAAAGGCAATAAAAAGTAAGCTTCCTGAGGTAATTCTGCTCCTCCAGAGTTAGCAAATCCAAATATGCTGGCATAGCAAATCCAGAAAAGTGTAAATGTGAGGAGATGAAAGTACAAATGCTGTTGGGGTCAATCTGCTAACATGATATTTCCAGGACCAGGGGAGAATTTCTCCAGCAGTATTTAAGCTGTGCCTATCAGTACAAGGAGAAGCCAAGAGATCACACATATCTTAGAAAAGTCCTGCACAGTCACAGGCAGGTACCCTGACCTCACACTGTGTATTTCTCTGTTCTAACAACTAAACTTCCACCAAAAAAGAATTGCAAAGACATTACTCTGTTTTCTGAACTAATAATTAGGTAAATTGTGTCCAATAAATCAAATCCTTACTGAATGACATACAGGGTGGTGTGCTTGTATGGTAGAAGAGAGCAAGAGGAAATATTGGCTCTCATGAAGCTAAAAGGAGCAAACTGATATTTTTTGATTTGTTTAAACAAAAATTGCTCCCTAGATGGTACACTGTGTGCTGTGTTTTGCCGGGAGCAAATGTTTATGGCTGAGTTATAAAACAGAAGTTTGTGGCATCTCATAGTGCTGCACATGCACACACAGACACACAGACACAAGTCAATTCCTGTCCAATTGCTTTACACCCCATTAAATCTCTGCTGTCTCAGCTGTTAATGGGTATCTTGGGAACCATCAGATCTGAAAAGGTCCTTCACCTAACACTTGTCTATCTTTTGTCAGCTTGTTAGGATGATGTGTGGTATGTTTTTTTATGCTTTCTGTGGCACCCATCAGTACTTCAGGTAACAACACAGGGAACCAAAACTAAAGTAGTCATGTCCAGAGGAAATATTTTGATGGTAACTCTAAAAGCAGAGATGGTGCTTTGTTTTATCAGAAGATTATCTTAGCTGTGTGTCTTCATAGACAATGCTAACAACTCATATTTCACCAGTGTCATTCTAAACAAACATGAACATAAGGACCATCAAGAATTCACCTGATTTGTTTTTCCATCTTTCATCACCTATGGAGAGAGTGAAGACTTAAAACTTTTGCAATTTTTTTCCTAATGTATACTGTATAGCAAATGATCATTACATGGAACAGTGTTAGCTTGTGGTTCTGCAAATTGCAAATGCTGCAGAAGAGTTGTTCATTAGTTGTCTTGGTCAATGTTGCAAAACTAATTTTCTTTTTATATCGAGGGAAGTGCTCACTGCTTTGACAAAGCATAAGATGTTTTGCCTGCACTGTACAATAATGGGTTTAGCCACTAAGGTATAATCTTAATAAGCAAAACAAGGAGAATAATAATTCAGAGTTTGCGCTGCTGTGGTCCACACAGATTTTGAACAGCCTCTGCGTCTGTTATGTACATAAAAACCTGTATTGCAAAGGTACCATGTGGAGATCAAGTCTTGCTTTAAAATGGTCTTCTGAAAGGCACAAAGTTCAGGCTGTGCTGCCCCCTTCCCATAAGTCTGCTTTCATCCTGCCCAGAATGACACATGGCAACTCTGTGCCATAAAATGAGTGAGAGACTTGCAGTGGGGAAAGGCTTCTCAAAGACTTTTGAGGTTGTGATGTAGGCTGAATTTTAAGTGTCTCTGTCTGACACATCCATTACCACTGAGTACTCTGGAGGCCAACCAAAATTCCCAAGTTGGAGCACTAAAAGGTATTTATTTCCCTATACCTTTCTCCTTGGCTCACGTATACACGTTTATAAGAGCAATCAGGAAGACATACACATCTTTGGGAGCTGGGATCTCACTGTTTTTAGTTTGTTTAATAGCAACGTTAATTACCGTTGATAGGAAGGGTAAGGCATGCAACACTAGACAAGGCAACCTAGGAAAATCCAGGTGAAAATGCATGTGGTCAGAGAGAGATGAGAAAGCATGAAAGTACATATCCTTTATTCCATATTCATTAGACCAATGTCTAGGACATAAGTTTCACTCCACAAAAAATTTGCACGTGATTTTTTTTTTTTCTGAAAGCAGGAAATTGCAAAGTACTTTACAAAGAAAAGAATCTTTTTTGAGGAGATTGAGTACATGAGTAATGTAAGATTTAAAATAAAAATTTCTCCCATCTAATTTTATGGGGGCATTCATGAAACCACCCACCTCCTTGAACATGCTAAGTTGCTGTGGATGCTCTGTCCCTGGAAATGTTCAAGGACAGGTTGGAGGAGGCTTTGAGCAACCTGGTGTAGTAGTGGTTGTCCCTGTCCATGGCAAGGGATTGGAACTAGATGATCTTTAGGATTCCTTCCAAATAAAACCATTCTATGATTCTATGAAATTTCCTCACTACTACTTTATAGAACTGTCCTCGGCTCAGGTAGTTGTGCTCTTCCTCCTGTTCAACAAAGGCAGTGATCAATCTTTTCCAAAGAGCAATGGCTGCAGCCAGAGAAACCTAGCAAATGGGTTCTAGCACAAGTGGTGGACAGGAAAACCTGTCTCCTGGCAGCATTCCTCTTCAACATCGGCAAGAAACCTGAAGTAATTATTTTCCCCATTCTCAGCAGACATCAGTGAAATGGCTTACTCTTGCTGAGGTCATGAAGGGATGGTCTTTTCATACTAGACTATTTTTTTTTGGTTTTTCTAGGTCACTGAATAGAGTGACTACCCTAACTGAAGGTTTGAATCTTCAGATCAGTACCTGCTAACAAACCTGATTCTCAATTACTTTTTGATTAATGTTAGAATACATTTTGATTTATGCTAGAACAAGTCACAACTAAGGCTAAAACCCTCAGTATGGTAAAATGCAAACCAAGTCCAATATAGGAAGCATTCTGCAAGCATTGTCCCAACTGCAAATTAGTTCTGGTTCATAAAGGGCTCTCTGGAATAACAGCTGAATTACAAATCTTTGTCAGTAGGATAGTGTTCAGCACCTGCTCATAGGCAGTAGCAGTTGCCAGTGGAGGCTTTCTGTTCTACAAATAATAAATGTATACTCACAAATGCACATTCTCCTCTCCCTGTTGTCAAAGGCAGTGAGAAATAGCAAAGCAGTGAATTTTCGTCAGTCACTTTCACTTTGATGTCTGTTGCCAAATGCCTGCCAATCAGTTCTGGGGCAAGGGCAAGAAAGGAAAACCACATAACAGATGGGGGAGCAGATGGGGGAGAGTGGGAGAAGAGCCACCCACCCCATCACACTACAGGCAGTAGCCACAGACACAGCAGGATTACTACTTTCTGGAGTCAGGGTGTTTTGTTGTTCTTTTTAGGTTTGTTTTTTTAACAGATATGGGCCCCATCACCTCCACCACAGTATCACCCACCTTTTTTTCAAGCTGGGTTTCCCAGGGTGTCCCCCAGCACATGATAAACAAAGTCATTGCTTTCATGTTTTATTACAGGTAACCAGAAAGAAAGAGGGTTTTATTGGATTCAGGACTTTGAGAAAGAATTCTTTACTCTCCTTCCCATGGACTCACTTACCTAGCCACAATAAAACTGTCTCTCCTTGGTCAGATTTACCCTCTCAAAAACCTTTCTCTAATTAGCAATTTCTTCAGGTGGACACTAACACCTGATAGTGTCTGAGGGATAGCTGAGAAACCAAAAGACAAAATAGGGGACAAATTTAGCTCATTAAGCCCTAAAAAATCTATCCATCAAGTTTGTTTCTGTGTGCAAACAGCCCGTGAGAGGACTGTAGCTTCCTTCTCTGCTTTCTTCCCAGAAACTGTTCCTGAAGCTTGTTTACACCTTGCAATCAGAAGTAGCAGTCTCACCCCCTAGGTTTTTTTCTTCTTTGAATAGCTGAGCTGTATAATATATATGTCATAATAATATATGTCATATAATTCAGTCTTCCAGTGTAAATAGCATTTCTTGTGATTTTTTTTCTATTCACTTTCAAGGTGTATTTCTATGTAACAGCTTTAAAGTGTTTTCTCAGCACTGGTGGTTAATAGAATTTGTTCACAGCAATCTGTCAAAATCAAATCAAACACGGAAAAGAGTGTCAACACAGCAATGTTTTATAAATGTACATCTGTATGCAGCAAAGTTTGGGGTGGGAATTACTTCACGGATGGTTGGAGGTGTGGAGTGAGAATTGTCCATCTGCATTTCCAATGTCTCTTCAGCTCTAACATATTTTGTAGACAGACTTATAAAACATAGAATATATTCCAGAAGGAACCTCAGAAGCTCTTCATCTCCAGCTCTTCATTTCAGAGACAAAACTACTGCAGAGTTATTCATCTGTCCTGTTTTTCAGATAGTACTAGAGATTCTGCAACCAACAGTCTATTTCAATCTTCATATTCCTTTAGACCTTTACTTCCCTAATTAAAAAGTATTTCCTAATGTCTAAATTAAATCTCCTCAATTAAATGACTGCAATTAAATGTCTGCAAATTAAACTTATTACCTCTTATCCAACCTGCAGTGGACTCAGACGATGGTAATTACTAATCTCTTTGGTTACACATCCTTCTTTTTCTCTTCTGTAGATTAACCAAATCCAAATCTTTTAAAAATACGTCATGTTTGTAAGTCTTCTGTTCTCTTATCAAGCATCTTTACTACCTTTCATAATTGTGGTATTCAGATTGAATATAGAGTTCTAGTTGAGACCTTGACAAAAGACCTGCTATAATTTGTTTAGAAGTCACACCTCAAATCTTAACCATTTTAATCTAATGGGATTTATTTCCATAATTAGTAGAGAGCTGTTGAAACATTGTAAAACTACTTGAAACCCTGAAGAAAACAAATATTCTGAGCCAGTTGAATATCATATCTTCCGTGTGAAGTAGTCATAATACATTAAAAACAGTCAGGATCAGATACATCATTGTACTTCTATTATTAACACTTGGTGGTTGAGAAAGAGTATTTCACTACATTTTCTCAAAAAGCTCCTTCAAATTGTCCTTCAAGAGAACACAGAATCACAGAGTCAATTAAGTTGGAAAAGACCTCTGGGATCACAAAGTCCAACCTGACAGTTTTGGTCTCATGTACATGAATTTAGGTCTAAGTAAAGCAGAGATCCCAAGTTACTTCACTTCCTGTCCTGTACTTTGAGTCAATAAATATGCATTTGCAAGTTTCTGTCTTTGATTTGTATCTGGCTATATGTCAGTGCTACTCCAGAAATAAGAGATTTGAGCAGTTCTTAAGAGGCTGTGCATAAAAACCAAACATTTCTTGAAGTTAGGCCAATTCTGAAAGTAATATACATAGAGCAAAACCTCCCAAAACTGCAAAACAGGAGTAAATCGCAGCAAAGGCAAAATGTCATATTTTCATGGCTTCATAATAAAAGATTTCAGTATTTTGCTTTCAAAACAACTTTTCTGCTACAGAATAATGTTAAAATTATATGAAGTATTTCACATGCAAAAATAAAATACTGTAACATCTCTTTAATGGTGAACTGTCACTATTTTTCTTCAATGCAGCTGCAAAATAAGGCTTATTTCTGAGATCCTTAATTCCTTAATGGCATGAGAAAGTCCTCCCCACAGCTGTACTGAACTCCTATGGAAAGAAAACAGCTCAAAACAGCCTATCTGCACAATGAATTTCTAGCCAGTAACATAAGGTAGTATTTTTTTGTGTGTGTGTTTCAGCTGCATCCTTACAAAGGTGATGCATGTATATAGTGATGGCAAGAGTAAATACAATTTTCTGGTATGTGTCCATTACTTCTATTCATCTTGTATAGAATCAGAATTACTAGAGAGCTGGCTTATGGTTTGAAGCACCTATATCTTGCAAGGACCATTTTAGAGCACCTCTTGCAGAAGCCCAGACAGAAATAAGTCATTAGGCCAAAGCAGACAGGCAAAGCCATTTTAATCTGATGGTCAAAGACATCAAAGCAAATACCTCCTTGAACTACACTGTTCACTGCTCCAGTTTGCAATCTGTCATTTCAGTTTATATTTAAGCCTATCTACATAACTGTTTATTTTGGCTAAGATGTAGTTTTGGGAGCAACTGGGAGGTTGGCAGCAGTTCTCTTCTTCCAGACTCTGCCCTCCAGTGGCAACCTTCATCACAAAGGTGACACAGACAACCAGAGAGGTACACACTGCAGCAAAATTTGTCAAGGGTTATCTGTCAGAGCCCATTAGAAACATGCTTTAATACCTCACCAAGCAACACTTAAAATTATCACTGATCATGAATTACTATAACATCTCTCCCTCTGTTGACTTCTGTTGTTTCTTACTTTTGCTTGTCATAAAAAGAGCTCAGGAACAACCCAAGCTTTCATACAGTATTTATATTTTTTCTGCCCTCACCCCAAGGCTGGAACATAAGATGAAAGACCAACAGCAAAAAACAACTGTTCTTCAATGTCTGAAGATACAAGTTGATCATACAGCTTTCAACTTGTTTTCCTTTCCAGATTGGTTCATCTCTGTCTCGTTATACTGTATAACAGAAAAAAAACCCTAACCCAAAAAAGTGAGTGCATGCACATTTATATGTAAAATTATAAGATTTTACATAATTGCAATGCTAATGTTTCCTGAAAATCAGCACCCTGAAATAGTAATCTTCTTTCCCCCTCTCTGTTTTTCCTTTCCAATTGTTAATTTTTTTTAAAAATAATAATAACGACTTGATTTTCTGTATTCTTGCTGCTCCATTAATACAGCTGTTAATGCCATTCTACATTTAGCACCTTCTTATCATATTTCTCATTTAATAGTTCACATCATAAGACTTCATACAAAGACACAAAGACAACTATTGCTAATTTAGCGCTCTCCTGAGTGAGTTTTATGACAGCATTTTTGAATGACCTTTACTGTTAAACAAAATTCACTGTAGGACACATCTTATTTACAACAACCATAAATTCAGATACCAAAACTATTAATTTTTTTGTATAAATACTGACATAATTGCAAATAAATCTATTTGGAGATGGAAAAAAAAAACCCCTTGGTTTTTTTACAACGGAGTATTATACTAGAATACACCTCTTGGTTCTTTTACAACGGAGTATTATACTAGAATACACAGTATTAGAATACACAGTGCTACATGGTTGGAGCTGTAGCCTCAGGCTGGCTATGAGCACCTTGGGGATCAAGAGGTTCTGTGCTGGAGCCTCTCCTGATCAATATCTTTGTCAATCACCTGGAGGAGGAGACCAAGTGCAAATTTGCAGATGACACCAAACTGGGGCAGGGGACAGTCAAGGGGCAGAGTTGCCTTTCAGAGAGACCTCCAGGAAGGCTGGAGGAACAGACCAACAGGGATCTCAGGAAATTCAACAAGGGTGAGTGCAAGGTCCTGCACCTTGGACAGACTAATCCCCTGCAACAGTAGAGACTGGGGACCAACCAGCTGGGGACCAGGTCTGCTGTGGGGAAGGAGTGGCAGATACCAACCAGGGCTAAACAGGAGGTTTAAGGTAGGACAGGTTTAAGGTACTAACACAATTTGCCCTTGGTTATGTGGATTTGACGGGCTGTGAGAGAATAAAAAGACCAGCCCAAGAGAGTTAATGTAAAGTTGTCAGACTAACGGCTGATATTTTCACTTTCAAATATGACTCATGGCCCAACATTTTTAATTCCAAGATGATTAGGAGATAAAGCTGCCTCATCCATCAAAAGGGTGGCTTTTCAGGAGGAGCTATGTGTTATCTTGACATGAATTTGAGAGTGCATTTTCAAATTCAATGTATTTACAAATAACATGGAAAATACAGTAAGCACTGAAGTATAACATTTGCTGATTCTAGGAGGTTGATCAGTGTGATAGGGAGACAAGGTATTGGGGGGAGTGTCCACATTAGCATTTTTGGTTCATTGGGAATGTGCTTTCAGAGCAAATGTTTTGATTCTCAATGGCTGCACTTCATTTCCCATTGTCAAAAAGTCTTCGCGTGCACAATCTACATTGAGGTCTAGGGGAAGCTAAGCTGGTTGATACACTCTGAATACAAAATACTTTTCAAAACATGAGCTCAGGCTAGTCCCAAGTAACCTCCCCCAACACTGCATAAAATGTATATACTGTGAATATTGGATTCCTAGCATCAACTGGTTCACTCTAAAATTGGGTCACTTTAAAATTTTGTTTTACTGATCTGTACCACTTGCTAGTGTACACGACAACAAAATGGAGCTGAAATTCAGTTTATGTAACCATATAGCAATGCACTGGGAAAAGAAGGAAGGAAGTATGTGTAAAGCAAGATTTTTGGGAACAGGTTAGATCTATGAAAAAAAAGAGCTAAATGGTTCTTGTCCCTAAAAAGGGGTAATCAATGGCAAAGAGTGACTGAGCAGCCTAGGAAAACAGATAAAATATACACACAATATCCTGAAACAGATGGTGTTGACTCTTCACTGACTTTTCCTGTATTCTTGTACTGTCAGCCAACAAGTGGCACTGTCAGAGTCAGGTTTCAAATAAAAGTGGTTCTTTACCCATCCACAGTGCACTGGTGGATGTCATGTGGGTATAAATTATTTTTTCTTCTCTTGCTTGTGCTCAGTGCTAGGACCAGACTGGTTTGACAAGCTGAAACAGACAAGGTAAGAAAGGCAAGTGAATCCAGAGGGAAGCATGGACCTCAGAAAGTTGTATTTTAACCACCAACTACAAAATCTTTTTTTCCCACAATCAAAACCTCTTCCTGTCCCCTTACAAAGGCCAGTAACAAAGAAAAACTGCAGAAAGAACTTCAATTACATATTCTATATTTGTCATCTTGAACATACCATGCGTTATTTAATATTTTGTAACTAGGTATTCTTGGTTGATTGCTTTGAGTCAAAAAAGGAAAAGGTGCATTTAAGGCAATGAACCTTCTAGAGCAATGTTTTCCAACCTGTATTCTAAGTCCAGGAAAGCCTTCTGTTAGTAGAGACTTAAATCACTTTACAGGAATGTACCTTCACTGGAATGCTTTAAAGTACCTTTGTTTGAGAATTACTCTCTCCAAGGTTGAAAGGGCGACCTGTTTCTTTTCATTTCAAGTCCTTAAGTGCAGCTATTGAGTAATACCCTGCTTCAAGAGCAGCTGTCAGTCCATCAGACTGAACTTGGAGCTGGAGGTGGTCAGAAAACAAGAGAAATTTGTGTGACTTAAAGAGAGACAGAATAATGTTTAAAGACACTTGCCCCTGAGCAAAGCAGAGTCCCTTCCTGTGCTGTTCCAGACATGCTGGCAGGATTTGACTGGGAGCTGGGGGTGTCAGACAAGCAAATAAAAGATAAAAGAATTAGTATAATTGGAAGATGCCTTTTGTAGCAAGCCAAGATCTGAGCTCTCTACTTGACATTCAGTTTGTGCTGGCTGAGAGCTCTCGTCCTCTGCTTGTTTCTGTACTATATTGTTTTTCTACTCCTTTCTTTAATTTTGAATATATGTTTCCTGGTCTTGGAATTAATATACCATTTGAGGCATGGCAGCTCTAAATAGGTGAATATCTCAAACGAGTGCTGTAACATACATTATTCTCTTGGTTGAAACCATTCTGATGGGAATCAAACTTAACAGTTACCCCAGGGAGGAATTTGGCGCATTTAGTATAGCAAGACCTTATGGTCTATCAGACACAGCCTTATAAACCCAAAAGATAAAAATCCACCTATATTTTGTCTTCCCTTTTTAAGTCTCATAATATAGGTAGCTGTCATTTTCCAGCTGCCTATTCAGATGATTTATACTACTTCTATTGATGACTTATGCACTGTGTTCCTTTTGTATGAAGATTTCACTGAAATGCTTATTGTCTACTCACTGTTTTAAGAACTTCAGCGCCACAGATTAAGTACTTACAAGGGAGCACAGAGAGCCTGGAATTTAATTTCCTCTTAGCTGAGTTCCATGACTTGTGTTGCATTTTCTCAGCAGCTTGAACAGCCTTGATACCTAAGACAAGGCCACTGTCAGAGGGGTTCAAAAGGGTCATGAGTGGAGAGGGTGGGACTCTGATAGCTTCTGAACCAGAGCCATGGCAGAGTGAACTCCACTGCAGTGACCACAAATGTATGGACAACGTGACGAATGTGATTCTAGACTGACAAGTTTATAACTGGAAACAGATGCTTATATGTACCTGTTGAAATGGAAGATAAAATCAACAGTCTGAGACTCTTCTCAGTCCTTACCAGGTTCTAAGCAATATTTTTAAAAACCCACTGCTGCCTTTTTTCTGAAGTGATTATGAATTCTGTGCTCATATTGTTGGTTATAGACATAGTTTTTATTAATATTTTTCACAAATGTTTGTGGCATACCAAATCCGGAAAAGATGTGTCATGCTATAAAATGCAGGACTGTTCGCAGACATCAACATGCAAATTTAGAAGCCCGAATGTAAGGAGCACTTGCATGGAGATGTGTGGTGTTCAGAGAAGTACTGAGATGGCAGCTGCTTCATACTGACTTATTTCAACAGCAAGTGACCAGCCAACCACCACTGCAGAGAAGCCACTGAAGTTTTTTTTGCTCAGTCGTGCAATGATAAATTTCAGGGATATCTTGCACTTGTGTGAAAGCTAAAGGCTGAGCTATGTCAAAGTAATTTGTAACAGGAGGTGACCTGGGATCTGACTGATGGTCTCCTTTCTTCTTCACATCTGCTTTGTAAATCCTAATGGTTTATGAATCAGTTAACTGCTAGATATGACTTGAAATCATACCATGTCCCCACACTAAGGACATGGGAGTCACCTGCTGTCTCATTGCTCAGAGAAATCTGCAGAGAAATAGGTACAAAACTGAAGTTGCAGGGGGGCCTGAGCTCACTGTCACGGCCGAGCAAGATCCTTTGGGTCCTGTGAGATGGGTCAGCCATAGGCAGGGTCTGCCTGTAGGCATCTGGGGATGCCTCCCTGCTGCCTTGCACAGCCTGACAGCTGGAACCAATCACCTGGGATGCTCTCAGGGCCTTGATAATAGTAGTGTTCTCATAATAGTATAGTTTGTTTGGGGAGCTATTTTGTTCCTAATGACCCAAGCTTGGATATTGCAGCAGCACAAAGGGATCAGCCACACAAAAACTCTCCCCGTGCAGTGGTGCATAAAAACACAAAGATTGTCTGAGCTAATGGCTTAACAATAAAGCTCACATTGCTCAGTTTTCTGCTGGAAGCTGGTGCAGAAGAAAAACATCTTGCTATGTAAAACCAGTCTTTTTGTTAAGGTCAGTAATGACTCCAAACTGGTATCTGCTATGTAGTTTTACAAATTTATGGCAAGAATGTGTGGTTCCATTATGAGAAATGAATATTGATGTCTGTAGTATATAGAGACAAATTGAGCTCTAATGATTTTCTAATAAAGTAATTTGTTCATAGATCACAAGGGGATACGAGCAAGAAATTTTTAATGGTAAGGCCAAAGTAATTATTTTTCAGCATCTAATTACACCTATACAACTGATCTGGGCTACATTTACTGAACTAAATGATGATACAGAATGTCCCACTGAGGTTCACATTTATCATTAAAAGCCAGTTCCTGGCCTTTGACAAGAGGGCAGAGCAGCTCCTGAGAGGTAATTTAATACAATTAGGAGAATATTATGTTTACTATCTGCACACTGTGCTTGCTTTGGATTAGACCTGACAACTGGAGAAGTAGAAGGACATTTTTTTCCAAAATTAGCCTTGTCATCTCAGATCAGACTTTGTAGTTTTTTTTCTTTTCCCATCTCTAAATTGTAGCTAATGAGAAGGAAGAAGCTTGTCACAGGAGTCACCGTAAGAGTATATGCTTGATGGTTCTAGAGAAACAAAAATACTTGTGCAGGACTTATAGAGATACTCAGGGAAGGGCCAGCCCAACTTTGTTGGATGCTGGATACAAGATATTGTTGTATGTAAACAAGTGCATTGGTATTTTTAGTGCATAATGTGTGTTTCACTGGAAACTTAGAGAGTTTAAAATTTTTTGCAGTTTTTTTTAGTGAACAGCATATAAACTTGGTTGATCCAAACACAAACAAATCCAAACTGTGCTTCATGTTATCAACAGCTTTTTAAGATTTTCTGTTGATTGCTGTCAGCATGTTCCCAGTGAGCTGTTTTGTTTTGTTTTTTTCCCCCATGAAGGAGTTCCTACACCTTCCAAAGAGATGGGAAAGTTGTGTATATGAGAGTAAGCATAGTTTGAGCAACACTGAGTTTATCCACATTTTGCTCTCTGTAACACAAGACTAACAAACTCACACTTTTCTTTTCAGCAATGCCTTGAGGGTTAGGGCACTGTAGAAGCCACCAGATCTGAAGAAATGCTGGACAGAACAGAACTTTGGAGTGGAACTTTTCAAGGCAATATGAGCATCAAAAAGAAAGTAAATTCAGGATAGTTTTATGACCTCTAAGAAAGAGGGTTTTGGTAAAAAATTATGTAGTTTCTCACAACATCTTGAACACAGGAAAGTTTCTGAAAGCCAAGCCATCAAGGCTCCCACAATTAAGAACCCTAAGAGAGAGGTTTGGTGGAAATTCATTTAAGTGAAAGGACTTCTTATTTCAGCAAACCATTCACTTGTATTTCTTCCCTTCACTCTTCAGGGAAATATTTCCCACAAGGCTCCCTGGTCTTTTTCTCCAAGCCAACCTCCTCTGCACAGGAAACAGACCTGGACTCCTCCCGTGAAAGGGAGTAATGGTACTTTAGAGATGAGGTCCTGGTGGTGAAGGACTTCAATTTTTCCCTCCACTGCTTCTCTTCTTCTGCTGAACCCCATTGCACTTGCTGGCCAGAAGAAGGAAGAGTTGTTTTTCTTTCAAGCAGTGAGCAGATAGTCCAGCTTGTTTTGGCACCTGTGATTTTTTTCCTTGCACAGACTTTACTGGAGGTTGATGCCCCATCACACCTGGATGCAGGCACAGAGGAAATCCTCTTAGCACTGTGCACAAACACTGCTCCCTTCCAGTGCCTCACACTCATCTCTGTTTCTTCTCCTCTTCTCACACCCACAAATCCATCCTTTCATTCCATGTGGCACAATATATTCCCAGATATCTCCTCAGATAGCCCCTGTTCTGCTGTTTCTGCATGGCGAAGTTCAGCTCCAGCCTCAAGTCAGTCTTGTTTTCTGCAATTATCTCTGTGAAGATTATCTGAAAAGATGTGTTCAGTACCCATTAGAAATTTAATTTATAATTTACCTAGGTTTTTAAACCACTTCTTTCTGTTACTCAGTTCAGCGTAATAACTATCAGCATAATGCTCTATCTGCAGCAAAGGACAACATGAGCTAGATATTAAAAGGAAAAGGTTTTTTTTACTCTATGTATAACTGGTACTGCAGTGCTGTGCAGGGCAATGTCACTCTGTGACACATTTTATCCCTGTAATGCTATTAAGAACAGTATCAAAACACCTTATTTGCTTTGCCAGTAGCAGTCACATAAATTAAAGATGCCCAGAAGCAGCTTACATTATTTCTAGCAGCTTTGAAAAATGATCTAATTTTGATTGCAAGTAGTGTAACAACCTCCTCTGTGATAGAAATCTTTATTTGATTTTTTCCCTTCATTCTCCAGCCTCAAATTTTCCCAACTACAACAACTAACAACTGATTTCTATTATCACTAGATTCTCTCCAGAAAGTCAGAGCATGGAAAACTAAAAATTTCTTCTTTGTTTCCCTGTATTTTCAATGAAATTCTGGATCTGTTAATTTAAAGGGGATTATGGAATTGACTTCCCCTAATGTTAATCTCTCTCCATCCAGGGGAACCTTTGTCTGTTTTCAATGACAAAAATCCCACTTCTTGTTTGAAAGCTGTTCCTAGGTGTATTAATCATGCAATGAGTTTGCTGTTTTTAAGCAAGGTGACCACCTTAGCAAATGAGCTAAATGAAAGGAGTTTTTTTGTCCCCATGTTAAACTGTGTGGGCAGGTCTTCTTTTTAATTATTCTTCCATAAGTAGCAGGAAGAAACTTGCCTGTGTCTCCAAATCCTCTGGTTAGGTGTAAATCTATGACATCTCACTGATATGAAATTTGTATAAATATATGAGGCAGCTCAAAATTAAAATAAACAAACAAACCAAGAATTTACAAAGAGTAATATATTTCAGCCTTCACTGAAATGTTGTGTCAGAACCTGGAATATATCTCTTTGTGAGAAGATCCACATGATTTAGTGGTACATCTGTTATCAGATGTCTTGAAATTCTGATTTATTTGCTACATAAATTAAGAATTTCCTCTTTTAACTTTGAAAATGTTTTCACATCCTATTTTCTATCTCAGTACACCATAAACTCCCAATCCAAATTTTGTTCAGTCTTTCATCCAGCACACATCTAAGCAATTGCTCCTGCCTTGCCCTGCTCTCAGAACGGATGGTATTTGGGATGGCTTTTTCCCTTCATCAGATGGATTTAGTACTAGACTGGAAGATGACTGTTCTATGTGATGGCAACTTGCAAAGGGTTGAAATTAGTCTGTATTTCATGCCAGTCACTAGAACTGGGTAGCCTGTGCTGTGGGTAACATAAATACAAGGCTGCCGTCAAAGCATGAGCCTGTAGCCAGTCAATTAGTTCCATAGATGAAAGCTCTGGGCCAAATCTCCTTTTACTCCCCGTCTTTTCACAACCTCATTCTTTCCCTCATTTCACAGGGGCTGTGCTGGGCCAGTGGCCACTGCTCTCTCACCACAGCTGCAGACTAGCAGGGCTGACACTCATCGTGTGCAAAAATCCAATGTTCTCTTTCTCTTGAGCCCTTTTCCCTGGCATTGCCACACCTCGGGAGGAAGCACACATTGGTGGCTCCCAGATGTATCTTTAAAGCACAAAAGCCAAAAGGCTCAGGCACAGTGCTCAGAGAACAAACAATATAAATCGATGTGTCATGATTTATGGCAGCCAGGGAATTTGGCTCAGGAAGGCAAGCAGTCTGATGGCACTGTAGAGGTGAAAATGCAGACAGTGAAGCCCACCATGTTTATTATGTACAATTCTGGGATGCAAGCACTGTTCTCCTCAGAGGGAAGCATCCTGCTCAGGCAGGTGCAAGTGCTGTCTGGAATTCATCAGTATCTGAGTGCTCCCAGCCCCCTGCTATGGTGCTGTAAATCAAAGGGATGCACACTAATGTAGAAGAACATTGCGTGCGTCAATTCATTAGTCAATGGAGTGGGAAAGATTGGCGTATCAGTCATGAAGATATATGAAGTCTGCCTCTTAATGATGTTAGCTCGTAGGCAGTTTGTGATGGAACCTTTGTGGCCTGATGGCTGTGTTTAATATGTGCAATCCATACCCCAATAAATCTGTGGCTGGCAAGAGAGCACAGACACTTAGGTTTATGGAACAAAACACACCAAGTATTGTGGGCAGCATTAACATTTAACAGTGTCAAGCCAGCATACAGAGAAGCTCATTATTGGATCCAAACTAAAAAATAATAATTACATAATGAAAGCAGTTGGTGTGGGCTGTAATACTTTTCAGGGTAGGATAGAGACCCATCAGATCCTGTTGCTGTTGCAGTCACGCCGGTGTCCGTAAGAACTGGATGTTCTGTGGAGTGTGTGCAGCATTAATCAGTCTAGAATTTGTCACTGCTCAAGGTGCAGCAGCTCCAAGTGCAGGCAGGAACTGACTTGCATCAAAAATGTCATACTGACACATTACTGAACAGAAGAACAAATCAAGAAGCAAACAGAGAAGAAAGTACTACATGGTATAGATTTAAAAAGCTGCTCCTTCTTGATATCTATACTAGTAAAATAATTCTCATCAAAAGGAAAAGATCTCACAGAAAATCTACTTATTTATAAGCATTTCTTTTTCAAATCTTTAAAGACCCAGAGCCTCAGCTGAAGTGAATGGATTCTTCCAAAGTAAATTAAGCAGCATAAATGTATACCAACCAAAGACATGCTCCTACTTAGTACTCCAGTTTCTTTCTGCTATGATTTGCCATTGTAATAATATGCGAAGTTGTCATCTACCTCTGCTTTGTTCTGCTCCCACATGAAAACTGGGGAGTTTCTCCCAGTTCTTAGAAGGTATTAGTTTTCAGGCCTGGCTTTCTGACAAAGCAGCAGGGGCAGGTAGCAGCACTGCTCCCACCCACCAAAGCTCCCTTCAGTGACTGGAGAGCAAAAGGAATTGCACCTCAATAAGGACAGGAGTAGCCTGTATAGGAGTAAGGCTGGATGCAGGGATGAATTGCAAGTGTTCCTTTAATGACGGTATCATAAACAGTGAACCCTGGTTATGCTTTGCAAACAAACAGCAGTGAGGTAACCAGAATAGCTGCACCTCAGAATAAATGGTTTATTGAGATCAATAGATGAGACCATGCACTTTAGAGAAGAGGTTGTAAATTGCTTGAAGTCCTGGCATTAAGTTAATATTTAGAAAAAAGTTTCATTCCTAATGAATGTGAGCTTTTTTTCTTTTTTTAATAGAGCTTAAAGTAATCAGGCTGACAGAAAGACTAATTCAGTGCACTACCAAGCACTGGCTTAATCCTGCCCTAGCACACACGTTGATCCTCAAAGATTTTTCTGATTGAACTGCAGAAAATGTTGAAATATTTCTGTGAATATGAGGTAAGCAGTCACTGAACTTTGTAGCATATGAGAACTCCAGATAAAAGTATGGGGGACTTAGCTGACAGCACTGAAACAAGCTTATCTTCTTCTGAGCAGTGATTTTAAATACTGCCATTTGAGTGCCAGGGAACATAGAGCCATATTTTAAAACCTGGATAAGAAACTCAGTAGGCAAACATGCTTGTAGAAGAAGGATTTTTTTAATTTGTCATGTGTCCTGTATGACTTTCAAATATTGTATTTTTTTATATGCATGTTTATATACCCATGACAAAGAAAAATGAAACCCAAAATTTCTCAAGTGTTTAAAAGTATGTATGAAAATATAAATCCCATCTGGAAAAAAATGCATGCTATTTATCAATATTTTGCCTGCTAGTTGCTAGTTTATAACGTTTATCCTACATTTCCTATTCCAAACTGCAGGACAGATAATGTACATCCAGGATTTGGCACATTTCACCTTACAAGTATCTACCTTTATTCAGGTGACATTATTCCTTTAAACCACATATGGATCAGGGTGAGGAATTAAAGCTGCAGCTTATTTTATGTCTGCTTCATGTCAAAGCAGACTTGTTGATCAGAGGGAAGTGCTGACAGAAAAAAGGGTGGCCATGACTGATTTTGTGTATATCCTTCAGGGTAAGATGGTTAGAAGACAGCTGACCACTCGCTGGAGGGCTTAATTCAGCTAGCATTGATTTGGAGCTGAAGAGGTAGGTTTTCACCCTGGCAAAAGACTGAGGTGTATCACTCTTTTAACACCAGTTTGTGAAGAGAGCGGAAGCTTAAACAAAATAAATCCTTTTTCTTTCTCCGCAACAGAGAACACATTTGGTTTCTGTGAAGAAACAAAGACACTCACTCCTTTAAATATATTTATAATTTTCTTGATCTTTTTAGATTTGTTACCAGTATTGTTTGAAGTAGGAAAAAAGTTTTAGATACCTCTCTGCAAAATCCATGCTTGTTTTACCATAAATACACAGCTATTCTGAGTCAGAGTGAAAGATGATCTAGCCCAGCATCCTGCTTTGACAGACGACAATATTGGATACCCAGGAAAATGTTTTAGAGCACACACTGACACTTACTGTGCCAATATCCAGCGGCCTGCAACTCAGTGATTTCACCTAATGTCTTCTGCTTTTAACATTTGTTGGAGGGGCTGCCTATTCTTTGGGGTGTAAGGGGACTTTATTGATAGACATTGCAGTTCTGTTTGGTATCCAGACCAAACCGTGGCAAGAAGTCCCACAGTTTGGCTGATTTTGTTTGTTTTGAACCTGATGTGGATTTGTTTCATGTGATGCCTCTGTTATGCTTCCACACTCACCTCTTCCTGGGCACCCCATAGAGTCATAATTTTGGGAGGGATGGTGCATGAACTCAGAAAAAATCACAAAAAAATATGCAGAATGTTTGAGTACTGAATCAAGGCGGGGTCATAGGATAGGGTATTTCCACAAAAAAAGCTTTGAGGCTGAAGACCAAGGAGCCTGTACAGAATAAAGGGCAGTCAAAACACAAATTCAATGCACCAAACACTCAAGTGTAAAGAATCCTGGGGAGGGAGGAGTTTGAAAATGGTGACAGCACTTTGGAAGATAGCCAAAGGAAATGCAAGCTCAGGATTAATATATACGTATATAAAACACACTCCCTGGTCAGGTTTTGGGCAAAACTCTTTTTGCTGCAGGTGCACAGCTAGTGATCAGAAAGTTAATGCAGCACAGCACCTCTTATTAGTGCTGGCTCTCTTATTCTAACTGGCTGTCATTCAGAGAATAGGAAGCTCAACACTGCGTGGAGAATTGTCCTCTCCACCTGTCAGTGATTAATTTCACACATTCAGCCATCAGGGACTCTGCAGGAGATTCTGGTTATAGTTCTTTCTTGTCTCAAAGCAGAATTTACTGTCTGTACTTGGTATTCAGTTCTAAATGAGTTTTCATAGTTTGGGGGGGAAAAGTCTCATAATTCTTTGATTGCCTTGGAATTAAAAACATTTGCATTTGTTGCATTTGAACCAAACTATTTATGGACTTAATTTTTCAAACATGTTAATATTAAGCATATTAACACAAATAATTTTCAAGCATGGTAAGGAGTTGGGTTTTTTCTCTAAATGGAAAAGAATGAATAGAATTTTTTTCCTCTCTCCTCAGTGCTACAAATGTGGATTCCTTGTTATTTTGACTGGTCAAGCAAACCCAGGCTGAAGGCTGAAATTTATGATGTTCCTCTTTTTGCTTACAGTACAAAATGCCCAGAACACTTCCTCTAAAAAATCTCAGATAGGTGAGGCACTGTATAGAAAAGCTGCTGACCTTGATGCAACTCCTAACATAGGGAAACACCAATTCTGAGAAGCCATAAGGCCTCCAAACCACTTTGTGCTGCAGGCAAGCAAATCTTTCAGCTACTTCAGCCCCTTCAAAGTTGCTGTTGTTGGGCAGAAGCTTTAGCTTAATTCATTTTCTGAGAGATTGTGCCTCTAACAGGATTAATAAAAGATTAAGTTGTTGGGGAATAACAGAAAGGGGTAACAAGGCAAAAGTGGCTGAGATCCAGATGAAAAGGACAATGTTACTGGTGAGAAAGCAGCTGAAGGGGCAGGGCAGGACAGGACATAACTCATGTTAAATGAGAGCTTGAGCAGGAAGAGGGGAAATTAGGAATTTGGATGAGGAAATTAATGAAAAAGCTGGCATCTAAACAGTGTTTGTGTCCAGCTTGGGGGATGTCCATATTAAGTTTCATTTTGAAACATAAACAGGAATAGATTGTTGGACCAAGTTCGGTGTTAACTTCATAGTAAAGTGATCTGTAACTTGTTAACATTTTTTATGGGAAAACAGAATAAAAATCATGCTGGTAATAAACAAAACTTTTAATAAAAGATGAAAGTTAAATCAAAACTCACAAAACATTCAGAAAAAACACCTGTTATTATTCTCTGGGAATATTTGAGTTCATTCTATCACTTATAGAAAACACATGGACCTGTTAACATGGAAGTCAATTATGTTTTTTAGAGAGAAGACAAGAAAGTAAAAAAATACAACACTGTTCCATTTCTATTTATGTAGAGTTGTGGACACATCAGAAAAGGGATATTAAGGAAAATTGGTCAATTCCAAGGGCAAAATCATAGCAATTGAATGAAAAGGAAATTCCTCTATGTAATTCTTTAGAATCTTGTGACACTGGCATGATTTCTTTATTAGAAATATTTGGTAAAATTTGAACAGCGTGAAAAAGACTAAATATAATTAAATTTTTCCTAATTTGGGAAAATATTCTAATTAAAAGCCCATGCAAGAAACTTGATTTGACCCATGAGACTGGTAAATAAATAAGTGTCTGGCTGGAGAGTAGTTTTGATTAGCTGATGGTTTGTCAGTGGGACCTCCACTGGTTCCAGTGGACACTTCCACTGATTACAGTTTGTAATTCCTTATGAACCAGCAAAAAAAATCATGCACATCTCAAAGGGAGGCCTAGATTTGTAACAACACATTAACCAATGCTTTCAAAACTATTCAGGTGAAGAGGAAATTAAGTGAGGAAATAGTGTCAAGGGCTTTCTGGATCTCTACAACCCAAGGAAAAAAATATGTGGAAAGTTATTAGAAACCCCATTCTGAAATGTGTTTTTTTTACTTCTGTCCACAGGAACAGGACTCTTGGAACGTTTATCTTCCTAATACTGGAAGGTCTGGGAATCCTGGTACTTATGCAGTACAAGTGATATAGATAGAGTGAATAGGGGAAGTTTTGTTATTTGACACAGCACAACCCATAGTAGAAAATTGTATCTGTGTCCAGTCAATTGTGCTTTCCACTACTAAAGAATGGGAGAAGGTTCTGAGGGCTATTAAGGCCCTTGAAAACATGACTCATAGCTAAAGGGTTCTCAGCTGATTTATTCTAAGGAAAGACAAATGCAAGAAGTGTTCCACTTGAAGGACAGAAGGCTCTTTGCTCTTCAGCAAAAAGAAAAACAAGGTCAAATGGATGAAAGCTGGAAGTAAAACTCTCTCCAAGCTGCAGTGAACCAATATACCAGTGTTTGTTTGTGGATTCTGTATCAATAGAAAGAATAAAAAACTAAACTTGGAGCTTTTTCTAAAGGATCTGCTCTGAAATAGAAGCATATTTCATGTTTCTTTGATGTTAGGTATGTATGGTGGTCCCTTTATTCTTGCAATTGATGAAAGCAATTTCTCGGTAATGGGGGTGCTGTGACTGAAGAAGCAGAAGAGGAAAGCATGACCCCTCATTTTCAGGGAATGAATTTTACTCAGCCAAAGGGGCTGGTTGGAAGAATGGAAAAGAGTGGGTTTTGCAGGCCAAGGAAGAAGAAACGTGATTTGAAGAAGGCAGACAAGGGTGGGAGGTAAGTACAGGAAGAAGTAACACTAACTTCTGGGGCTCACATGTTTGGTACAAGTGCAAAGTGTTTAACTGAATACAGAAAAGGAAATTTTCATGAATCCAATGCTGGTCATTGAACCCTAAAAACCAAGCAGTAGAGGTGACAGTTTGACAGCTCTGGACAGGATGCCAAGCAGCAGTCTGTGGGCTGAAAGCTAAGGGAAAGGTTTGACAGTTTCCATGTTGGAAGGTCAGGGTAGCATTTAAATGGGTGTGAGTAGAGCTGACTGCCCCCCTGAAAGCAACAGGAGGAGAACTCATTGTCCTGCAAGTTCTAGCAGAGCCAGCAGAGCTAAACACTTTGTGCAGAGCCATGGGACCACCTCAAGAGCAGGGAGGCCACTGAGAAGAGGTGTTTTGGACACAAGGTTACTCTCTCTGCACCAGATTGGAGGTTCTAAGATGCCAGAGATGAAGGCAAGAAGAAAGATGTATTTACAGCTTGAAAAGGTTGTTATTTTTAGAGCAAGTAATGCAAAACCTTGTCTGAGGCTGAGTGGAAACTGCTAGATCACAGAGAGGAGTTGAGAACAAGTGAAAGTGAGGAAATATGACAAAGGGCAGGGAATCTCAGCTCTCTGAGAAAACATGGGTTGTGGATGTATTTCTCCTAGGTGGAGGTTAATGATGACTTTGGATTAGAGTTTGAAACTATTACAACAAGTGACTAAGAAACAACCAAGTTCAGACTTAGAGAGAAATTTGTGTCTCAGGCAGGCAAGCTGCTTGCACATTTTACAAATGACATCTGCTCTGAGCAGGAATGTTCCAGGGAGGGTTACATTTCAGCTCAATCAATTTTTTTATACATAATTTATTTCTATAAAGGGGACACACTGATCTGGTTTAATTAGGCTAATTAGAGGTCTGTGTCAAATAGAGGAGTGAAGTATGTGGAGGTGGGTAGAAGGCGTAGGAGTGGAAAGATAGGGGGAAAAGTCCTTGTAGGGAGAATTAGTTTTCACTCAGAAGAAAGTGACAGGAATCCAGGCAGTATAAAATCTGGAAATCTGGATGCTACAGAAATCTTGCATGACTGATTGCTATGGTGCTCCATATTGAAGCCTGAGTTAGACTGAACAATGGAAAAGTAACGTGTTCTTTTGCTGAGCTGCAACAACTGCAGGTATACATGGCAAAGAAGGGATTTTCTGACAGGTGGATTTGAATAAAGGAAGTGTAGGAATGAAGACCAAGAGACTGAAAGCCGTCTGGAGATGTTAAAGCAGAAATCACTGGTTTATCTGTCGGGTCTAAAGGATCAGACCTGTGCTAGGAACAATAAGACTGACGGAAGGAGCGCTGTCAGAAAGACAACAAAGCAGAGTTTCTTATTCTCAGTGGCCCCATGCAGGAATTCTGTCCTTTGTTTCAGAAGGAGCAGGAGACAGTGGAACAAGCTGAGTGTCTGAAGTACATGACAGAAGTGATTTAAGTCAAGTTTCTACCACGACTGAAAATAACAATTGAACTAAATCCAAGATACTGACCTCTGCAAAGGTATTTACTGCATCCTGATGAAGACTGATAATGTAGCCATAAATATAGCAAGTAGCTGGAAATTCACAGTTGTGAAATACCAAGAGCCCTTGAGGCTTTTCTTCCCTTCACAGCGGGTAATGTATTTCAGTGAAATGTGAGAACAAAAAGATGATATCCCAGAAAGATTTATCTCCTTGCTCTGCATTGCATATTGAGCCTGGATTCACTTCAGCCAACATTTTTGTGATCTAGTGTTGCTTTACCAAGGAGCTTCAAATAGAAAGGAGCTGTACCAAGGAGACTGAAATAGAAAATTATGCAATCAATATATCTGACTTTAAAAAGCAATAAAATAGTTAGCTTGCTTGTAACAAATGATAATTTGTGGCTGTCCTGGAGCATGAAGGGACAGAAAAATCTTTATCATTTGCATTACATAATTTCCAAACTAAAGCAGTGGAAGCTGATAGCCAGCATGAACACTTTACTGTTGTGAGAAAGCAACATTTTGTCACATTTAATAAATAGGGAAGTTCAGTTACCAAGAAGTCCTGAGAGGCACTAAAAATGGAAAGGGGGTTCGAAGTACAAGGCATTTCATGCAAGGAAAATACTGTTTGTGCTGCAGATATTGAAGGTGGGGTACAGGATAACGGGGGAAAGGTGTGAGTCCCTGCCTTTTGTTTCTTTGAAGAACAAACAGTTAAAGAAATGTGCAGATTCTATTGCACCAAAACCCCCTTTTTCACTTGCTTCTCAAGAGCATTTAAGCACTTGGAATTTCCTTGAGAAAACAGTCATCTGAAACAGATTCTTAGCATTACAAAAAAAAAATTAAATCTTAGCAAAAGTATATTTTAATTATATTCTTGTGCTGAAAGGTGTTAATGACCATAGTCAAGTGGGACTTTGATCTGCGGATTATCAACAGATTTGAAGCAGATGGGTGTGTTAATCACACAGGCTGGTGAACCTCACAGATGGGTCTGCTAATAACCCAGGCTTGTAAGGCAGGATGAAAAAAGTTTTGCAGTTTGATAACTGAAAATAAAAGGCCGTGCCTAATAGCTTATGTGGCTAAATCATCTAAGATGTTTATAATTGCCAAGGCTACAAGATTCACTGTGCAGAAGGTGATGGGAAGGACAAAAGAAGCTGCAACATGTTCCAGAGAAGCAGCATAGCCCTAAGGTGTGGAAGGAAACAGGCACTGCAGCAGAGGGGCACACAGGGACTGGAGGGCAGGAACACAACCGGGAGGAGAAGGTGGCACCCCACCTTTTGGATCCCCATCAGAGCTGCAGCACTCTGCAGATGGTGCTGAGTGATTGATTGTCACAAACACACCACAGATTGCTCTCTGAATTCCTCAGAGCATTCTGCATTGCTGGTATTGCTACTGGATACAGGGCTGGAGCTGTACAGTGCCAAAAGAGCAAGTATTTATTCACCTGTTAGGCATGTAGGTTAGTTACTTTGTGAATAACATGTTTGGGGTAGGCTTCTCTCCCAAAGAAATCAATGAAAAAGATTGATTAATGAAATTTATTAAAAGAGTAACATCATCCTCAGTCCACAGAGAGACAGAGATAAAATGATGGCTTTGCTCAAATTAATTGTAGAGTTCCTAGTGATTGCAGTGTCATCAAGGTTTCATGGATAATGTTGAAATACATCGAACAAAAGAATGGTTTGTTGTTTTTCATAATCCGTCATGTTAAGTTTCTGAGCAAGTAGATAAAGCTTACATTTAAGTGAAATATGCACCACTGGTCAATCAACACTTCAGCACAGATTTAAAAGTTGAAAACTTTGGGAAAAAATAAGTATGTGTTTACTGTAGCTAATACAATTACAATGATAATAGCTTTTTTATGATTTTGCTATTAGTGAAACTGAACATTTGAAAGTTGTTGAAACAAATTTAGAGCAATGTGAAGAGATGGATTAAGAAGGATACTTACACTTCTTTGAAACTTTGCCATTAGGGTTTTAGTGCAGATTTTCTTGTGTAAAACAGGAGGACATCAATGCTCCTGTGTGTGGCACTGTGCCATGAGGACCAGATACGCTCTTCAAGACAAGTAAACAAGTGGTTTTCTAAGTATGTGCACATGAACACCATCATCCTTGGAAGCTGAATTAGATTTTCAAATGTGTGACTTTTTACATACATCGGCATTTGACAGTCAGAAAAAGTCATTAATGAGAATCTCCACATGAGGAAGGGGGAAGAAAAAGATTGGAAAAATTTTGAATATTTGTGTATTCCCTTTGATGAGAATAACAGGTTAGTTCTGGAAAAAAAAAAAAACAAAGCTCAGTTTCATTTCTAAATGCAACATATTTAAATAAAAATTTATTAAATTTGGAAAAGAAAATTCTATACTAGTCCACTATATAAATTTGTAATGTATTTTAAATATGCATTTTTACTTGGTTAATTTCCACATAAATCATGCTTTTTATATGGAATTTTTACACAGTGAAAGGATAAAGGAAGAGTGAACAATTCAGAAATAAAGAGTTATTACAGATTTCATCCCTCAGTGGCTTTATCTTGAAGAGCATTTTCTGTTTTCTACTCATTTTCATTTCATGCCTAGCCAGAATAAGACAGCTTGGGCTCTGCCTTCATGCTTTTACATCAACACAGTAACCTCTACATGAGTACCATCTACCTCTACATGAGTAACCACTGTTTATGTTGGTGCCAGAGGCGGTGGGTCTTTAAAGTACAGTACAAACCCAATTCCTTACTCAGCATTTGAAGTGTGGGAAAGGAAGTGGAGATGAAGGAAACAGTGTGTTTGGGTCTATTTTCATTTTTGGAAGGGAACAATTTCCTGAGTTTGTAATGGTTGCAATTCTGTTCCATGTGGCTGATACTTAATGAGACTCTATATTTTCTCCTTGAGATAAGGGAATGGATGCACTATAAAATTATTTCTTTCCTGCCCTGCATCAGATGTTCCAAATTATCCTGAATGATCAGGACAACCCCAATGACTGACTTGTGTCAGAATGGAGAGAAGCTTCAGGGCTTCCTTTCTGGATAGATGTAACTTGCAGAGATGTGTCCTGAATCAAAGCTGGGTGTCATCAGCTCTGTATAGGCACAAAGAGCCCCCCAGTTCTAACCCTAGGATTTATAATTGTTTTCAGATTTTCTGAGGTCATGAAACAATTTTATTCTTAGCATAGTGTATGATACCTAGCTCAGTTGGTCAGATGTCAATCCGAGCCTGTGCTCAGATGTTTCCATACCAGTTTTTTACACTTTGAAAAACTGGGGACAATTCCCCACCTCTCTGGTCACAAAAAAAAAAAAAAAAAGGGAAAAATAAAGAAAAAACAAACACACAAAAAACCCAAACAAAATAGGCAGGGAAAGATTTCTGCCAGTTCTTAGATGCACTCTCATAGATGCCAGACCTCTTTCAACTCCCCTTGACTTTTGCACTGAGGGACAGCTGCTGTCCTGCCTGTTGCCAGCCTGCACTTCACTCTGCACATTTTCCGGTGTCTGGCAGTAGGTCCTGAGAAGAGGATGTCTCAGCTCTTTCCAAAGGCTATCATACAAGCTGAAAGGTACCCTCTAGCTTGCCACTGGGCACTGTTTTTGTTTACCTTGGCCGTGCCAGGGTTCCAGGCTGCAGTTACCAGTCATGGACTTGTTGGAGAGAAAGGAAAAGCCTGCACAGAATTTGAACTTGCATCATGACTCAAGAGTGTGTTGCATAAGCCTTTTTACAAAGAAGCTGTTAAAATGTGCCCAAAGGATAGAAAAATAACCAATATGATTTATTCAGATCTTATTTCATGATCAAGGTGATTTTTTAAAACAAAACCTCTGGCAATATTTGAATTTGATTACTCTGGAGCTAAAGGGCTATTCTTGTTTATGGCTCTTCCAAAGAAAATCTGCATTTTTGCTATTCACAGCATGGGTAAACAGGTGTGACCTAATTGCTGTGCTGGACAACCATTCTCCTTCAGAGAAGGGACAGGACCCTGCGGATTTGTTTTTTCTTTAATGGTAGGATAACTGGGTAGTTAATTCTTTTCTTTCTAGGTAACTTGTACATTTTTCCTGTACTTACATGTTTATCTGAGACCAATGAGAATACACAAATGCAGCAAAACCCACCCTTGTGAAAACACTTGTACTTGCTACTTCCCAAGCAAACATATATTTTGGGCAGTGAGGGCATTGAAAACACCTCCATACCTGACCTGAGAAGGATTTGTGGGGTCTCTGCCAGTGAGGTGCAGGCACTGAAAAAGCTTCTGCATTTGGGTGAGGGGTTGAGCAAGCCCTGTGCAGTCAGTTCCAACAAACTGTGTTAAGAGTATGCCAGTGACATCTAGTGTTTAATATAAAATTCCTATAAAGCCTGGTAGGTTTGCTTTGTAAAACCCTTTCTGCAGCTGGAGTGGTGGGTGCTGTCAGGGTGCCTGATACAAGGGACAAGGCAGAACAGCCATGGAACCCTTGGCAGGGGACAAGGAGACCTGGGCTGTCATCCTGAAGCCAGGTGATCTCACAGCAAGCAGTGTGTTTGAGAGTTAATCACCCTCAACAGAAAATAAGTAACATTGCAGGGGTGTTCGCAGGGTGATAGAAACACTGCGGTATGCCCTTTGTGTCCTCCACATTTTTCTGTGGAAAGTACACCTGCTTACCTAATAAACTGGCAGAATATTCCAACTTGGTACTGTTTTATAAGTGTTGGAATGAAATCTGGCCACTGATAAGCTGTCCGTGTACATACACATATAAAAATTGCAGTGGGGGCAGTATGGGAGGTAGTTTGCTATAGTTTAATTTTAACAAGAAAAGACAGTAACTCAGAACTCAGAGCAGGATTGCAATTAATTCTGAAACAAAATTCCAGCACAGTAGGGAGCTCAAAACTGGTGACACACCATCCAGATTCAAGGCAAAAAGAAGAATATTCCAAGGACAATTGATATCACATTAATCACATATAAGTTGATTAATTCAATGTTCCTACAATTAATACTGACAGTCAAGCAGCTCTTGCAGCTTTTTTTAATGTTTGGTTTGTTAAAATTCCTGGTTCTAAAAGTAAGGATAAAATGGACTGTGAGATCATAAACTGTATAAAAATAGATGTATGCTTAATGTTGTGAAACACAGTTAAAGAAGTTAGCATATGAATGACTAATCATCATTGCAAGACATCATTAATGCAAAAATACTATAACTTTACCAGTAGAAATAGAATATCAGCTTGAACTATACACAGATTTATGACATTTTTATCCCTTTTGATATTTACTGAATCATAGAATAGTTTGTGTTGAAAGGGACCTTTAAAGGTCATCTAGCCCAGCATCCCCCACAAGGAGCAGGGACATCTTCTATCTCAACAAGCCCTAATAAAAAATCTATCCCCATCTTTCTTATATGCTCCCTTTAAATATTTAAAGGCCACAATAACATCTCCTTGCAGCTTTCTCTCCCACAGACTTAAAAACCCCAATCTCTCAGCCTTTCCTCACAGGAGAGGTAGTCCATCCCTCTGGTCATCTTTGTGACACTCCTCTGAATCTGCTCCAGGATCCAGACTTTCCTGTACTGTGGGCCCTGAACTGCACACAGCGCTCCAGATGGGATCTCACCAGTGCAGAGTAGTGGGGCAGAATCACCTCCCTCAATCTGCTGGCCACACTGCTTTAGATGCAGCCCAGGACATGGCTGCTTTCTCAACTGCAAGTGCACATTACTGGCTCCTATTAA